>CM067322.1:9889163-10219163 GCA_034231615.1 Meghimatium bilineatum | reverse complement strand
CCTGTTATAAAGCTAAACCTGCCAACTTGTCGGCTTGTTCATTTTCCTCCACACCTGCAAGTCGTGGAAAGCAAAGTAAAATGATTTTGGACAGTGAGACTCAATTATTAGACTACCCTTACCTCATGTAATTGAAAGCACTTTGTAGAAATTCCTTTTCTCCTTTTGACTTCTATTTCAGATTGACCAATATTCTGCAATGACACATCCATTGCCTATGCACTTCACCTACTTTAACTTTCTGGATCCTACTCATTGAGTTACTCAGAATGCATGCATGAGGTTAGGCGTTCGATTCCAGCCAGTAATTCATCCAGCTTAAACCACATTATAATGACCATATCTTAGATCTTTACGATAACTAGCAGACATCTTTAAAAAAAAAAAAATAAGGACAGGGCACTGTTGCCTCCGAGTACATCTGAATCTACGGAATCTAATAGAGATTGTGTATTGTGGAAATATTACAATACTCTGTACAGTGTTATTTATACATGTCCACCTTGTCACACCGAGCCACAGTAGAAAAAAACCTTCTGAAGCGAGGTATTGTGAGAAAATTTTGTCCAGAAAATAAATATTAATATCTGAATCATGATTTGCTGATGAAGAAATAAAGTAAGAATAGACTCCATCGTCATCTGCAAGAATGTAAACATTTAATTATTAAAACACACGCAAGAACTAATCCTATATAACATTACCATCATTCACGTTTATTTCTTCCTTGATGACTCCTAGGAAGATAAAACTAACTTAATGTAAAAGAATATGCGAATGAGAAACTAGGATCTGACGCATAAATTCAGCGTACTAGCACAGCGGTAACATTTACTGTTGGGTAAAGCAGTGAAACGGTATTACTACTAGAATTAGCCTGCAAATGTGAATTAAATCTTGTAAATAAACTGTTCCTACATCAGCTATAAAGAAGAATAAGCATGTCTGATCAGGAAAGCTGAGATCAATAATTCAAGTCAGTTTTTGCTTACATACACCAAGAGTTATCCGCGATTTCTTTCGCTCTGAAATAACTTTACGATGTACATCGTGAACTAGGATGTAAATAGTGAACTAGGATGTAAATAGTGAACTAGGATGTACATCGTGAACTAGGATGTACATAGTGAACTAGGATGTAAATAGTGAACTAGGATGTAAATAGTGACCTAGGATGTAAATAGTGAACTAGGATGTACATCGTGAACTAGGATGTACATCGTGAACTAGGATGTAAATAGTGAACTAGGATGTACATCGTAAACTAGGATGTAAATAGTGAACTAGGATGTACATAGTGAACTAAGATGTAAATAGTGAACTAGGATGTACATCGTGAACTAGGATGTACATAGTGAACTAGGATGTACATCGTGAACTAGGATGTAATAGTGAACTAGGATGTACATCGTGAACTAGGACGTACATCGTGAACTAGGATGTACATCGTGAACTAGGATGTACATCGTGAACTAGGATGTACATTGTGTTATAATAGACTTTCATACAATTCGTCAACATCGTTTTTGCCATTTTGACTCCCTCCTCCCGGGCCCTATTTCAACACCTGTCAATTGCTTTCAGAAGTAATTATTGATGTAATTGATGGATAGCAACTAACGTTATGACGCTCCATGTAATTCTAGTATATCCGACTTCGGCGTGCTTTTAATCAGTCAGCTTCCTTAGCATGTGACAACTTTCCTAACTGTCGCCATGAGACCGTGACAGTTTAGCACCCACTTCTTTATTAGACTTTGCAGACATACGTTATGTCAGGGAGATCCACAAAAGTGAGACAAATGGAGAACAACATGATAGAAACAGCGGAGAACAACATGATAGAAACAGAGGAGAACAACATGATAGAAACAGAGAACAACATGATAGAAACAGAGGAGAACAACATGATAGAAACAGAGGAGAACAACATGATAGAAACAGAGGAGAACAACATGATAGAAACAGAGGAGAACAACATGATAGAAACAGAGAACAACATGATAGAAACAGAGGAGAACAACATGATAGAAACAGAGGAGAACAACATGATAGAAACAGAGGAGAACAACATGATAGAAACAGAGGAGAACAACATGATAGAAACAGAGAACAACATGATAGAAACAGAGGAGAACAACATGATAGAAACAGAGGAGAACAACATGATAGAAACAGAGGAGAACAACATGATAGAAACAGAGGAGAACAACATGATAGAAACAGAGAACAACATGATAGAAACAGAGGAGAACAACATGATAGAAACAGAGGAGAACAACATGATAGAAACAGAGAACAACATGATAGAAACAGAGGAGAACAACATGATAGAAACAGAGGAGAACAACATGATAGAAACAGAGAACAACATGATAGAAACAGAGGAGAACAACATGATAGAAACAGAGGAGAACAACATGATAGAAACAGAGAACAACATGATAGAAACAGCGGAGAACAACATGATAGAAACAGAGGAGAACAACATGATAGAAACAGAGAACAACATGATAGAAACAGAGGAGAACAACATGATAGAAACAGAGGAGAACAACATGATAGAAACAGAGAACAACATGATAGAAACAGTGGAGAACAACATGATAGAAACAGAGGAGAACAACATGATAGAAACAGAGAACAACATGATAGAAACAGAGGAGAATAACATGATAGAAACAGAGGAGAACAACATGATAGAAACAGAGAACAACATGATAGAAACAGTGGAGAACAACATGATAGAAACAGAGAACAACATGATAGAAAGAGTGGAGAACAACATGATAGAAACAGAGAAAAACATGATAGAAACAGAGAACAACATGATAGAAACAGAGAACAACATGATAGAAACAGAGAACAACATGATAGAAACAGAGAACAACATGATAGAAACAGAGAACAACATGATAGAAACAGAGAACAACATGATAGAAGCAGAGAAGAACATGATAGAAACAGAGAACAACATGATAGAAACAGAGAACAACATGATAGAAGCAGAGAAGAACATTATAGAAACAGTGGAGAACAACATGATAGAAACAGAGAACAACATGATAGAAGCAGAGAAGAACATGATAGAAACAGAGAACAACATGATAGAAACAGAGAACAACATGATAGAAGCAGAGAAGAACATTATAGAAACAGTGGAGAACAACATGATAGAAACAGTGAAAAACATAATATAGAAACAGTGGAGAACAACATGATAGAAACATTGAAAAACATAATATAGAAACAGTGGAGGACAACATGATAGAAACAGTGAACAACATGATAGAAACAGTGGAGAACAACATGATAGAAACAGTGAGTCTGAAATATCGTATGAATAAGATATGAATCATTGAGAAGTATTGCTGGTACGTTGCAGTGCAGACAGTATGTTGCTGTTTCAAAGACTTCACGAAGAGGATTGACTTATTTGTACTTGGGTTACCGCATATGTTTTCCGTCCCTCTCAACGAATGTAGCACATCGCCTACCGAGAGTACCGCTAACAGTACATAACTCCGTAGCTTCAAGAGATAATTCCTAGTGATCATCAAACAAATATAATTTATAAACAGTATGACGCTAGGTGGATTCGAACCCGCTACTTCTTGAGCACAAAACAACGACCGAATCACTTCTGTTTATTTCTTCTATTTGTTCGCTAGCTGGTGGATTTGTCTTGGTTCTCCGAGACACACCTTTTTGAACTTTGAACTAGTTCTATTATTGGTTATATCGTGGCGTATTGTGTGGCCTGGCTACATGGATTCTTCTTTGGGGAAACTCATTAATTTAACTCTGGTCTGGTCTAAGATACCTAATAAGAACAATACATCTTTGGGAGGGGAACTTAACCACTACGTATCTGTAGCTTGCTGTCCTTAATATGTTACACAGTGTGGTCACTAAAAGAGGAGCAGTAAGTGGATGCATAATGAGAGATACACTAAGATTAATATACTGTAATACCGCTATAGCGTGCCGTTTTATAACATATTTCCCTCTTTAACAGAACTTTCCAATTCCTCAATTATATATCAATAATCGTCATCAAATGTCATCTCTGCAGCGAAGATAACTGTAACAGACCTGGACATCCCCTGTCTCTTGTCTTGGTGGTGCACTCTGCTAGACTGTAGCCTGTCCATCTTGTGATGTTACTCACCCACTTGTGTCTCTGTCTACCTCTTGCTCGACCCCCCTCGACTTTACCGTCAAGTACGGTCTTCAACACGGTATCATGTCTTTTAATATATTCAAAATATTTTTGTGTTATCTTTTTTCTGTACTAAATCCTTTTTCATATGAAATATTGTTATAACTACTGTATTCGTTTTATTCTTTTTCCACGAAGTTCTTCCTATTTCTGTATATATCCACATCTCAGACATGTCTTCTAGTTGTTTGTTTATTGTCCACGTTTCTGAGTATATATAGAATATAGAATAGATATAACGTTTTATAATTCACATTTAAACTTGCTAGTTATTTGTTTAGGCGTTCATAGTTTCGTAATATATTTATTTATTGTTACATAAATATTTCATCCGTCCAGACCAAGTTGCTGCTATAATTGTATTTGGGTGTGTATATACTATGGAACACAGCGCTAATGGTGGCACTGACAGAAGATAGGTCCTTGCATACGAATATGCCATGATAAGATGTCATTATGTGTAGACTTATCTTACTTCATGTTATGTTCCTGCAAATGTGCATACATTTCTAATACTATCTTAACTGAGCCCTCGTAGTGGTTGCGTTCTAATCTATAGATGAAATTAGGCAGCCATACCTGGTATGTAGGGGGGGGGGGGTCTTACCTGCAGAGCCTCATGCACTATCAGTTTACATACCATGCTTCGTCTGCTCAAAGACTCTAAATAAATATAGCTCCGTTCTCAATGCGGCGATACACGCCTGCCAAATATCAATCGGTAACCGATAAGCCATGCACTTTCTGCTTGATAAGCAAAATCGTTGCAAACATCAGAACACTCTCTTAATTATTTCATCATTTTTTGGTGGATGTTCTCTCTAAACAAAATAAAACAATTTTACAAACTGTGGTGTTAACAAGTGTAGGAGAGATTGTATCTCTTTCTATGTCACGTGTCCTTTACAGGTCGTTGTCCTGTCACTCTATACGATCCAAAAAACTAAACAGAGAATATAAGGAAGAACTAACAGACATAACAAGAGAGATAACACTGACACTTTTTCCAGTTCCGTGGGAGCAGTACCCAAATCTCTCTCTATTAGAACCACCATAAACAACTAGCACACTATGATAGAACTGAATAATCTCCACAAGAGAACAATATTATGCAACATGATTGAAGATATGTACCCCAGAGAAGCATGGATACAAGTATATACTGACGGATCAGCAACCAGAGCAGTAAAGAATGGAGCTGCTGGTGTGTACATGAAATATCCAAAAAAAGAAAATGAATCCACATGTTCACCAACTGGAATATTCTGCTCCAACTACTCTGCAGAAGTACATGCATTAAGCATTGCTGCAAAAAAAAATTAAAAACACACCAAGCCAATGTCAACAGGTGGTATTTCTTACTGATGTTATGTCTGTCCTACAAGCCTTTGAGAACGGTAAACTGTCAGACCTGAAGAAAGCCATACGAGAAGTGAGCTTCCAAAGAACGGTAATAGTACAGTGCATACCATCCCAATGTGGCATACCAGGAAATGAAGCGGCAGACAGTCTGGCAAAGGATGGAGCAACACAGGAACAAGAATACGAAGAATTCACCTACCAAGAAAAGAAGACCCCCATAAAAGCCATCAGGAAATTCGACCAGCCAAAAAACAATTACCGCTATCTGGATAGAACGAGCAGATTATTATCTTCCGCTTCAGAACAGGACACCACAGATTAAACAGCAACTTAAATAGACTAAGACAGGTCCCATCACCTCTGTGCCCTTGTGGGCAAGTAGCACAGACCGCTGAACATATTCTGCAAGACTGCAATACACTAAACCAGTTCAGGGAAGAACACTGGCCCACAGAGATGTTTATCCATATGTTTGTTTGTTTGTTTTTCGTTCGCTCCATTGTAACCATCACGGATATCCGTGCGATTTCCGCCGGGAGCGTGATTACGTTGTGCCACCGTTATACGCCTTGTAGGCCTAGCACATCCGATTTCGACATGCCGTGACAATTCGGGTGGGCTACCCTTAGCCTGTGACAGCCTCTATATCTGTCTCCAGGCACGTGTAGTGGAGACTCTTCGCCCAGACGATTTTTTGCTCTCGTCTGACTCGAACGAGGTGTTCCACTGTCTATGAACTTGCCTCGTGTAATTGGACCTCCTGTGCCTGTGCCCATTGGGTACTGAACCGTTTCTCATCCGTGAGCCTGGTTCCTTAAGGGGAAGAACTCAACAGAGGAGTTGGGCCCTGGCTCTTTCGCAGTCTTAGCCGAGGTGTCATTCACCGACATCGTGTACCCCGTGTCCAAGTTCGAGTCTCACACCACGCGTTTGAGAGCAAGGCGTTCTCGAGCTGAGCGTCCTTGTCCCAATAGCGCCTGAGCCCATCAGGTACTGAACCCTTTCTCTCTTCAAGTGTATTTCCGGTGTAGGAAAACCTGACAGTAGAGTTGGGCCAGGGCTAAATCGTTGTCCCTTTTGTGCCTGAGCGCATCGAGTACGGAACCCTTTCTCTTCGCGAGCATATTTCCGGTTTAGGAAGGCTCGACATTAGAGTTGGGTTAGGTCTTCTTGCTTTACCAAACGCCAATGGATGGGTCTGGGTCTCTGCCTGTAAGGAACACAGGTAATTAGAAGCTCGTCGCGAGCTGACGGAGCCTGTAGTTCCCCTTTCCTAGGGACTTTTCACTTTCTATTTGCAGTTAGCGCTGCCCTCTAGCGCTGTTCTGCCCTTTCATTGTTTCATTGTACTCGGTATGAAATCTATTTGTCTCTCGCCATGCATCTATCTTTACGTGCATTTTACATTGGCCGCCCCTCCATTGTTCGGACTGGACTGACTTGCTTCACTGTATGTCGACAGTGTCGCTATATGTGGTGATGCTGGTGGTGTCGGAGATATTGTCTGTCTCTTGTGCAGTCAAATCTCTTTCCATCTGCTACCTCCACATTCTCGGACACGATCCCCAAATGATTTGGCCAGAATCAGCTCGAGCTGCTGTATTTCTGTTTCCAGGGTACACCTCGTGGAGGTACATTTGGGATCTTGGTTATCTGCTAACCCTGGATCCGCCTAGAGCAATGCGTTCCCTTTGCACCCCTTGTCTATCCATAGAAAGATGTAAGGATCACTGAGTAGCGATCAAATACAGCAACATTTATTAAGACGAGAATTTCACGTTAACAAATGAAGAATTGCGCATTTTCTCTGGAACAGAAGAATGGGGGAGTACGAGGTGTAGGTTTATTTCGAAAAATATCAAATCATCTTTATATGGATGTTGCCCCATAAATAAGCGGGAGTAAGCACATATGTACACCCTCCCCATATATATTCAACATCTACAACGAAAATATAATGAGGAATGTGAGAGAAGACATACACCACGCTGACTACCACGTTTTAAACATCGGAGCTTTTGAAATCCCTGAACTACGCTACTCAGACGACAATGTGCTTCTTTCAAATAATATAAAGGGATTGTAACAACTAATCAAGAACACAAAGAAATACAGAGAATCACAAAACATATATTTAAACGCGCCAAAAATAAATGATGTCAACAGATATAACAACACAACAACCAACAATCAGAATAGACAATATCGAGATAGAATGTGTGGATAAATTCGAATACTTAGGAGCAAACATCAACGGTGCAGGAGTCGGCATGGAAGAGATAAGCAAGAGATTGGAAATGACATATTGTAAAATAACACGTTTGAAAAAAATATAGGAAAAAAAATAGAATAGAAAGGAAACTGCTAATGCTAAGAACATGTATTTTTCCAGTTGCAACAATACAGCTGTGAAAGATGGACACTAAGTAAAACAGCGGCAAAGAAGATCAACGCCTTGACGATGAAATGCTAAAGAAAGATACTTAGATTATCTAGTAAGGAATAAAACAGAATCTCAGATATTATAAACACATTGAATATACCAGAGGTTTGGTTACTAAACACAATAACAAATAGAAAACTACACCTGTTTGGTCATATAAAGAGATACAACTGTTTAGAAAGACAAATAATGGAGGGTAGAGAACCTGGAAAGAGGAGAAAGGGCAGACCAAGAATACGATGTACTGACGACATTAAAGATAACATGAATACGCGTTGAAAAACACCAAGACAGAGAAGGGTTCACAGAATTTATTGGGAAGACAATATTCTGAAGAAATGTAGGAATATGAGGTATATACATATACTCTAGAGGAAATACATGTCGTGAAATACATGTCGTGAAATACATGTCGTGAAATACATGTCGTGAAATACATGTCGTGAAATACATGGATATTTAATTATATGCATCGAAATGAGAGGAAATACTTAGTGTCAAATGCATTGAGATTTGGTGTATCTATCATAGTCAATCTCATGTGTATGTATCATGTTCACTCTCATGTATGTATCATGTTCACTCTCATGTATGTATCATGTTCACTCTCATGTATGTATCATGTTCACTCTCATGTGTGTTTCATGTGTGTATCATGTTCACTCTCATGTGTATGTATCATGTTCACTCTCATGTGTATGTATCATGTTCACTCTCATGTGTATGTATCATGTTCACTCTCATGTGTATGTATCATGTTCACTCTCATGTGTGTATCATGTTCACTCTCATGTGTGTATCATGTTCACTCTCATGTGTATTTCATGTATGTATCATGTTCACTCTCATGTGTATGTATCATGTTCACTCTCATGTGTGTATCATGTTCACTCTCATGTGTATGTATCATGGTCACTCTCAAAAGTGCATGAGATTTGCGTACAGATGTACAGATTGGAATATCCCGTAAAGTGTAAAACTGGTCACTCTGACCACTCGCTGCGATTTGTGCACATATTGTAATAGACTGTAAAGAGAAACATAATAGATAGATTGTAAACAATGAAGAATCGGTATCATGCGGGAACTGTCGGCCACAATACAGATGGATTTATTGAGACAGTGGTCGGAGCAACTATGGATGTGTCCAGTGTGCCGTGATTGTAACCTGCAGCCGTAACATATAATAGATGAAGGGCTGTTGGAAAGATGTGAGCGAAACATTGCGTCGTCCTGGACTGTCTATGCGAGACACGCTCGACAGTTTAACTTCTTCCGCCTGCGATGCCTAAGAAACCTCTTTGGAGTACGTTGGCAGGATCCTGTACCAGACACGGAAATCCTTCAAAAGTCTCATGTGCAAAGCATCCATTTTTAGGTTGATTAGGTTCCAACTTCGCTGGACTGACCACATCGTTCGTATGCCAGACAAGCGCCTTCCAAAATGATTATTTCATGGGGAGCTGTGCGATGGTAAACATTAAAACGGCGGACAGAAAACGTGTTTCAATGATCACCTTAAAAAAACTCTCTAAATCACTGCAGCATCGATCCTAGCTCCTTTGAGACTACAGCACTTGATCTCCCAGATTGGCAAACCCAGATCACTGCTGGCATCACTAAATTTGAAAAAAAAGAAAGAACACTGCGGACAATTTACAAGTGACGAAAGCGGAAGGACAAATCCGAGTACTTTCTTACTCCAAACCCTCTACACTCATGCATGCACCGCAATAGAACCTTTCTGGCACGAATCGGACTCATCTCGCATCTACGAACTCACAAACAAAATTAGGCAGTCACAAATGTTTTGTTGTTTTTCTACTTGTTCATCACATTTACTGTTTTTCATGTCATGCTCATGGTCGCTTGCGAAGAAGGAACATGATCATCAGCATCATCATGAGCGAAAGAAAAAATAAAAATATGAGAAGAGAAAAGTTAGATATATAAATGAAATGTTGAAATACCATTTATGAAACACATTCTGTACTGTGGTCGCAGTCCATCCCCCGTTGCGATAATTATTTCCTACCTTTGTGATAACTTCCTTTGTGATAACTTCCTTTGTGATAACTTCTTTTGTGATAACTTCCTTTGTGATAACTTCCTTTGTAATAACTTCCTTTGTGATAACTTCCTTTGTGATAACTTCCTTTGTGATAACTTCCTTTGTAATAACTTCCTTTGTGATAACTTCCTTTGTAATAACTTCCTTTGTGATAACTTCCTTTGTGATAACTTCCTTTGCCCATGTTTCTCAGTTTTACTTTATCATTAATTAATTTAAATATAATAATATTTAGGGTTAGTATTAGTTATGTAAAACAAACTAACCTTGACCCCTAACCCTAAAAAATGAATATTTAAATTAATTATTGATTATCTATTGATATAATATTTAGATCAATTAAAAACAAAATACGGAGGTAGGCGATAATAGGAAACAAAAACAAAAACGGGGGGTGGACTGCGATCATAGTATCACTTTGTAATTTGCGGTTGTGTAATTTGTGAACAAGATAAAGAGAGGGAGGTATGATAAGAAGAAGAATGTAAGAATACTCTAAAATATTGACAATGATTAAATGATGCTTATCAAGGAAAGAATAGATAGAATCTGGAAATTTAGAGATAATTTAGAGAGAAAAAAAAAGTAAGGACAACTCGTGTTAATGTTGAGTTAAGGGGACATAATTTTTGAACGTGTCTAGGGAACAGTGTTGTTTGTTCAACTGTCGATGTTGTTCCTTGGATTTATTTATTGGCGTCAATGTTTTTATATTACGTTTTTGTGTAGAACTATTGTATGTGTGTGTGTATACGTTTGTATGTAGAAGTATTTGTGTGTGTGTGTGTCTGTGTGTAGAAATATTATTGTGTGTGCCTGTGTGTAGATAGATATAAGTATTGTTCTTCTGAGTGTTTCTTTTGGTCTACCCCTTGCTCTTTTGCCTGTAGGTATCCATTCAAGAGATTGGTGGTGTATTATGTTGGTGTCTGCGTGTAGGACATGACCAATGTAGGACCAACGGCGTTTTCTAATAACATCTGTGATGAAATTTTGATGTCTTTTCTCTGATTTTATTATTCGATGTGAATTATCTCCAATGGGTGTTAGTTATCCTACGCAGGTATTAGATGATTACTTAATACACATTTTCGATATCAAACAATTCAATATCGTTAATATGTCGTCCAACATTATCAATATCATTAAATATCATTAATATAGTCATCGTTATTCATATATCATTCAATATTGTTGATATATTAATAATATATCGAATATATTCACTTTAATTCATTAATTATAATTAATGTTAAAATAATGTTAAATAATATAATTAATGTTAAAATAATGTTAAATAATATAATTAATGTTAAAATAACATATTAATATATCTCTATGGCATCAAGAAATATCACACGACATAAAAAATTTTTTAACGTCAAGCATTTTACTAGAGATTTGAATAGGAACAGGGGTGCAAAGGGAATGCATTGCTCTAGGCGGACCCAGGGTTAGCAGATAACCAAGATCCCAAATGTACCTCCACGCGGTGCACCCTGGTAACAGAAAACAGCAGCTGGAGCTGATTCTGGCCAAATCATTTGGGGATCGTGTCCGAGAATGTGGAGGTAGCAGATGGAAAGAGATTTAACTGCAAAAGAGACAGACAATATCTCCGACACCATTTGTATCACCACATACAGCGACACTGTCGACATACAGTGACGCCTGTTAGTCCAGTCAGAGCATTGGATGGGCGGCCAATGTAAAAGGCACGTAAAGGTGGATGCAGGGAAAGAAACAAATATATGTCATAATGAGTACAATGACATAATGAAAGGGCAGGACAGCGCCAGAGGGCAGCGCAAACTGCAAATGAAAAGTGAAAAGTTCTAGGAAAAGGTAACTAGAAGTTCTGTTAGCTCGAGACGAGTTTCTAGTTACCTGTGATCCTTATAGGCAGAGACCCAGATCCAATCGTAGGCTTTCGGAAAAGCATGAAGACCTAAACCAACTCTAATGTCGATCCTTCCTATACCGGAAATACGCTCGCGAAGAGAAAGGGTTCCGAACCCGATGGGCCCAGGCAGAAAAGGGACAACGATTTTAGCCCTGGCCCAACTCTACTGTCAAGCTTTCCTATACCGGAAATACACTTGCAGAGAGAAATGGTTCAGTACCTGATGGGCTCAGGCGCTATTGGGACACTGTCGCTCAGCTCGAGAACGCCTTGCTCTCAAACGGGTGGTGTGAGACTCAAACTTGTGCGAGGGGTTCACGATGTCTATGAATGACGCCTCGGGTAGGAGGGCGAACGAGCCAGGGTCCAACTCTTCTGGCGAGTTCTTCCTCATACGGAACCAGGCTCGCGGATGAAAACGGTTCAGTACCCGATGGACACAGGCAATGTTTGTCCAATTGCACGAGATGGATTCATGGACGGTTTAGCACCTCGTGCCAGATAGACGCGCTCGACAAGCGTCTTGGCGAAGAGGCACTACACACCGGCGACAGATAGACAGGCTGTCACGGACTAGGGACCAAACCAGAAAAAAAGGAATGACGAAAACTGATCTGCTGGACCTCGGACGTCCTGACCACAAGTGGCCAACCGGGAGTTGCAAATAATCACAGTTCTACCGTGGAACTTGCAACACAACATACTTCACGCTCCCCGGCGGAAATCACACGAAATAATTGTTGTGGTTATATGAGAGCGAAAGCAGAAGAAGAAGAAGAAGAATAGAAGCAAATAACATTGACCATTTTACTTGCAATACATATCGTAAGAGACTATTAAGGAGATACTGTAAACACATTGATAGTCTAGTTAGACATACAGTACATACCAGTAGATATTGGTACTGTAGCTAGAATATGAAGTCCCTAGAAAATGGTACTGTAGTTAGAACATAATAAAGTCTCTAGAAAATGGTACTCGGCAATCTCAGAAGAGAGAATTCATTTCAGAATAAAATAAAATGTCTAAATAAAAATATTTACAATTTGCTATAAAAATACACACACACAAAAAACAAAATAAATCAAGAAGTGATTAGGACTTCACATCTGGAAGACACAAGCATGTACTGTCCCGGAAACTATTGAATGGGACGATATTTGCATGTGTGTCTTTCAGGTGTGAGGCACTGGCGACATCTTTGAAAGACACGGTACTTGCATCTGTCTTCCAGGTGTCAGGCAATGGCGACGTCTTCGAAAGACACGGTACGTGCATCTGTCTTCCAGGTGTGAGGCAATGGCGACGTCTTTGAAAGACACGGTACGTGCATCTGTCTTCCAGGTGTCAGGCAATGGCGACGTCTTTGAAAGACACGGTACTTGCATCTGTCTTCCAGGTGTAAGGCAATGGCGACGTCTTTGAAAGACACGATACTTGCATCTGTCTTCCAGGTGTCAGGCAATGGCGACCTCTGTAAATGAGACGATACAAGTGTACGCTGATTACAAATGCTAGTCAACTTCGACTACTACTGAAGGAGATCTGTTCAAAATAATTTTGAATTTTTGTACACTAATAATACAGCTAGTTGCATCGCCAGTGCAGCATGGGCGATTGGATTTCAAGCTACTAGTACATGTGAGTTAGTTGTTTGAGGCCATGTGTAATACTTCTTCAACTGATAATGTAGATAAATATGTGCTCGGTTTGTAAAGTCCCATTAGGAAAGCAAATATCAATAACACTCATGCCGAAATAGGATGTGCTAGGTCTACAAGGCGCATAACGGTGGCACAACGTAATCACGCTACCTGCGGAAATCGCACGGATATCCGTGATGGTTACAATGGAGCGAACGTAAAACAAAACAAACAAATAACACTGTGACCTTCGTGCACGTTGTAAACGACTAATGACGTTTTAAACTTGATTTGAATTAACTATCCAGTAAGTTAAATTTATCCAGTAATCTAACTATCCAGTAAGTTAAATTTATCCAGTAATCTAACTATCCAGTAAGTTAAATTTATTCAGTAATCTAACTATCCAGTAAGTTAAATTTATCCAGTAATCTAACTATCCAGTAAGTTAAATTTATCCAGTAATCTAACTATCCAGTAAGTTAAATTTATCCAGTAATCTAACTATCCAGTAAGTTAAATTTATCCAGTAATCTAACTATCCAGTAAGTTAAATTTATCAATTAATTCAGTAAATTAAATGTATCCGGCAATTTAACTACCTAGTAAGTTAGATATATCCAGTAATCTAACAATCCAGTAAGTTACATTTATCCAGTAATCAACTATCCAGTAAGTTAAATTTATCAATTAATTCAGTAAATTAAACGTATCCAGCAATTTAGCTACCTAGTAAGTTAGATATATCCAGTAATCTAACTATCCAGTAAGTTACATTTATCCAGTAATCAACTATCCAGTACGATAAATGTATTCAATAATCAACCTATCCAGAAAGTTAAATTTATCTAGTAATCAACCTATCCAGTAATTTGAATTTATCGAGTAATCTAACTATCCAGTAAGTTTAAATAATCCAAAAGCAACAGTGAATTCGAGCTGAAATGTGCAGATGCCAAACCAAAGCTACATACCATAACTCATTCCTACCTCTGGACTATTTCCTGCTCAAAGTTGAGAGTTTGAGAACGAACGCAGAAAAGTCGACTAAATCTGACTAGAACTGTTTTGTTGAGTAACGACGCGACAACAATTAGTGCAGTCTCAACAACAAACGAGTTAAGTAGCACACATTACCTGATGAAAGATGGCCCTGACCTTAGATCTAGACACATTTAGACTTCAAAGCTCCAGATATTCGTTTTGAATGGCTTCAATTTGAGAACACGAGATAGCGGCTCCAAACAAGCGTAATCTCAGCTATTTCCACAAATATTATAAATACATCTAATCCCAGCCGCTTCCACAAGACATACCTTCTTGTTATTCTAGAATTTGGAAGCAGATTTTCACAACGAACATGTCAAGATACAGAATTATTTTTAAAAGAAATATCTGTAACGGTGTCTTGAGTTTGGCAAATAAATACAATAACAAATACAAAGAAGATTATCGTAATTGTACCGAGTTGCCATATTGGCTGTTCTATGAGTACATTTCTCACATTTGGCCATTTTTAAAAGCTATGACTTTCTAGCTGCTCTCCGCTGTTGAACTGCTGCATTTCTTTTCTTTTCACAAGATGATGCGCTCTTTTGTATTTTAGAACGCCATGTAGATCTATTTTGTGCAAGTTCTTCCCATGCATCGTTGTCTATTTCAAAGGCTTTCAGTGAGTTCCCTAACGAGTCCTTGTAGCGCTTCCTTTGGCCACCTTGAGATCGTATACCCTTCTCTAGCTCACCATAGAGAAGTATCTTTGGCAGACGATGGTTTGGCATACGCACCAAATGACCTGCCCAACGAATCTGTGTCTGCATCAGGATCGTGTCAATGCTTGGGATACCAGCTCTATCAAGGACAGTGGTATCTGGAATCTTGTCTTGCCATCTGATGTTCATAACTTTTCTGAGACAATTTGAATGAAAATGATTGAGTTTTTTCACATGACGTCTATACACAGTCCATGTTTCACTAGCGTATAGCAGCACTGGAAGTACCACTGCTCTGTAAACTTTCAGCTTAGTCTGTAGGACATCTTCTAATGACATTTCTACGCCAAACATTTGCGTACAATCTTGATTAAAGTGAGGAAGAGTTGTGCAAAGATACATCACAGACACCCTATTTAAAATGGTTGGGGCTAGCTTTCATTTCAGATAGGTGACCAGCGGACAGTATGAGCAATGTTGATACACTACATTTACAATCAATATGTCTGATTCTGACACCCGTGACGCTTTCCACAAATTACCCCTGGTGGCCTTTAGGCGCGACAAAAATCTGAAGGACATCTTGGTCCACAGCCACCTCAGGTCCTCTACACCTGACCATTTTGGTACCGTGCGGTGCTCACGCGGTCGCTGTTTCACATGTCTTTATGTGGTTCAGATGCGCTCCATCTCATTCCCCAAGGCCAGTTTCTCCATCGATGAGGCCTTTACATGTGAATCCCGTAATGTTATTTACGTGATCATATGTAAACGCTGTGGTAAGCAATATATCGGTGAGACTGGCCTTAGACTGAGCGACCGCTTCTGCAACCACTTGCATGCTATCAAACACAGAACACCCACTCCTGTGGCCAATCACTTCAACGGCGATGGCCACCGTGGTGTCCTTGACATTCAGGTCACTGCCATCAGATCCTGCACCACCGATGATCTAGGTACGCCCTCGAAAATCGTCTCATTTTCGAGTTGGGTACCATCAAGACATTTGGACTCAATTCCGACAACTCTTTCGCTTAGTTCTCGGTCGTATTGGTCTTTGTTACGTCATCGTTTTGTTCCTCTCGTTCCACCTGTATTATCGTCTTTGTGTACTTCCTGTTCGTATGCTTCCGGTATCTATCTTAGTACCACATTTCACTCGGATACGCATTCATTTTTACTTGTGGTTTTTTATGTTTGTATGTTATGTCCGTATCTTGAAAAAGGCCTATTGGTCCGAAACGTCGACTTTGTCCTGTGTATTGCCATCTGTAGATTCTATTCTGTATTTTGTTTTGTTATATGTACCATATTTACATCCGTTAGTGATAGTGTGTAGTGTTTTAGTCATCATTCAGTAGGACTTCATTACCTGTTTTACACGTGAGTATTATTTTACATTTTACCGATGGCTTACTAGTGATTTGGCTCTAGCGTCTACTTGAATTTATAAATACGCTTGTTGTGTTACATTCCATCGTCGAATTTGGATTTGACGGGCCATTGGGCCGAATAAAATGGCGACACAATGCATTTCGTTCTCTTGACTGTACAAACACAAAGAACGCGGTAGACTAGTTGATAGTGAGCTTGCTTGCTATCATCGGGTTACAGCGTGCCAGGTTGTAAAAAAATATCCGGTTGTGATTTCTCGCTTGGCACGACCACTCCTCCAGTCGACTCAGCTGTAAATGAGTACCTGACGTATAATTTATGGAAGATAAAGCAACAAGGAAGGGAACTGACCACCCCACCTAGTAGTTGCTGTGGCTTAGTACATGAAAAGTTATCTTCATCCCCGACGGCAGATGACATGGGACCTACCTAGACTGTATATGTATGTTTTCTGTTCTGCTATAAATGCATTTATTTCGTTCAAACAGTTAGAATACATACTTTCATTACTGCACGTTTTCCTGTGAAGGAGTGCAGAGAGGCAATGAAAAAAATCATGTCTAAACTGTGGATTGAACCCGGGACCACACGGCCATGCACTCCACTAAATACATACAGAATACACACACTCCAGTAAATGTATTTATTTTTGATACTTTAGTGACATTACATTCAAATAAATAAATGCATGGATTTTAGTAGGAAATATCCTAATATCACATGTCGATTTTTTGGGGATTCACGAGCTTTCTTTCAGAGTACACCATCCTTAAACCCATAGCCCGTCAGAGTAGTAGAGAAACCACATTGGATGTATCAACACATAACGTCCTCTATGGATTTCAGCAGAAAACGATACGGATGAACGTCAATAAATCTTGACCTGTCCTGTTTTTTATAGTGTCTGCCATTGTTTTATTTTCACACCACTAGTTCTTCAACCCTCAACTGTACCCTACATTATTGCCTTTGGCAGGGAATACTGTTCGACAGGGAATCATATCCATACAGAGAACGATGTGCAAAATTAAACACTTAGCTATGTTACAAAAACAGTGGTCTTAGAACAGTACACAATCATCTCAAAGAAGGAATAAAGTGTTATAATAAGTGTAAGGAATAATAAAGTGTAAGGAATAAAATTACAAACAATGTTTGGAACGGAGGTTTATCTGGCAAAGATATACATACACTAATGTACATTAAACAAACTTCATTTTTTCGTTCATTCTCAAAATCATGCAGATTACCCGGGTATAGTCCGGAGAAAGGAATGCAGATTACCCGGGTATAGTCCGGAGAAAGGAATACAGATTACCCGGATATAGTACGGAGAAAGGAGTGCAGATTACCCGGGTATAATCCGGAGAAAGGAATACAGTGTGTCATTGCTAACAACTTGACTGCACGATCTGCGCCATTTGTTGTGACATATTGGACTTCAGAATAACTTCTGCGTTACTTTGAAACTATATGGGATGTGTCAGTTAACACACCACCACTTTTTACACAAATAATTTCCTTAATCGACTCTTTTGTCACGTGTGCATGTTTCACTGCAGCTATTCTCTACTCCCCGCTCGGTCCCAAGCTACACACATATTAACCTTAAGAATGATGATGATGATTCAATCCCTTTCGCTGTGAGCAGAAAGCTCTTGGCAGCCTATAGCACTTCTGGCGAATGTACAGGTTTTTCTGCAGTTGTGTAGAGTGTGTTGTGTATAGCTGAAAGTGGTGGTAATAGTTCTTGTTTGATGTCTGTTAGTTTTGTGCACTGCAGTAGTAGGTGTTCAATAGTCTCTTCTTGTGCGTTGCAGTGTCTGCAATTTGGTTTGTGTAATGGGTTTATTCTGTTCAAACTTAAGAATAAAATATTAGATTAAAAGAAAAACGTAGAATAATTCTTATAACACCTGGAAGGTCACAAAGGACACGCAAAAATATATTGCGTACAGCGCCATTTACTTACCTACACTCCGGCAGTTGGGCACATAACTATATACTTACCTACACTCCGGCAGTTGGGCACAGAACAATATACTTACCTACACTCCGGCAGTTGGGCACAGAACCATATACTTACCTACACTCCGGCCGTTGGGCATAGAACCGTATATTTACCTACACTCGGGCAGTTGAGCACAGAAGCGTATACTTACATCCACTCCGGCAAATCTCAAAAAGATAATTCCAGAACAGTATTTTTTTAATAGCGACGAATTTTTCCTCTTTCTGTCATTAATGAAAATCATGTTAGAGAAATGTCAGCTTTAAAAAACAGAAGTGTACCCGTTTATCTAACGTTACCTTCTGATATTTTAGAGGAGGTTTTTCCCTTATGAGGATAGTATCGTTATATTAAGAGTTTATATATATATATCAATATGTGTCATGTGCAGTATTCTCTCCAGAACGTTGTCTTTCAAATGAACTTCCTGAACCCTTCAGGCCACGCGGCTTGCATTTTCCAACGACGTATTTATGTTATCTTAATGTCATTAGTCCATCGTCTAATTGGTCTGCATTTTCTATTCCTAGGTGCTGTGACCGCCATGATTTGTCTTTCTAAACAGTTGTGTCTTTTTATATGACCAATCAGGTGTACTTTTATTTTTGCTATTGTGTTTGGTAACCAACACTCTGGAATCTTCAATGTGTTTATAATATCTGAGTATCTCTTTTTTTCCTTCTATGATTTTAGTATCTTTCTGTAGCAATTCGTCTCAAAGACGTTGATCTTCTTTGCCGCTGTTTTACCTTGGGTCCATGTTTCACAGCCGTATTGTTGCAACCGAAAAAAATGAACGTTCTTAGCTTTAGCAGTTTCCTTTCTAATCTGTTTTTCCATATGTGTTTCAAACATGTTATTTTACAATATCACATTGCCAATCTCTTCCTTATCTCTGACATGCAGTCTCCTGCACCGTTGATGTGTGCTTCTAAATATTCGAATGTTTTCACACATTCTATTTCGGTATTGTCTATTCTAATTTTTGGTTATTGTGTTATTATATTTGTTGACACATGATTTTTGCTTTTTGCGAGTTTAAATATAAGTTTTGCGATTCGCTTTATTTCATTGTTATCTTGATTAATTGTTCCAATCCCTTTATATCATTTGCCCAATTGTCGTCTGCCAGCGTAGTTCACGGATTTAAAAAACACCTATGTTTAAAGCGTGGTAGTCAGCGTTGTGTATATCTTCTCTCACATTCCTCATTATACTTTCTGTGTAGATGTTGAATAGGTATGGGGAGAGTGTGCAATCCTGCCTTACTCCACTCTGTACCTCAAACCACTCTGAGAGATCGCGCTCTAACTTCACTGCAGCCTCTTGATCTGGGTAAAGTTCCTCTATTAGATGAATTAGATGTCTTGGGAAACCCATGCTGTTCATTATCTCCCATAGTTTATGATATTGGACGCAGTCGAACGCTTTTGAGTAATCTATGAAACACATGTGCAGATCAGTTGAAAATTCCCTACACTTTTCTATGATCAATCTCATGTTAAGGATGTAATCTCTTGTTCCTCTGCCCGATCTGAAACCGGGCTGTGTTTCACTATATGCATGGATATTAACTTTATATACATAATATTTTATCTGTATATGAATCCGTATATAAATAGCTTTTATCTGTATAGCATTTGTATGAAGAACTTTTGTGTGGAGGGATATCGCTTTTATATGACGAGATTTTATCTTTGTGGATATTACCTTTATATCAAACGATTTGATCTGGGCTGCTATTACCGTTATATGGAAGAGTTTTTATCTATACGGCTGAATTATGATTTATGACTGCAGGTTATCATTAGCGCACTCCCGGATAAGTCATTAAGTCTTGGCTTATTACTTCATGATTTTTCATCACTGATTTCAAGAAATGTCCAAGCTCAGTCGGCACGTCTTGATTCTGTTAGCTACGGATACGTCATGGGACTCAAATCCCAGTCCCATTCTTGTTGTATATCAATTATGTTTCTCTTTACAATTATTACACTAATTATAAGCAGTATTGAGTGCGACCACACATTTGAAAATCAAATAATACCATCTAAAACCAAGATTCACACATTTGAAAATCAAATAATGTCATCTAAAACCATGATATTTCTCCTTTATGTCCCGACCGTAACTAACAGACTCAAGACGTGCCGACCGAGCTCGGACATTTCTTGAAAGCAGTGAAGAAAAATCATAATGCATGAAACGGCATTTAAACCAGCTCCTCCCAAATGGCACATACTCGCATCGCAACTGAAATCACAATGTTTACAATTTTCCACCACACAGCATCACAAATTGATGCGATTTTAGTCCAGACTTTAAACGTGTGTAGATTACGTATCAAATACTATCTGCTGCGTTAGAATTTGTCTTAAATAATAAAATCTTAATGCTTCTATATTAAGTTACTCATTACAATCACTGACAATACACTTCACCATGAACACATGGAACATAACAATACACTTCAACATGAACACATGGAACATAACAATACACTTCAACGTGAACACATGGAACATAACAATACACTTCAACATGAACACATGGAACATAACAATACACTTCAACATGAACACATGGCACATAACAATACACTTCAACATGAACACATGGAACATAACAATACACTTCAACATGAACACATGGAACATAACAATACACTTCAACATGAACACATGGAACATAACAATACACTTCAACATGTACACATGGAACATAACAATACACTTCAACATGAACACATGGAACATAACAATACACTTCAACATGAACACATGGAACATAACAATACACTTCAACATGAACACATGGAACATAACAATACACTTCAACATGAACACATGGAACATAACAATACACTTCAACATGTACACATGGAACATAACAATACACTTCAACATGAACTGGAGAAGATCATAACAAGATGACTGTCTCAGAGACTAAAACGGAGAATATATTGTTGGGAAATGCAAAATATATCATTGTACACGTGTGTAGCCAATCCATTTTTCATTAATAATGTAGAGGAACGAATACAAAATCCTCCTGCATTATGTCGTACCTTCTCTGTGGTCAAAGACTTGATAGAAGTTTCTCTATGGTCATCAGACTTGATATAGTTTCTCTGTGGTCATCAGACTTGATAGAAGTTTCTCTGTCTCAGACTTGATAGAAGTTTCTCTGTGGTCATCAGACTTGATAGAAATTCATCTGTGGTCATTAGACTTGATAGAAGTTTCTCTGTGGTCATCAGACGTGCTATAGTTTCTCTGTTGTCATCAAACTTGATAGAAGTTTCTCTCTGGTCATCAGCCTTCAAAGAAGTTTCTCTGTGGTCATCAGAATTGATAGAAGTTTCTCTGTTCAGACTTGATAGAAGTTTCTCTGTGGTCATCAGACATTATAGAAGTTTCTCTGTGGTCATCAGAATTGATAGAAGTTTCTCTGTTCAGACTTGATAGAAGTTTCTCTGTGGTCATCAGACATTATAGAAGTTTCTCTGTGGTCATCAGAATTGATAGAAGTTTCTCTGTTCAGACTTGATAGAAGTTTCTCTGTGGTCATCAGAATTGATAGAAGTTTCTCTGTGGTCATCAGCCGTGATAGAAGTTTCTCTGTGGGCATCAGAGACTTGATAGAAGTTTCTCTGTGGTCATCAGCCTTGATAGAATTTTCTCTGTTCAGACTTGATAGAAGTTTCTCTGTGGTCATCAGCCTTGATAGAAGTTTCTCTGTTCAGACTTGATAGAAGTTTCTCTGTGGTCATCATACTTGATAGAAGTTTCTCTGTTGTCATCATACTTGATAGAAGTTTCTCTGTGGTCATCAGACTTGATAGAAGTTTCTCTGTTGTCATCAGACTTGATAGAAGTTTCTCTGTTGTCATCAGACTTGATAGAAGTTTCTCTGTGGTCATCATACTTGATAGAAGTTTCTCTGTTGTCATCATACTTGATAGAAGTTTCTCTGTTGTCATCATACTTGATAGAAGTTTCTATGTCTTTATCAGACTTGACAGAAGTTTCTCTGTGGTCATCAGACCTTATAGAAGTTGAAGCGACAAACATCTAGTGACTGTGGATACAGAAATCAGGGCGAATATTGACTGTAACACTAGAGAAAATGGTATTGCATTTTCACGCACACGACAAATCCGATTGGCGTCGAAGAATCAAAAGTTGTGCAGCAGCTGCAGAGAAACTTAGACATCGAGCTGCGCAACAAAAGCGCGCTAGAAGAAAGGCAATAGCAGCTTAATGTTCCACAAACTCCTCCCATACATGCTTATAGTGTGGTAGATAATTCCAAGCACTCATATAACTCAGTAGTCACAGTTCGGCACACCGCAGGCATCATAACATTCATAGCTAAAGTGTTACATGAAATGAGTGAAGCTAAAGTGTTACATGAAATGAGTGAGCTAAAGTGTTACATGAAACAAGTGAAGCTAAAGTGTTACATGAAATGAGTGAGCTAAAGTGTTACATGAAACAAGTGAAGCTAAAGTGTTACATGAAATGAGTGAAGCTAAAGTGTTACATGAAATGAGTGAAGCTAAAGTGTTACATGAAATGAGTGAAGCTAAAGTGTTACATGAAACAAGTGAAGCTAAAGTGTTACATGAAATGAGTGAAGCTAAAGTGTTACATGAAATGAGTGAAGCTAAAGTGTTACATGAAATGAGTGAAGCTAAAGTGTTACATGAAACAAGTGAAGCTAAAGTGTTACATGAAATGAGTGAAGCTAAAGTGTTACATGAAACAAGTGAAGCTAAAGTGTTACATGAAATGAGTGAAGCTAAAGTGTTACATGAAATGAGTGAAGCTAAAGTGTTACATGAAATGAGTGAAGCTAAAGTGTTACATGAAATGAGTGAAGCTAAAGTGTTACATGAAATGAGTGAAGCTAAAGTGTTACATGAAACAAGTGAAGCTAAAGTGTTACATGAAATGAGTGAAGCTAAAGTGTTACATGAAACGAGTGATACTAAAGATACAATAGAATTGAGTGATACTATAGAGTTACGTGATACGAGTCATATTGCAACGTTACGTGCAATATTAGTTTAGGTTGTGTGCTAGTTTCGATAAACTACTCTTCTATGTCCAGGTCATTGCGAAGCACTGCATTGGTTCGTCTTTCTGTCCATGATATTTGTAAGAAGACCAAAAAGAAACTAAAGAAATAAATAATTAAACTTATAATGTAAAGACAACAGTGTTATTTTGTATGCATGTTAACGGAAAAAAACAACACTGTCTATGGGACAGAATACTGAAACCCGTAGCACAATTTAACTTAAATGTCTGCAGTACGCGTAAGGAGCTGAGCTGACATGGATATATACCAAAAGTCGTAAAGTAGCCCATGTATGTAAATGATGTTTTACTTTCATGACAACCTTTATTGAAGATCGATCGAAACGATTTTAAGAACAGAAACACAGACGGGATCAGGTTTAAGTGAGCGCTGATAGACAAATGTGTAAATGAACTTCACTTGGGTCTTCACAGTTCAGTGCGCGGGTGGAGCGCTCGGGAAGGAGAGTGGTGCCTTTTCGGTCGCTCCGAGTGGCATGGTCGTGGAGACTGTCACTATGACCAGGGCATTTGAGTGGTTATGAACACAGAAGGTGGCGCAGGTCTGCATCTTGAGTGGCACTATGGGTGTGGTTGGGAGGGTGGCGGTGGGTCTCCTTCGCGAACGGTGGATTGAGGCCGTGTGAGAGGCGAGGCTAAGAGTGGGTAAATTTATTTTCGTGCAGGAACATGTGGTTGTTCAAGGCAATGGCGAGTGGATCAGCTGGTGTCGTGTGCGATTGTGGCCCGGGGCGATGGGACAATGGATCGTGGTGACGTTTTGAACTCCTTGGGAGATATGGCACGCGAGGATGGGGCTGGTGTGAATAGATGGTTCCTTTTCAATGACAAGGATTGGAGATCAGGTTTTGGGTAAGGTGTTGCTGGGGGTGAAAATTTCGGAGGGCACGGAGAAATGGTAGTCGTTCATCGTATGACAGGTGCTGTCAGCAGAAGTGTAATGTCGTATACACTCAAGGAGAGATCGGAGCAACTATGACCGTGCCCAGTTTACAGTGATGATGATCCGACGACTAACTAACTAACTAATTAACCAACCAACCAACCAACCAACCAACAAACTAACTAACTAACTAACTAACTAAACTATGTTATCGACATTAGCAGAAAAGCCTGTATGAAAGACATTGCCCTGTGTCTATGTTATTTATATTTAAAAGTCGTTCTATCGTTCCATGAATGCGAACACGAATGTTCAATGTTTATGTTAATGAGGATTCCTCGATATTTGTATATTGTTCAATATATTTTTCGTTGTTGTAATAGTCCTTGTCTCGAATTGTTCGTTCTCAGTGACTTGAGTTAGTTATTCCTCTAGGGCAAAAGACGGCACATAGGGCAGATGTCGTAGATTTCCATGTCTCTCGTTTCATTGCAATTTGTTTTAGATCATCATTGTTTCTTATACCGATGGTGAAACAATGACGTACACAGGTTAAACGGTTTGGCAAGATCAGATACATTTTTGGGGGGGAGGGGGGGGGGGAGGGAGGATGTGGTTGGTCAATTACGGAAAACCTGTTTACTTGAGTTGCAAGGCGATTGGGTGCCGCTAGAACGGAAATGGTTCAATTCCCGTCAGCGTTAAGAATGTTTTAATGTATCTTTCTGCTTCCTACTTAAATTTATTTGTATTAGCAGAAAGGCAAGGAAAAAGAGCTGAGAATGTAACATTACTATGTATAGACCTACTCCGTTTTTTATTTGACCATTGTGCAATGGGTCAGGTAAAAGGTTAAAATATTAATGGTCATCTTTTCCGGACCACAGGAGAATGGTACATATTTTTCAGGACCGCTCGCGTTATGCTCAGATGCTAACCTATAACTGTACACAATTTCATCTGCACCAGTTCTGTAATTTTAGAATTTATCACGAACTACAAAAACATTGAGTTATGAAGTTACCTATTCACACACACACACACACACACACACACACACACACACACACAGTAATATATATATATATATATATATATCCCTGTATATGTTTACATATATTAACTTTCCACTGATATGCTCAGAATTACCATGTATGTTTAATCGGTAGAGATTTGGTTGTAAAGAAGAATGTTGCCACAATGGGCAGATAAAAAACAAAAATATCTTAAGAGCTGCCCCCACTCATCAGAAGAAGGCAGTGAACATTCTTTAGAAACATTATGAGTGGGAAAAATGAACCATTTCATAACAACAGGCAGTAGAATATAACACGGTTAGGGATACCAGCGTGTCATTGAGATATGAATGATTATATGTACGGAGATTATTGACAGTACAGGTTGCAGATTGAATTGAACAGGGAGTCATGTTGTTGAGCAAGAGTAGTAAATAATGTCGAGTAAAACCATAACATGTGAATGCTGTAGAGGTATGAGATGTTATCGATCTCACATTTCAGTGGCTCTATTATATGAGGGCGGTAACCATCTCCTCTTCATCGCTGTCTTTACATCCCGGAATAATCCGGTGCACAATTACGGCAGTATCGAAGTGTATATGTGTAGGAAAAGACCATGCGAAAATATGTATGACAACCTTGCATCGTGGCATGTGAGAATATCTGTATCAGTAATTACTGATAACACACGATGAATATTAAAGTGAACAGACATGATAATCAACGACAAACTTAGTGGACTCTAGCAAGAAAATTCCTTATATCTGAGACCAGTAGTCTAAGGGACAGTTTCTAATATTTGTGCCCGTGTATTGATTTATCCACCGTGGACAACTGACGAGCGAAGTCAATAGGAATTAGCAGAGGCTAAATGGAGAGTATGTTGAACATTGATTGGGTCTAGGGAAATCTGGAAATTGAAAACGTAAAAATAGAGTATTCTGATAAAAGAAAAACGATTCTAGCACGTGAGAATAGATCTGAATAAATGAAATATTGGCAGGGGGAGGAGGAAACGTGTGGGAAATGTCTACTTGATACTTGATTTGTAAATAGAAAGAAAACGATACGGGTTTTGCGAAATCAAAGGCAGGATTTATTGGAAACACAAACATTCTGGAATTTTATGTACATTATTTAAAACATCTTATAAGTTTCTGAGGTATATGACATACTACTGAAAACTTGTTAAACTTGCTGCAGCGACATGGCGGTAGTTTTTTTTCCGGATTGTGAAACAATGTGCACACAGTTTGAGAACTACCAGCGCTGTTTTGTGTTTACACCAATATCTTTCGTGACGTCGATATCCCGTGATATATCCTTCTATGCACAGATCCGTGGATAAATAAAAGAGTCAATAAACAGAGCAGATAGCAGAAATTATTACACTTCATGAACACCATGTGCGCTCAGACTCTTGGGATGAGGAGATGCGTGTAGTTCTCGGCAGTACCGAAGAGGATGACATTGTTATCACTTAAATATTATACTTGGAATTTGACACTTCATTTCAGCGTTTCTTTCACGCACGTCAAAACGAATGTACACGGTTGTAGTACAACATATATGTTATGTTATATTATGTTCGTCCTGGGCCATAGGCGGCGCAAAGGGCAGAAACCATAGCTTTCCATTTCTGTTTTTGTGTTGCCAGGTCTTTCAGTTCTTGGGTGTTGTTTATGTTCATTGACATGCCTTCTCTATTAATGGTTCTTCTTAGAGTTTCTCTAGGTCTCCCTCTTCTTCTTACTCACGGTGGGAACCAATTGAGTGACTGATGGGGAATTCTTAGGCTGTTCATTCTGAGAGCATGACCGATTTAAGTCCATCGCCTTTGTCTAATGAAGGATGATATATAAGTTTGTTTGATTTCGTCTCATAATGTAGTGTCAGTACAACATATATATTTACTGCATATTTGTTTTTGTGTGTGTTGGAGTGAATAGATCTCCAGGAAGTGCAAGCATACTATGCCACTTTATCAGTAAGTAAACATCTTCATAGCAAGTGATGGATCAGAAAACTGACAGATACTGAGTACTCGTGACTCCATTTACTACAGAAAGTCTTAAGCAATGGTGAGATACATCTGTTACTTGTAGTTATGTGAAATTAATAGGAGAAATGATGTAGTTGTGAGATAAATGATGTAGTTGTGAGTAATGAGATAAATGATGTAGTTGTGAGTAGTGAGATAAATGATGTAGTTGTGAGTAGTGAGATAAATGATGTAGTGAGTAGTAAGATAAATGATGTAGTGAGTTGTGAAATAAATGATGTAGTGAGTAGTGAGATAAATGATGTAGTTGTGAGTAGTGAGATAAATGATGTAGTGAGTAGTGAGATAAATGATGTAGTGAGAAGTGAGATAAATGATGTAGTGAGTAATGAAATAAATGATGTAGTGAGTAGTGAGATAAATGATGTAGTTGTGAGTAGTGAGATAAATGATGTAGTGAGTATTGAGATAAATGATGTAGTGAGTATTGAGATAAATGATGTAGTTGTGAATAGTGAGATAAATGATGTAGTGAATAGTGAGATAAATGATGTAGTGAGTAGTGAGATAAATGATGTAGTGAGTTGTGAAATAAATGATGTAGTGAGTAGTGAGATAAATGATGTAGTAGTGAGTAGTGAAATAAATGATGTAGTGAGTAGTGAGATAAATGATGTAGTGAGTAGTGAGATAAATGATGTAGTGAGTAATGAAATAAATGATGTAGTGAGTAGTGAGATAAATGATGTAGTTGTGAGTAGTGAGATAAATGATGTAGTTGTGAGTATTGAGATAAATGATGTAGTGAGTATTGAGATAAATGATGTAGTTGTGAATAGTGAGATAAATGATGTAGTGAGTAGTGAGATAAATCATGTATTTGTGAGTATTGAGATAAACGATGTAGTTGTGAGTATTGAGATAAATGATGTAGTGAGTAGTGAGATAAATGATGTAGTGAGTAGTGAGATAAATGATGTAGTTGTGAGAAGTGAGATAAATGATGTAGTTGTGAGTAGTGAGATAAATGATGTAGTTGTGAGTAGTGAGATAAATGATGTAGTGAGTAGTGAGATAAATGATGTAGTGAGTAGTGAGATAAATGATGTAGTTGTGAGTAGTGAGATAAATGATGTGGTTGTGAGTAGTGAGATAAATGATGTTGTGAGTAGTGAGATAAATGATGTAGTTGTGAGTAGTGAGATAAATGATGTGGTTGTGAGTAGTGAGATAAATGATGTAGTGAGTAGTGAGATAAATGATGTAGTGAGTAGTGAGATAAATGATGTAGTGAGTAGTGAGATAAATGATGTAGTGAGTAGTGAGATAAATGATGTAGTTGTGAGTAGTGAGATAAATGATGTGGTTGTGAGTAGTGAGATAAATGATGTGGTTGTGAGTAGTGAGATAAATGATGTAGTTGTAAGTAATAGGAACACATTTGTAGTTGTGAGTAATAGTATAACTTTTGTAGTTGTTAGTAATAATATAACTTTTGTAGTTGTGAGTAATAGTATATCTTTTGTAGTTGTTAGTAATAATATAACTTTTGTAGTTGTGAGTAATAGTATAACTTTTGTAGTTGTTAGTAATAGTATAACTTTTGTAGTTGTTAGTAATAGTATAACTTTTGTAGTTGTTAGTAATAGTATAACTTTTGTAGTTGTTAGTAATAATATAACTTTTGTAGTCGTGTGTAATAGTATAACATTTTGTAGTTGTGAATAATAATCTAACTTTTGTAGTTGTTCGTAAAGGTATACCTTGTGTAGTTATGAGTAGTGGGATAACTTTTGTAATTGTAAGTACTGTGATAAATAGTGTAGTTGTTAGTGTTAAATTAGTACTAATATTTAGAATATATATATATAAAAGAGATAAAAATGTCATAATGTGCGCATATTGAATTAATTATAGTAGACAAAAAATAGTGAATGATTTAGGTGATTTATCGATTCTAGATGTGGCACATCTACAAGAGATTACCAGTTAAACAAACAAACAAATTTTCTGATGTCTGCACAACGGAAATGTCACAACTTGTAGAGATTGAACTTCACCTGGCATCTGAACATGGAAAGAGAGGTGTTACTTAGTTGCCCAGCAGGTGGAACGTTAGAGGTTAACTAAACACTATTTGTATAGTTACCTGCCTCTGACTTGAAACTCACATAAGTCTGAGATAGTATAAACAATTTGCTTATATGAAGGTATGCTTTGATATGTAGGTATGCTCTGATATGAAGGTATGCTTTGATATGAAGGTATGCATTGATAAGAAGGTTTGCTTTGATATGAAGGTATGCTTTGATATGAATGTATGCTTTGATATGAAGGTATGATTTGATATGAAGGTATGCTTTGATATGAAGGTATGCTTTGATATGAAGTTATGCATTGATATGAAGGTTTACTTTGATATGAAGGTATGCTTTGATATGAAGGTATGCTTTGATATGAATGCATGCTTTGATATGAAGGTATGCTTTGATATGAAGGTATGCTTTGATATGAAGGTATGCTTTGATATGAAGGTATGATTTGATATAAAGGTATGCTTTGATATGAAGGTATACTTTCATATGAAGGTATGAATTGTTTCTTTGCGGAAAAAATATTTGTCAGTATAAATAATAAATAAATTCATTATTTTGTTTCCATGCACGCAGTCATGTTGCCCACCAACAAACACACAACATCATGCTGTTCTTTGATTATACACTCCGTAAGTACAGTCGTCATTTTTTTGAGCAAGTTTATGTGTCACCTAGCGCCACCTGGTCAGTCAGCAAGCAGTGATTCAGGTTTTCTCCTGGTCAGTCAGCAAGCAGTGATTCAGGTTTTCAGTGTGGTGCAACATCAACTCCACACAGAATAATACAGTAAGAACTAAGTATTCTGGTGCGTTATTTGGATTTATCCAAGAATATAGCAGAATTGCTCGGATCATGACTCCCACAATGGAATCTCCTAGAAGAATATGTCACTTCATATCGTAAGCGCCACCAGCAGATGGAGCCTTTCTTCAGAAAGGAAAGTAATCTGGCAATCAGTTCCGATATTGAGGGCCTCATGAATGCCTTAAAATAACTCATGACCCACAAGAATTGAGACTATTTATGGACTCGTCAAATATGTGTCTTAAGGATATGCTTTTGTACAATAGAAACCATCTTCCATCTTTTCCACTAGCACAGAATGTCCACATAGAAGAGACATACGGTAACATACAATAAATACTGAATTACATTGAGTAACAAGTACAGCTGGCATCTATGTGGTGATTTGAAGGTTGTTGCCCTTTTAATAGGAATGCAGCAGGCAAATACAAAATATATGTTCTTTATTTGTGAGCAGGAAAGCTGAGCAAGGGAATTGCACTACTTACGGAAGGAATGGATTTGCATACAAACTGTAGTAGTTGGATAAAAGAATACCCATCACTTATCTCTGGTCCAGTCTCACAAAACCCTCCTACCACCCCTTCATATCAAACAAAGTTTGATGAAGAATTTGAAGAAGCCATGGACACGACCGTCAGCTTTCCGGTACCTGTAAGAACAGTTCCCTCGACTCAGTGAAGCAAAGATTAAAGGCGGAGATTTTATGGGTCATATGATTCGAGAGTTCTTAAAAGATGACCGGTTCAAAAGCTTGCTTCAGGTGAAGCGAAACAAGCATGGACTGCTTTTCGTCTAGTGTCCACCAATTCTCTTAGAAATGTTGAGCAGAAAATTGCAAGGAACTAATAGAAAACTGCAAGGAACTAATAGAAAACTGCAAGGAACTAATAGAAAACACGCTGATGACATATCAGGTATTTGGCTGCAATATGTTTCTAAACATTAACTTTCTTCATTCCCATCTGGTTTTCTTTCCCTGAGAACTATGGCATGGGTGGGAGCTGCGTTAGCGCAGTGGTTAGCGCACTGGCTTCGCATATGAGTGGTCCTGGGTTCATTCCCCAGCTGAGGCGGAAATGTTTTCAGATCGCAACGGCTCCCAGGTCGACCCAGCCTTAAATGGGTACCGGATTAATCCGGGAAGTAAAGACTGCGAGGGAGAGGAGATGGCTACCGCCCTCATTTGCAGAGCCTGTGAAATGTGAGATCGCTAACATCTCACACCCCTACGGCATTAATAAATGCTATGGGTTACTTTACTTTTTTACTTTACTTATGGCATGGGTAGTAATGAACTATGGCATGGGTAGTAATGAACTATGGCATGGGTAGTAATGAACTATGGCATGGGTTGTAATGAACGTGGCGAAAGTTTTCATCATACAATGGAACAAAAATACCACGTATAATGGTCAACTATAATGCTGGCTGACTATTGCTGGATACTCCCCAGGAGAGGTTCCCAAACAGTTGTACAAGAGACAGGAGAAGAAATCTAAGTAGTCTATGGATTGATGCTTTTACAGATATTAGAGACAGCGATTCAGAAAGAATGACGGTAGAGAAGGGGAAAGAAAGAGGTCAGAGAATGTGAATGACAGTGTATGAGAAGGGAAGGTAGAAGAGGATGAGATGAACTGAGATCGGGTAATGAAAACAATAGATGGTAGAAGAGAATGAGATGAATTGAGATCGGGTAATGAAAACAACAGATGGTAGAAGAGAATGAGATGAATTGAGATCGGGTAATGAAAACAACAGATGGTAGAAGAGAATGAGATGAACTGAGATCGGGTAATGAAAACAACAGATGGTAGAAGAGAATGAGATGAATTGAGATCGGGTAATGAAAACAACAGATGGTAGAAGAGAATGAGATGAACTGAGATCGGGTAATGAAAACAACAGAAGGTAGAAGAGAATGAGATGAATTGAGATCGGGTAATGAAAACAACAGATGGTAGAAGAGAATGAGATGAACTGAGATCGGGTAATGAAAATAACAGATGGTAGAAGAGAATGAGATGAACTGAGATCGGGTAATGAAAACAAAAAATGGCAAAGAATGAGAGAAACATTCCAGACAATGAGATATATATTGGAGAAAGATGACAGAGAATATAAATGATGAGAACGGGCTGACAATGATTGGTGTCAGAGAATGTTGTGGAGACAGGACAATGAGTGATATCAGAGAATGTTGTGGAGACAGGACAATGAGTGATATCAGAGAATGTTGATGAGGCAGGGATGACAATGATTGGCGACAAAGAATGTGGATGAGACAAGGGTGACAGTGATTGATCACAGAGAAAGTGATATCGCAAATAATGACAAGAGATGGTAAAGAAAGGAAGTTGTTATTGAAAGAGAGAAAGCAAGAAATATGATGATAGAGAGTGAATAAATAGATGTCAGAGAATGAAAAATTAGAGATGGGAGTAAAGGAGGGACCTGAAATAATGAGAGATGGGAGTAAAGGAGGGACCTGAAATAATGAGAGATGTGAGTAAACGAGGTAACGGAAATAATCAGAGATGGGAGTAAACGAGGTAACGGAAATAATGAGAGATGGGAGTAAACGAGGTAACGGAAATAATCAGAGATGGGAGTAAACGAGGTAACGGAAATAATCAGAGATGGGAGTAAACGAGGTAACGGAAATAATCAGAGATGGGAGTAAACGAGGTAACGGAAATAATCAGAGATGGGAGTAAACGAGGTAACGGAAATAATCAGAGATGGGAGTAAACGAGGTAACGGAAATAATCAGAGATGGGAGTAAACGAGGTAACGGAAATAATCAGAGATGGGAGTAAACGAGGTAACGGAAATAATCAGAGATGGGAGTAAACGAGGTAACGGAAATAATTAGAGATGGGAGTAAACGAGGTAACGGAAATAATCAGAGATGGGAGTAAACGAGGTAACGGAAATAATTAGAGATGGGAGTAAACGAGGTAACGGAAATAATGAGCGATGACCGATTACTTGATGTTATAGAAAAAAAGAAGATATTATAAAGATAAATGTTGCAGAAAAATAGAGAGAGATAAAGAAATCGATGGCAGAAAAAGAGAGATAAAAGAAAAACATTTACAGATAAAAATAGCAAACAGATGACATGAGGAGAGAGATGTCAGATAAAATATATATTGCACAAAAAAAGAGATGATAGAAAAACAGAGATTGTAGAAATATTGATATTAGGAAAATATAAATTACAGAAATATAGAGTTTAGAGAACAATAGACGGGATAGAAAAAGAAAGAAATGTAGAAATATTCAGATAATAGAAAATATATGATAGGAAAATAGAGATTATAGAAATATCAATCAATCAATAAACCCATAACCCTTCAGGGTCGTAGGGGTACCACATTGGATGCTTCAGCACACAGAGTCCTCCAGCAAATTCTATCCTCATCGATGCGGATGAGTGTGGAAATATCTTGCCCTGTCCATTCCTTGATGTTGTCTGGCCATGTCTTTATTTGTCCTCCTCTGCTTCTTCTACCCTCGACATTTCCCTGCAGTATTGTTTTTGACAAGGAATCGTGCCTGCATACATGTCCGAACCATGCTAGTTTTCGTCGTTTCACTATTGAAAGCAATGGCTCCTGGACACCTGCACACATCTCTACTTTATTTCTTACGTACACATTGGTCTTATGTTCCCTATAGGAAATTAGTAGAATTCTTCTGTAACATTTATACTCGAAAACCTGTAATCTTCTCTTCATGTCCGCAGTGAGTGTCCAACTCTCACAACCATACAACACAACAGAAAGCACCAGCAACTTATAGAGTGTGATTTTCACTCCAACACTGATGTTGCTTTTCCAAATCACAATTAGCCTTGACAAGGACGTTAAAGCCATCTCCAGCCTTATATTTAGTTCTGCTTTGCATTCACCATCGCTGCATATACTGGATCCGAGGTATTTGAAGGTATTCACCTCTTCAAGCGAATACCATTCATCATGATATTAGTCTGGTTTTCTGTGTCTGTGCTGTTTACCAAGATTTTGCTCTTATCTGTATTGATTTCCATTCCGTACTTGCTGGTAACTTTTTCCAACTTTGCTGGTTAATTCTTGCAATGATAGAAATATAGAAGATAGGAAAATATAAATTATAGAAAGATAGAGATGAGAGAACAATAGACGTGATAGAAAAATAGAAATATTCAGATAATCGAAAAATAGATGATGGGAAAAAGAGATTATAGAAAAAAAGATATTATAAAAAAATTAAAAATTAAAGAGCTTCTAGAGATAGAAAGACAACACTTAATACAAGATCCGAATGCAGACAAAAAGAGAGGCTGATGTACAGAAACAGACATTGAACTAAACAGTGGAAGATTAGGAAACATTGGTTTCGCACAAATCTAGCTTTACCAACTACAAGAATTAGCGTACACTCGGCACGCGAGCAGTTTACCATGTCGGGGTCTCGCACGTTAAGAAGACTAGATTTCATCGAGTGTTTGAAAAACCAAGTAGAGGGGCAAAGTTGGTACCCGTGAGTACTTACACTATTTACGTACCGTATAATTATATCAGCGTGAGTGACGTTCTTAAACCGCCGTTTACCCAGATCATTCCAGGAATATTAATAGATGAAATGTTCAAATATGGATAGCCAGTATAGATTGTAGAATTGATATCAAGTTAATATCAAATGTTGTTATCAAAGGTTGATATCAAAGGTTGATACCGATTGTTGTTTTATATTTAATATTGACACTTGTTGTTAGCAACCTCATTTCATGTATTTTATTACTGATTTAAAACGACGCTTTCCCATTATTATCAAAGGTGATTTTCTGAGGATGATTTAAAAAATATTGTTTTAGTTATATCTCCTCATTAAAACAAGCAGGATGGTATAAGTTGGCTAGTAGAAATAGGCTGGTGTAAGTAGGATGGTACAAGTAAGCTGGTACAAGCATGATGGTATACGTTGACTGGTACAAGTAGTCTGGTACAAGTAGTTTTATATAAGTAGTCTTGACTCACATTTGGTAAAAAGTTTATTTTAGCTGACATTTTTACTATTTACTTTCATCATTGAACATAACGATTGATTAAATCCGTTTTCAATATAATTTTTGTGTATTATTCGTGTGGAGAGGTTTAGCAAATTGTTGATTCTTGACAGGATAAGTTACAAACACAATTATTGTTACCACGCTGAGTTACAGAATTAATTATCTTTTAGTCAAGAAAGTGTCATGAACGAGTGGCGTAGGCAATCACGTTTCCCCAAACCTCTGTCACTTGTAATGATACAAGTTCAGTTGGTGACATCTTTTGTGTCACAGTGACAACCAATCTAAAAATGTATCTCTCTCTCACTTGTTTTCCTCTTTTTTCTCCCCTTGATCTTTCCTGTGATTGCTAAATGTTTTATTGTCTAATCATTTTCCTCTTGTGCCAAGCTTGGCACATAGGACACATGCTTGTCGATCAACAGCCAGTTGTGCCAGATCGTTCATTTTCATACTAGCTGTTGTGATTGTTTTTTTGATAGTTCTTTTCAGTGTTGTTTTTGGTCTTCTCCCTTTTCTCTTGCCACTCAGTGACCATGAATAAACGTGGCGTGTTATTATGCCTTCATTCATTCTGAGTGCGCGATCGAAGTATGCCCAAAGCCTTTTTCTAATGACGACTGTAGTGTATTTTTGTTTTGTCTCTTTCTTAGTGTCTCGTTTGACTTACTCATTTTCTTATCACATGTGCTAAAACCCTTGACTGTTTCTTTCAAATTTCTCTATAATGTCTATGTTTACTCCAGTATTTTTGAATACTTTCACATTAGTTTTCTTGACTGTCCATGAGATTTTCATCATTCTTCTCAAAAACCACATCTCAGTGACTTTCAGCTTATCTTGAACACTTTTGTTTACTATTCATGCTTCGAATCCATAAAGGAGGATTGGCTCAATCTAATATCTTAGCAATCTAATACGCTTATGAATTGATACTACTCCATTGTAGCACCCGCTGTTTTTGACTTATCTTTACGTAGTTAAAATTGTTTAAAAAAAATTATTGTCTGTTACTAACGTGTAGTTAATAATTGTTGGGAAGTGAAATTACACACTTAGTGATCTTTGAATAAATCTGTGACACAATTAATGATCGTTGAATAAATCTGTGACACAATTAATGATTGTCGAATAATTTAGTGACACATTTAATAATCGTTAAATAATTTAGTGTCACAATTAATAAATTTCGAATAATTTATGGTACAATTAATAATAGTCGAATAATTTGGTGATATAATTAATTTACGTAGAATAATTTGGTGACACATTTAATGATCGTTGAATAATTTAGTGTCACAATGAATAATTGTCGAATAATTTAGTGATACAATTAATTATCGATGATAAATTAATTTCTCAATGAACTATTACTAATAAACTATAGACATTGGATTATGTTTATCCCAAACTGTATATACTTTCTCTGGATTGCTTGTGCTCATTTTCTGCAGATGTGATTGCTTGTCGGAATAAACCATTCCCTTCCTACAGGTAAGTTGCACTGAATGAGATGTGTTTTACCCTCTCAAGAGTTTACTATTGTGATGCTTGTCGTATTACATTTAGCATTATTACATGTGAACTGATTTATAGTTCTTGTACACGTCGATATTATATATTTTGTGAGATTAGTTCTCACAGATTAGTTCTGAGAGGTAAGTTCTGACAGATAAGTTATGATATGTTAGTTCAGAAAGGGTAGTTATGACATATTAGCTCTGATAGATTAGTTCTGACAGATTAGTTTTGACAGATTAGTTTGACAGATTAGTTCTGACATGTTAGTTCAGACAGACTAGTTCTGACAGATTAGTACTGATAGATTAGTTCTGACAGATTAGTTCTTATAGATTAGTTCTGACAATTTAGTTCTGATAGATTAGTTCTGATAGATAAGTTCTGATATATTCGTTCTGACAGATTAGTTCTGACAGAATAGTTCTGACAGATTAGTTCTGACAGATTAGTTCTGATAGATTAGTTCTGATAGATTAGTTCTGATAGATTAGTTCTGACAGATTAGTTCTGACAGATTAGTTCTGACAGTAAACGTGTAGCGTATTGATATATGTGTGTAGTTATTGTGACATTTTGGGGATTTGTAGAGCATTGGTTAAGTCGTTCGCTTTGTGCTCAAGAGGTAAACGGTTCAAAGTTCGTTCTGTTACGTGGTGGTGGACAGTCACCTTTCTTTACTCGCCATGTATTCTTTTTATAAAGGTCGTGTGACGAAACGTCAAGTTTTGTGTCTCCTGTAATTAGTAAAAAAGGTTCTACTCTATTTTCTTTTTCTGTTTTCTTTGAAGAGTATACTTTATCTGTAATTGTTAAATATTAACATTAATAATAATAGTAGGGGACCTGCTACTTTTTTCCCTTTTGGGTGGGGGGGGGGTGTTAGGGCGGAAAATTCACAGATACTACAATATCCAGCGCATAATGTGTGAGTGGCCGCCTACGCCGATAGCACACACATCTACAATCATTAGCGGCATAACATAAATGAAGTACGTCTATGTAAAAAGGCGACCCTGTTCCACGTTGCACAAATTTTCTGAATAGGCGAAAGTCGAGAAAAACAAATATTTGTTAAGATTTGAGAAATGGAGATTTGAATAGCTTACATATGTTGTCAATTACAGTGAAACACAGAGATTGAAATGGTGTGACTACTTAATGAAAATAAACTCTTATTGGCAAGAGCATACACCACGAAAATGGAAAGAGCAAGATGCACAGCAAGACCAAGAAGAAGATGATTTGAGGGAGTTACCAGCATTCTGAGACGTCAGAATGTTACTGAATATCAAGCTACCAAACTTACCATAGCTGGAAAACCCATCGCCATTCAATCCTGCGACGCCTTACAGCAAAAGTTAACAGAATGCAATAGATAGATGGATAGATGGGAAGATACCCTAAGAATTCTCGAAACTCTCAAATAATTCCTTCAGTTGTCATCACCTCGTTTGTTGCATTCAGAACATCGCTGTTGCTGTCTAGCTTGGTAATAATAGTGCGGGCTGTGTGGAAATGTCTGATAGAGGGGAAGAAAATGAAGAAATTAGGGTTATGTATAAGCTATATCCACACAAATAGATTGGGAAGTGTCCCAGATACAACTAATAATAACACGTAGTAGGTAATTGGATGTAAATGGGTGTAAATGGATAAATACACTTAGTACGTAAATAGCTTCGGCTCTGTGGCAAAGTGTACAGGGCGTGACTGTGACGGCCTAGGTACTGAGTTCGAGTACCCCGCCATAGGCAATTTTGCATCCGAACCGTTCAGAAAGATATGGCAAACTACTGAACGTATTTATATCGCCTAGAAAATCACAACAACCAACAAATACTGGGTTGATAGATACATCCTAAATAGGATATGCTACCAATTAGTAAGTAAATGGAAATTTAATATAATTGGACGAATTCGACGTTTCGGTTTTAAAATAATTACAAAGAAACAGAGATAATAAAAACAAGGTTAATTTTGCGTGCGTTTTCCCCCTATATCTCGCTTGTAGTAAGATGGTCACATTATATTTCCAATAGGGTGTATTCCCAAAACGTGTATACACTGTGTCGCCGTTTTATTTGCGCGATAGACCGACACATCCAATTTCATCGATGTAAGCTTTGATAAGAACGATGAAAAACACTGGATAACAATATGTTAGTGTGTGTATGTGTGTGTGTGTGAGTGTGTATGTGTTTGTGTATGCGGGGGAGTGAGGGAGATGTAGGTGTGTGAACCGTGGGAATGACAAACAACGAATGGATTATCCATACTTTGGCCTTTTCACGGTTTACATAATTTTCAAAACATGTTTACATTATTCTGTTTTTCTTATATTTGTTATTGTATGGACTTTGTTATGACGAAGACAATAACGACAACAGTTTTCGCTCCTATTCTTCTTATTATCATTTTTCGTAATTTCTTATGATAATTTTAAGTTTTGTTTTACACATATTTTACCTATCTATTGTGGTTCATTACGGGATGCAGCGGCCAGATTCAAACTTTGTATTATTATGCTTAGTTTCATTCAACTTTGGACACCCAACTGAAGTAGGTCGATATGTCTGCATCGATCTGTGCGCTACGCACTGAGTGCTCCCCCTCGTACCCCAGGGTCATCCAAGGGGAGTGACACTCAGTGTGTAGCGGGAAGATCGTTTTATTCGCCGGCAGTCTTAGTTACTGTGAAATGCGTCTGAATTGATAATTCGCTTCATTAAATAATGTACGTATCTGTTTGGCTAAAAATGTGAACACTGAATCCCGTAAGGTACCGTTAGTATTTTAAAACTATAAATACAGCATTAACACATGTTGGAATGTGTAGAGGATTGACTTCATTGTACTCGGGTTGCCTCATATGCGCCGCGCCTCTATTAACCAAGCTGCATGTCGCCTACCGAAAGTACATCTTATCTCATCTAATCCCCTAACTTCAAATGATAATCCCTGAGCACATTTGGAAAAAAACACTTTGTATACAAGACATAACTAGCGGGTTGTGATTCTGCGAACGCAAAGCGAAGGGTATAATCACCAGGGAACACACAGAGAAGGGTTTACTCACCAGGGAACACACAGATAAGGATATAATCATACAGGAACACAAAGAGAAGGTTTTATCACCGGGAACACACATAGAAGGGTTTATCACCCGGGAACACACATAGAAGTGATTAATCTACGGGGAACACACATAGACGGGTTTAATCACCCGGGAACACACATAGAAGGGCTTAATCACTCGGGAACACACATAAGAGAGTTCATCCACCCGAGAATACACATAGAAGTGTTTAATCTCCGGAGAACACATATAGAAGGATTTAATCACACGTTAACACACTAAGGAGGGTTTAATAAACCGGGAACACAAATTGAAGGGTTTAATCTCCGGGGAACACATAAAGAAGGGTTTAATCACCCGGGAACACACTAAGGAGGGTTTAATCACCCGGGAACACACTAAGGAGGGTTTAATCACCCGGGAACACACTAAGGAGGGTTTAATCACCCGGGAACACACTAAGGAGGGTTTAATCGCCCGGGAACACACTAAGGAGGGTTTAATCACCCGGGAACACACTAAGGAGGGTTTAATCACCCGGGAACACACTGAGGAGGGTTTAATCACCCGGGAACACACTAAGGAGGGTTTAATCACCCAGGAACACACTAAGGAGGATTTAATCGCCCGGGAACACACTAAGGAGGGTTTAATCACCCGGGAACACACTAAGGAGGGTTTAATCACCCGTGAACACACTAAGGAGGGTTTAATCACCCGGGAACACACTAAGGAGGGTTTAATCACCCGGGAACACACTAAGGAGGGTTTAATCACCCGGGTACACACTAAGGAGGGTTTAATCACCCGGGAACAGACTAAGGAGGGTTTAATCACCCGGGAACACACTAAGGAGGGTTTAATCACCCGGGAACACACTAAGGAGGGTTTAATCTCCCGGGAACACACTAAGGAGGGTTTAATCACCCGGGAACACACTAAGGAGGGTTTAATCACCCGGGAACACACTAAGGAGGGTTTAATCACCCGGGAACACACTAAGGAGGCTTTAATCACCCGGGAACACATAAAGAAGGGTTTAATCACCCGGGAACACATAAAGAAGGGTTTAATCACCATTTAGAAAGATTCTCAACACATTGTATATTAAATAGGCGAAATAAACTGAAATATTTGAAGAAGGAACAGCCTGTCAGAACATATAAAGAAAAACAGCTTGTTAGAATATACAAAAAAACAGCTTGTTTGAATATGCAAAGAAAAAACAGCTTTTTAGAATATATAAAGAAAATAACAGTTGACAGTATGTAAAGAGGAGGATGCCCGTCATTACTGACGTACATTGTTTTTTTTTGTTCCGTATAATTGATGTGTAATATTTTTCTCTCAATTTTTAAATGAAAAATCTGTATTCTTCTGTTCATTTTCGCTACAATTGTCTGACTCCTACATCCGTATGCATACAATATTTATTATTTAAGATTTAAAAAAGTTGATCTTCACGACTTCACTTATTATATTTTTAAGTTGATCTTCACGACTTCACTTACGTTGTTTTTAAGTTGATCTTCACGACTTCACTTATTATATTTTTAAGTTGATCTTCACGACTTCACTTATTATATTTTTAAGTTTATCTTCACGACTTCACTTATTCTGTTTTTAAGTTTATCTTCACGACTTCACTTATTATATTTTTTTGTTGAATATGAATATTCTAGAGCAACAACGCTAAAAGTCTAACATGAAATTGTCAGAAAGCAATGACAAATTATTGAACGTAAATACTTCCAAGAAAATCACTACATTCCAGAAAATTCTGGACTCTACATCCTGTATTTGAAAAAATTATTCTTGATCGTAAAGCAATGAAGAAAAATTTTACCATATCTCAGAAAATGTAAGAGAGAAAAGGTAAACACAAATGACATCTTAATTTATCTATGTATTTTTATTCAGCACCGAATAGAGCCCATAAGGCAACCATCAAAGATCTCCAGTTCGAGCCTTGTGATAATACTGTAATTCTTGCATATTAATGAGACTAATAGTTCTTCTTATTTTTGATTGCTGTTCTGCGAAGATATTCTCTCGATGTGTTCCTCTTATTCTTTTACCATCCGCTACACATTTCAATGCTTGTAGAGGCAGTCTGTTTTCATTCACTCTAAGTATATGTCCGATATAAGTCCATAGCTTTCTTCTTATTGTTGTAGACACATATTATTTTTTCGTGTCTTATTTTGCTTGTTTGCATTGGATTCTTTCCACCGAATATAGAATTATTTTTTAAGAGATTTATTTTCAAATGAATTTAATTTCTTTTCCAGTAATTTTGTTATTTTTAAACTATAGCAACCGTACTTTAATACGGATATAACATTAGAGTTGAGAATACGGATATTACAGTAGAGTTGAGAATACGGATATAACATTAGAGTTGAGAATACGGATATTGCAGTAGAGTTGAGAATACGGATATTACAGTAGAGTTGAGAATACGGATATTACAGTAGAGTTGAGAATACGGATATAACATTAGAGTTGAGAATACGGATATAACATTAGAGTTGAGAATACGGATATAACATTAGAGTTGAGAATACGGATATTACAGTAGAGTTGAGAATACGGATATAACATTAGAGTTGAGAATACGGATATTACAGTAGAGTTGAGAATACGGATATAACATTAGAGTTGAGAATACGGATATTACAGTAGAGTTGAGAATACGGATATAACATTAGAGTTGAGAATACGGATATTACATTAGAGTTGAGAATACGGATATTACATCTGAATTAACAATACGAGTATTAGAGTCGCACTTGTATTAAAGATGGCATGTTATGTAAGGCCATTAAATATATATTTATAATAATAGTAAAGAGATAGAAGGCTCACGAGCAGACAGAGTGAAACATATAATGATGTGCCATTGAAATTACTGTTGTTTTATCTTGATTTGCCATTGTTTTATGTTGAATATCTCTCAGTCTTGCCTGATATTGTTCTGTTATACTTGTATTCAGTACAATGACATATAGATATATCACATTTTTACTAACCTTACATCTACATATCACACGTATTCACTGCCAGTAAATCTACATATCACACGTATTCACTGCCATCATATCATATATCACATATTTCCTTCCATAACATCTACATAACATCTACATAACATCTACATAAAATTACCGCTTCCGTCGGCTGTGTAGGAGACATGTTCGGTAAAACGTAAACGTAAACTAGTGGTTCACATGTGCGATGTGTTCCTGGTGTTCGTGCAATCTGTTGGTTGTCCGTGAACATTTTTGGCATGCAACTCCGAGTATGTAAATAGCGACCAATTAAATGTCAAACAATAATCAGAAACTCAACAATTGGGGTTAAAATTAATTGAACAAGGAGGCCTGTAATGCTGAGAACAACGACAATAGCACAACAATCATAACTTCTACAATCATAATTTCTACAATCGTTTCATAATCTGCCTGCATGCCTGCGAGTTTTTGGCACGTCGATTCGCACACACAGACTACACACCACACATGCAGGTAGCTGTAACGTTAATGTTTGTTTTCTCTGACTAATACAATTAACATTGTCATATTGAACAGTTTTCTACACACGTGCCAGATGCACAGAGTCCTCACACAGGTATCACGTGAGATCAGCTCTCGTACATATAAGAGTAACATTCCAGGTTGATATTCTGAGCTCATCACTTGCCTCCATTAGTGCACACACGCGTCACAGATGGCTCACTGTCATACCAACAATGTGCGCCTACTTGCTGAATGTTATCCTGCTTGAGATCATTTAATCGGCGGGAGGCTATACTTTAATCTCAAGTTCGACAAACAGCTACTCTTTAAGGATGGTTCAGTCTTAGTTTGAACAAACACGCTATTACTGTCTTGTGTAGTCCTGGTATTGTTGCCTGAATACAAGCTATTACTGTGTGGTGTAGTCCTGATATTATTACCTGAACACAGACTATTACTGCGTTGCGTAGTCCTGATATTGTTACCTGAACACAAGTTGTTACTGTCTTGTGTAGTCATGGTATTGTTACCTGAACACAAGCGATTACTGTGTGGTGTAGTCCTGAAATTGTCACCTGAACACAAGCTACTACTGTGTTGTGTAGTCCTAGTATTATTACTTTAACACAAGTGATTACTGGTATTGTAACTTTCGTAAAATGTATTTAACTGTGTTGCGTGGTCCTGGTGTTGTCACTGTCATAAACTTCCGATTACTGTGTTGTGTGGTTCCCTTTTTTTGTGTCGTAAACTTTCAATTACAGTGTTATGTGATCTTGGTACTGTCACATTCGTAAACTACCGATTACTGTGATACGTGTTCCTAGTATTTTACTTTCGTAAATGTGAAGGTAGAAACTGTGTTCACCGATGGATCTTTGTGTCGTGGTAAGAAGTCTGGCTGAGGCTTCAATACAAGTTATCATGGTAAGATGACTGACTGAGACTTCACAACCAGCTGTCATGGTAAGAAATCTTACTAAGGCCTCACAATCAGCTGTCATGGTAAAAAGTGTGCCTGAGGCTTCACAACCAGCTGCTGTGATAGGAAGTCTGGCTGAGCCTTCACAATCAGCTGTCGTGGTAAGATGTCTGACTGATGCTTCACAACCAGCTGTCCTTGTAAGATGTCTGACAGAGGCTTCACAATCAGCTGTTGTGGTAAGATGTCTGACTGAGGCTTCACAATCAGTTGTGGTAAGATGTCTGACTGAGGCTTCATAGTCAGCTGTCGTGGTAAGATGTCTGACTGAGGCTTCACAACCAACTGTTGTGGTAAGATGTCTGACTGAGGCTTCACAACCAACTGTTGTGGTAAATCTGCTGCCGAGAATAGTGAAGCATACAGAACAAGTACACCCAGTATGGGGGGATGTACATCGAGGCTGCTACTGCTGCTCTCTGGAGCCTCATTTACTACAGCAATTATTATGTCAGACTCACAGTCCATGCCGAGAAAAATTCAGAATGTCCGAGATATAAGTGGACAGTACCTATAGCTAACCTAAGTAAGAACAGTACACGAAGCCAGTGGTGCCTTTACCGCAACAACAAGCAGCCTAACAATGGAAGTATTCGCAGTAACTCGGACACTTAACTGGCTGGAATAGCAAGCCTATTCCCATGCGTGCATACTAAGTGACTCTCTGAATATGATTCAGAAAGTCAAAACAGGTGATGTACGTAGGGAATGGGCTGAGTCATTTGAGAGAGCAGGAATGCGGGCATCACTTCGAAGACTCATGCTTATTTTTGTCCCCAGACACGTGGTCGTGGAGGGAAACGAACGAGCCGACCAATTAGCTAGCCTCGCCACCACAACAGACGGTCAACCTATAAAAACCGAGCAGAAATACTCATTGCTCTTCGTGAGTCCTAACAATCAGAGGATGTTGAGATGAATGAGCATGAGTCAATATCGAGAATGCGCGAATTGGGAGTGAGGATGGGCTTGGCCCGTAGAGGGCCCCTGACAAAGACTTCAAAAAGAGCAGTGAACCAACACAAAATCGGAACCATCAGCCGGTATACCCTGATAGATTTACTGAAGCGGAGATCTGGGCACCTATGGACTTGTCCGGTAATCAACATACCTAATACCTATACATAAATCCAACCTCCAGGACCTCAAAACGGATTTACTGCACACGCTACTCCAGGGTTCGCGAGAATGATACAGCATACAGACTGGCATCCTGGGCATCAAAAGAAGGGACGTTACCAATGGATAAATGTGATTAAATAACACTGCGGCATGGGCGCCTGCTGGATGCAAACATCCATGCAGAGATTGGAAGAAATCAGTAATAAATGTAGTAGTAGTAGAATAAGACGCCTGCAGGCGGATCGAAAAAAAAATAACTATTGGGTGACAAGAACCATCCGTATGCATACCCCTTGTCATCTACTGCTGGAGATTAAACACCATTGGTTTTACCCGGAGAGCAATGGTACCGTCCATAACCGATAGCACTAGTTTGTTGAACATAGGGAGACAAATAATAGAAACACTGACATGTCATGCATGTCGCAAAAGGCGAGTAAGGAAGTTTGGAGATAGAGTTGGATGTCCCATCATACTGACCCATAGATTCAGCTTACATCGAATGTTTCAAGACGAAAGGTGCAAATATTACAGGAAAGATATTAACCATGGCACAACGCATATCGGTTACAGGATAAAATCCTACTGACCCGAAGAATTGTGCGAACAACAATTCTACTAACCAGAAGGATTGTGCGAACAACAATTCTACTAACCAGAAGGATTGTGCGAACTAACTAATTCTACTAACTAGAAGGATTGAGCGAACAGAGTAATTCTTCTAACCAGAAGGATTGTGCGAACAGAGTAATTCTACTAACCAGAAGGATTGTGTGAACTAACTAATTCTACTAACCAGAAGGATTGTGCGAACTAAATAATTCTACTAACCATAAGGATTGTGCGAACAGAATAATTCTACTAACCAATAGGATTGTGCGAACTAACTAATTCTACTAACCAGAAGGATTGTGCCAACTAAATAATTATACTAACCAAAATGATAGTGCGAACAGAATAAAAAGAACGTATATGTTTTATAACTTTACCGACTCCTAACATCACACAGAATAGGATACAAGACCACATCCATACGCATGCAAGAACTGTCATTATTGATGGCTTGGAGATCAACACAATTATTTAGCTATTACTTCTGAAAATAGAATTAAGATTGTTACTGGAACTCCCGAAGACATGTCTGTTGTTGGAAGTGTTCTTAATGTTGTCTACATTTAATGTGTCCAAACTCATTCTTTTCCAATTATTCATTCTTTTTTTTAGTTTTTACTCTACACCAGAAAATGTTTACCCTTCAATATATTAATTTCTCTAGTGAATAATTTAACAGTTCTCCCATTCTTTCTATTTTAAGATAAAGGAACAAAACTGACGTCAGCTCCCGTTCAGAAAACAATGATCTATCTTAGTAATGCTACACTTCAATACCCGCTTTCTTACATTTTTTAATTATCAACCTATTTGCCTACTTTCCTACATATACTTACATATCGCTACCTACCTACGTATCTCACCTGCCTACCTTTCAAAAGGATTGCCTATAAATCAGTCAACTTTGCTACTCATTTTCCTGTATGCGCATATACCAGCCTATCGTCTTGTCTATTATATAACCACCATGTCTTCCTATTTACATACCTACATTCCTCCGTACCTACATATATAAATACCTGCATTCATATCTACTTTTTTACCTACCGACCTGTTTACCTTCAGTCATGCCTACCTATCTACTATTAAACATACCTACCTATCTATGTTAATACTTACCTACCTATCCAACGTCCGGAGACATGTCACCATGCACATCTACCCAACTACATATTTCCTTCTCTACCTACTCAGGAACATCTTACTGTAGGTCGTCTTAGTCCATATATTGACTACCCATTATGATGGCAGAACAAGCCAACTTGTCGAATCGTTCGTTTTCCTCTACACTCGTGTGTTGGTCTATATTTCTATTGTCTTTTCTCTGATTTTGCTATAAGGCGTCGCAGGATGGAAAGATGTTGTGTTTTTGGGCTATGTTTTGTTGTTTGATTGTGAAATAATATTGTGACGACTCAGACTTGGTGGTCACTCATTCAAACCCCCTTCTTCTTAGTCTTCCTCTTTAGCTTTATATGTCAATAATCACGTTGTATGCTTTTGCAGCTAACGAATAGGAATTCATTCTAAGTGGCCAAATCATTTCAGGCTCTTTTTTCCCAATATATTTGATTACAATTATTTCAACATCGATAACATAATTTTGGTACGAAGATTGAATTAATGATTTAACTTGTGGTACCCATCGTTCAACCCATCGCTCTAGCCATCGCTAACATCGCCTGTTTCAACTTTCTTAATCAAACTATAGCTCTGGATATTGCAGGTCTCCTCTGGATATTGCAGGTCTCCTCTGGATATTGCAGGTCTCCTCTGGATATTGCAGGTCTCCTCTGGATATTGCAGGTCTCCTCTGGATATTGCAGGTCTCCTCTGGATATTGCAGGTCTCCTAGCTAAATTAATTTGGACTCCGTTCCTTACGTTTTTTATTATTGTTGGACGTGTAATTGGCCGCTATTTCCACACTTGGAGCATGCCAAAATTAGGCAATGTCATCTAATAGTTTTCACACAATTCGAAGGCTAGTTCATGTTTACATTTTTGCAAATAGGTCTCCTATACGACTGACGGTCGCCATCATACTCAATGTGTTACTCGCAGCATTCACGCACAAGGACAGAATTGAGATATGTTAGATATGACAATTAATGATATTCTTGGTCTAATGTCCTACATGAGTCTATTACTCATGACCATAGAGAAAGTATCCATGTACGTATTGATTGTGTGACCGCGTCCTTGGGCGCCAGATTCTTTTTTTTTTTTAAATACAGTTTGTGTGAACGTCGAGAAGCAACTGTCCCAACAAATGAAGGAAAATACATTGGGTAAGTGGACGATATTAATCCTTATTTGTAGATCCAATCGATGTCTGTCTAACCAAGTTGGGTGTATTAAAGTCACAGAGAGGAATGGTGTGTGCTCATTCTCAAACTCCTGATGGATCTCACTGGCAGAATGACACTGATTACACTGTGAGGAACGCTATGTGCCGCCGTTATTTTTTTTCTTCAATGACCATACACATTCGTTTCGGCGTGGTAACTAATACCGCGTACCACTGTCAATAAACGGTTAAAGTCTAACCATATTGATTGTAGACCACCCCACGACCTAGTTCCCGTACTGTACACTGTACTCTAGACACAAACTACTAGTTCCCGCACTGCACACTATATTTTAGACACAAATTACTAGTTCCCGCACTGTACACTGTATTTTAGACACAAACTACTAGTTCCCGCACTGTACACTGTATTTTAGACACAGACTACTGGTTCCCACACTGTACACTGTATTTTAGACACAAACTACTGGTTCCCAAACTGTACACTGTATTTTAGACACAAACTACTAGTTCCCGTACTGTACACTGTATTTTAGATACAAGCTACTGGTTCTCGTACTATACACCGGACAGCACCTAAAGTTCCCGTACTATACACCGGACAGCACCTAAAGTTCCCGTACTATACACCGGACAGCACCTAAAGTTCCCGTACTATACACCGGACAGCAACTAAAGTTCCCGTACTATACACCAGACAGGACCTAAAGTTCCCGTACTATACACCGGACAGCACCTAAAGTTCCCGTACTATACTCTGTACACCAATCAGAAAGCTAACTATAGTCAAACATGCTTGATCTATTCGCCGCTGAACGTATCATCATCATCAAAGACACACACCAAGAGTCGAAGTATCCTTATACTGATGGGATCTCTGTTCAACCATTGATACAAGTCAATCTAAATATTATCGGCACACGGCGTGCCGCTTCGTTGAAAGTCACGGAGTACATACCGATATAACTGAACTAGAGCATCACGGAGTACATATGGGGGTAATCGGAGTAGAGAGTCACGTACCACATATGGAGGTAACCCGAGTAGGGAGGACATATGGGCATAACCCGAGTAGAAAGTCACGGAGTACGTATGGAGGTAACCCTAGTATAGAGTCACGGAGTACATATGAGGGTACAGCGAATAGAGAGTACAAATGGGTGTAACGCGAGTAGAGAGTACATATGGGGGTAACACGAGTAGAGAGTACATAGGGTGGTAACGTGGGTAGAGAATACATAGGGGGGGGGGGTAAAGTGTGTAGAGAATACATATGGCAGTAACGAGTGCAGAGAGTGTATATGGGGATAGCGCTATACAATCGTGTATGCATTTAAACCTCGAACCAATCTACATTCTATTACTGCTTTAACCATATAAAATAGTTGTGGCCGCAGCTTAAGTAATACTGTCAACATATTCTCCTAGTTCTTGACTGCATGGTCAATAGTAAGACAGTATAAACACATTCATGTCTCCCAATTGGGGTGCACAGGGAACGCATTGCTCTAGGCGGACCCAGGGTTAGCAGATAACCAAGATCCCAAATGTACGTCCACGCGGTGCACCCTGGAAACAGAAATACAGCAGCTCGAGCTGATTCTGGCCAAATCATTTGGGGATCGTGTCCGAGAATGTGGAGGAAGCAGATGGAAAGAGATTTGACTGCACAAGAGACAGACAATATCTCCGACACCACCAGCATCACCACATATAGCGACACTGTCGACATACAGTGAAGCTAGTCAGTCCAGTCCGAACATTGGAGGGGCGGCCAATGTAAAATGCACGTAAAGGTAGATGCATGGCGAGAGACAAATAGATTTCATACCGAGTACAATGAAACAATGAAAGGGCAGAACAGCGCTAGAGAGCAGCGCGAACTGCAAATAGAAAGTGAAAAGTCTCTAGGAAAGGGGAACTACAAGCTCCGTCAGCTCGAGACGAGCATCTAGTTACCTGTGTTCCTTACAGGCAGAGACCCAGACCCATTCATTGGCGTTTGGTAAAGCAAGAAGACCTAATCCTACTCTAATGTCGAGCCTTCTTAAACCGGAAATATGCTCGCGAAGAGAAAGGGTTCTGTATCCGATGGGCTTAGGCAAGAATGGGACAACGATGGTAGTCCTGGTCCAACTCTACTGTCAAGGTTTCCTATAGCAGAAGTACACTTGCAGAGAGAAAGGGTTCCGTACCCGATGAGCTCAGGCACAAAAGTGACAACGATTTAGCCCTGGCCCAACTCTACTGTCAGGTTTTCCTACACCGGAAATACACTTGGAGAGAAAGGGTTCAGTACCTGATGGGCTCAGGCGCTATTGGGACAAGGACGTTCAGCTCGAGAACGCCTTGCTCTCAAACGCGTGGTGTGAGACTCGAACTTGGACAAGGGGTACACGATGTCGGTGAATGACACCTCGGCTAAGAGGGCGAAAGAGCCAGGGTACAACTCCTCTGTTGAGTTCTTCCCCTTAAGGAACCAGGCTCACGGTTGAGAAACGGTTCAGTACCAAATGGGCACAGGCACAGCACGTCCAATTACACGAGGCAAGTTCATAGACAGTGGAACACCTCGTGCAAGTCAAACGAGAGCAAAAATCGTCTGGGCGAAGAGTCGCCACTACGCGTGCCTGGAGACATTTATAGAGGCTGTCACAGGCTAAGGGTAGCCCACCCGAATTGTCAAGGCATGCCGAAATCGGATGTGCTAGGCCTACAAGGCGCATAACGGTGGCACAACGTAATCACTCTCCCGGCGGAAATCGCACGGATATCCGTGATGGTTACAATAGAGCGAACGCAAAACAAAAAAACAAACATGTCTCCCAATATTTGAATACAAACAACAATGAAACATCGCATTCATCCAGAACGAAAAAAAAACATTTGACAGAGAAGATAAAGAAAACTGTTGATTGATATTGGATAACTATGAAATACATGGACAATTTTTAGACAACATGAGACATGCTTAAACAAAATTTCAAAGAATAATCAGAACTAACTAGGGCAGAACAGATCCATTTTAAATAACATCTTCAGACAAGGCTGTGTACCATGAGAACTCTGTTCGTAATATATATGTACGTGACAGCAAAAGAAGCAAATACAAGAAATGAATCCACAACTGATGAACAATTAAATGAAGAGAACAGCTTAATAAACGAACTACTATTTGCAGGTGATCACAGTTTAATGATGGAGTCTAAAGATTAGTTCAGCTACATGCCACATTGGAAATTTCTAGGCACAATATTCCCGTATGTTGCCATTACTTTCGGGAAGGAACAACCGTTGAACAACGCCTTCGAACTGAAATTCTACACGAAGATACGTAGAATATCATGGAAGGATAAAATCAGAAACTCAGATATTATAAACACATTGAAGATTCCAGAGTGTTGGTTACTAAACACAATAACAAAAATAAAACTACACCTGTTTGGTCATATAAAGAGACATAACTGTTTAGAGTGACAAATAATCGAGGGAAGATTGCCTGGGAGAGGAGAAAGGGCAGACTAAGATGACGATGGACTTACGACATTAAAGATAACATGAATACATCGCTAGAAAATGCAAGCCACATCGCCCAAGACAGAGAGAGGTTCAGAGAGTTCATTGGGAAGACAACGTTCTGGAAAGAATACGTCACATGACACACATGGCCCATTACAGTAAAAAAAGACTCATCATATTGTGAAGGAGGAGAATAGCAACAACTCAACAACATGGAGTAGCTAGGAAGCGTGACCGATCGCTAACATTGGTCACGCTAGAAAGTCACCATTAGGCAAAAAAAAACCACTTTCTACCGTGTTTATCCCATGATAGCCTGTCCAGTGAGATTTGCGGCCAGTATAAGTCTGATTAGACTTAAAATCCTAACTTAATTTCAAGAGCGGATGTAAGAAATTCTAATAATCATCAAGGGATGGGCGAACAAGCACATATTCATTAATATATGTTATATTTTACTGTATCAGTCTTATCTGTTCAGTATTCATGTAATAGGATGTTATTATCCATGTATTAGCTTTTGTCATCCATATGCTAGCTGTTGTCATCCATGTATTAACTTTTATCATTCATGTATTAGGCTGTTATCATCCATATATTAGGCTGTTATCATCCATGTTGTAGCTGTTATCATCCATGTGTTAGCTTTTATCATCCATGTATTAGGCTGTTATCATCCATGTATTAGCTGTTATCATCCATATATAAGCTGTTATATTCCATGTTGTAGCTGTTATCATCCATGCTGTAGCTGTTATTTTCCATGTATTAGTTATTACCACCCATGTTCTAGCTAGTATCATCCATGCATTAGCTGGTGTCATCCATTAATCCCCTCCCTTAGATGTGTGTTAAGACTCCAGGTCTGGTAACCTTGAATTAGAAAACATCATAATATCACATGTGGCATTCCTACAAGCACATCTCTATCCTTCCATTAACTATTTATAAATGCGCAGACTGAAAATCTGAGTGAAACTTTGTTTATGTGAGCTTTGAAACTTTTCAGAAAGAATACCATGTTCCCACCCCTGGCATCCCCATTTGTGTTATTCATTGTACATACAAATTACCACCCCCCAGCATCGTGATATAGTCTTTTATCTACACTCTTATATATGGTTTATGTTCCCCCTAATGTTTTATCTACACTCTTATATATGGTTTATGTTCCCCCTAATGTTTTATCTACACTCTTATATATGGTTTATGTTCCCCCTAATGTTTTATCTACACTCTTATATATGGTTTATGTTCCCCCTAATGTTTTATCTACACTCTTATATATGGTTTATCTTCGCATGCCCTTCACTTCAGTTATCATAAAAACTTCATTATTTCAACACTCACAATTTCCACAGTTAGATTACATTTGCTAACATAAACCTTTCATATGTACTAGCATAAACCTTTCACATTTGCCAACATAAACCACTCTTATTTGCTAATATATGTCTCTAAAATATGCTAACATAAAACTCTCACATTTGCTAACATAAACCTCTCATATTTGCTAACATAAAACTCTCATATTTGCTAACATAAAACTCTCATATTTGCTAACATAAAACTCCCATATTTTCTAACATAAACTTCTCATATTTTCTAACATAAACTTCTCATATTTTCTAACATAAACTTCTCATATTTGTTAACGTAAACCTTTTTTCAAACTAAAATACTAACTAATGTTTCCCTGTTAACACTATCAGATTTTCTGCAAGCGATATATGCCAGCAGACGATCTGCAGTTTTACAAATACATAGTAGATTAAACAGAATTTCTGCTGTGTTCATTCCCGCCTTTCTTTATTGTAGAATACATGCACCAGTATATCAACTCTTTCAATAAACGTGAACATTTTGTTCAGTGAACAAGCTGTTCCAATACACGTGAACACTCTCTTCAGTGCACGAGCTGTTTCAATAAATATGAACATTGTGTTCAGTGCATGAACTGTTTCAATAAACGTAAACAAATGGTTTAGCCCATAAACTTCTAACTATAAGTTACAATAAGACATACACTGTCGTTTATGTTGATAGTACTTGTAGTGCGATCCTGATGTAGACAGATTCGTTGGGCAGGTCATTTGGTGCGTATGACAGACTACCGTCTGCCAAAGATAATTCTCTATGGTTAGCTGGAGAAGGGTACAGGATCTCAAGGTGGCCAAAAGAAGCGCTACAAGAACTCGTTAAATAACTCACTGAAAGCCTTAGAAATAGACCACGATACATGGGAAGAACCTGCATAACATAGATCTACATGGCGTTAGAAACTAAAAAAAAACGCATCATCTTGTGAAAAGAGGAGAAATTCAGCAGCCCAACAGCGGAGAGTAGCTAGAAAGTCACGGATAGACCAAGATCCGTATATAGTGGTCATTCCATGTCCGAACTATCCAAGGACATTTACAGCTCGAATATGGCTCATTAGCCATCTGCGGACACTTAATCAATGACATAACTCTAATTGAATTTTCCCAAAGTGGATGTACTAAATGATCATTATCACATGTGATGTATGAACAACAAAAAATAGTAAGACAGTACTGCCAGTGTTATGTTCATTGTTAGAATTATTGCTATTATATGCACACATACTCTGCGTGAAAGGTGCATGAACTTGAACATTTTGTTCATATCATACCAGCTACTATTCACGCAGACACACATCATGTCTGCTACAGTAACTATTCAATCACCCACATGACAGGAGGAGATTACCGACAGTGAACATTCAGGTTCAAGCTAGGTTTAACACGGTTAAGGGTGGCGGTAACAACCGGCTTCACCCTTACTGTCTCTCAATTGGAACTGGAGAATCGATCTACCAGGTTCACTATGTACACACAAGCGATGGTTGCGGGATTCAAATCTAACTTCGACTGAGATATCGCTAAGAAGGTTATCTTAGAATTAAACAAAAACATCGGCTTCGTGACCTTGTGTATCAACAAGACATGAACTGTGAATTGCATCCTAAACGTTATTGAAGTGCAGGATGTGTACACAACATTTAAAAACATTGATATGTGACCAATTGTCAGTTCATTAGAATCTTAACTAGATGTTTCCATTCATGGCCATGAGTTTATATCACTGTATTACTGCAGCCCAGACCCACGTTGTTTGTGATCGTTATGCTGTTTTAGAAAGAGTGACTAGAGTCCACAGTGCAGAAGTGAGTTTAACAATATAAGATATATTATGTATAAATTAAACAAATGTTAAAATATTGAGATATAAAGACATGCAGACAGACAGAACGACAGACAGGTAGACATATAGATAGATAGACAGATAGATAGACAGACAAAGATAGACAGACAGACAGAGATAGATATATATATATAATTGTATGTATATATTGGAATATTAAAATATGCATTAAGATAAATATCGTTTGTTCTTTTCTCGTTTAGAACTAGTAAGCACAAAATAGGTATATGAGCTTTGCAATGTGTATAAACTGACTTTACAACGACTGTCAGATTATAGGGTTATCGATATGAAAAAATACCAATAGAGGTATACAAGACTGTTCCAACGTTTCAACATTAAAGTCATTTTTAAGAAAATACAGGACAGTGAACGAACTGTAAAAGTAATGACACTGTTACAAAACAATAGACAGCAGACATTTAGTGGCAAAGACATCCAAGGTAACTATGATGTACGTAAACACAAGTATTATCATAGAAACAATTAAGAAATATGGGGATTAGAACGAAATGAAATAGATATGCCCGAAAACAACAAGCACAACAATACAACAAAGACCTGGCGCCCGAATCTAAATAAATGAATGATCGGTATTAAGACCAAATGGATTACGAGTAAAACACTGCAATATATTCCAGTCTCACATATGACAGATTTTGTGTTAAAGTGTATCCACGTTTTAAGACTGTATCGTATTCTCTCAAGAACGTTGTCTTTCCAATGAACTCTCTGACCCCATCTCTGTCTTTGACAATGCTGCTTGCATTTCCCAACGATGTATTCATGTTATCTTTTAAATGTCGTTAGTCCATCGTCTTCTTGATCTGCCCTTTCACCTTTCCAAGAACCCTGCCCTCCATTATTTGTCTTTCTAAACAGTTGTATCTCATTATATGGCCACACAGGTGTAGTTTTCTTTTTGTTATTGTGTTTAGTAACCATCACTTTGGAATCTTCAATGTGTTTAAAATATCCGAGTTTCTCTTTTCGTTCTTTCCATGATGTTATAAGTATCTTTCTGTAGCATTTCATTTCTAAGGCGTTGATCTTCTTTGCCGCTGTTTTACTTAGGGTTCATGTTTGACAGCCGTATGTTGAAACCGGAAAAATAAAAATTCGTAACATTAGCACTTTCGTTTCTGTTTTGTTGTTTTCTATATGTTTTTTAACCGTGTTATTTTACAATATGCCATTGCCAATCTCGTCTTTATTTCTGCCATGCAGTCACCTGCACCGTTGATGTATGCTTATAAGTATTCGAATTTATCCACACATTCTATCTCGGAATTGTATATTATGATTTTTCGTTGTTGTGTTATTATATCTGTTGACATGATTTTTGTTTTTTGCGTGTTTAAATATAAGTTTTGTACTTAGCTATATTTCTTTGGTTTCAACATTAGTAAAGAGAATTCAAAAATGGTATATGTGTGATAGAGGGGTGTGTGATGGAGGGATGTGTGATGGAAGAGTGTGTGATGGAGGGATGTGTGATGGAGGAATATGTGGTGGAAGAGTGTGTGATGGAGAGATGTGTGATGAAGGCATGTGTGGTGGAAGAGTGTGTAATGGCGGGATGTGTGGCCGAAGAGTGTGTGATAGAGGAATGTGCGATGGAGGGATGTGTTATGGAGGGATGATTGATTAAAGGATGTGTGATGGAAAAGTGTGTGACGGAGGAATGTGTGATGGATGTGTGGTTGAAGGATGTGTGATGGAGGAATGTGCGGTGGAGGGATGTGTTATGGAGGAATGTGTGATGGAGGAATGTGTGGTGGAAGAGTGTGTGATGGAGGGATGTGTGATGGAGGAATATGTGGTGGAAGAGTGTGTGATGGAGAGATGTGTGATGGAGGCATGTGTGGTGGAAGAGTGTGTAATGGCGGGATGTGTGGCCGAAGAGTGTGTGATAGAGGAATGTGCGATGGAGGGATGTGTTATGGAGGGATGATTGATTAAAGGATGTGTGATGGAAAAGTGTGTGACGGAGGAATGTGTGATGGATGTGTGGTTGAGGGATGTGTGATGGAGGAATGTGCGGTGGAGGGATGTGTTATGGAGGAATGTGTGATGGAGGAATGTGTGGTGGAAGAGTGTGTGATGGAGGGATGTGTGATGGAGGAATATGTGGTGGAAGAGTGTGTGATGGAGAGATGTGTGATGGAGGCATGTGTGGTGGAAGAGTGTGTAATGGCGGGATGTGTGGCCGAAGAGTGTGTGATAGAGGAATGTGCGATGGAGGGATGTGTTATGGAGGGATGATTGATTAAAGGATGTGTGATGGAAAAGTGTGTGACGGAGGAATGTGTGATGGATGTGTGGTTGAGGGATGTGTGATGGAGGAATGTGCGGTGGAGGGATGTGTTATGGAGGAATGTGTGATGGAGGAATGTGTGGTGGAGGGATGTGCTGTGGAGGGATGTTTGATGGAGGAATGTTCGATGAAGGGATGTGTGGTGGAGGGATGTGTGATGGAGGAATGTTCGATGAAGGGATGTGTGGTGGAGGGATGTGTGATGGAGGAATGTTCGATGAAGGGATGTGTGATGGAGGAATGTTAGATGAAGGGATGTGTGATGGAGGAATGTTCGATGAAGGGATGTGTGGTGGAGGGATGTGTGATGAAGGAATGTGTGGTGGAGGGATGTGTGATGGAGGAATGTTCGATGAAGGGATGTGTGGTTTAGGGATGTGTGATGGAGGAATGTTCGATGAATTTATGTGTGATTGTTGGATATTGTGTCCAAATGTTATGATATGAGAAATGTAAATATATAATTGACGTTATACTGTGATATTATTCATCAATCGCTCTCTCCCTCTCGCCCAAGAATTCATTCTATGAATAATATGATTTGGGATGTGCGCATCCTTCTAATAACTTTCAAGGTCCAGTCATGACAAACGTCTCTGTCCGTACCAGGATTATGTGATATTAATATGTGATATTATTCTTATTAAAATTATCTTGCTTTTATAGCTGCAGACACAGGCCCTTGCTTAATCATTGATTTTGCAAAGTTGTCCATATTATCTGTGGTCAGTTCACCTTTTCCCCTTGATGTTCGGTCTGCTATCTTAGAAATCCATAAACAGTTGATAGAACACAAAGTTGATAAAACAATAAACTGATAGAACACAAAGTTGATAAAACACAAAGTTGATAAAACACAAAGTTGATAGAACACAAAGTATATAGAACACAAAGTTGATAAAACATTAAGCTGATAGAACAATAAACTGATAGAACAATAAACTGATAGAACACAAAGTATATAGAACAGAAAGTTGATAGAACACAAAGTATATAGAACACAAAGTTGATAGAACACAAAGTTGATAGAACACAAAGTTGATAGAACACAAAGTTGATAAAGCAATAAGCTGATAGAACAATAAACTGGTAAACACAAAGTTGATAAAACATTAAGCTGATAGAACAATAAACTGATAGAACAATAAACTGATAGAACACAAAGTATATAGAACACAAAGTTGATAAAACATTAAGCTGATAGAACAATAAACTGGTAAACACAAAGTTGATAAAACATTAAGCTGATAGAACAATAAACTGATAGAACAATAAACTGATAGAACACAAAGTATATAGAACACAAAGTTCATAAAACACAAAGTTGATAGAACACAAAGTTGATAGAACACAAAGTTGATAGAACACAAAGTTGATAGAACACAAAGTTGATAGAACACAAAGTTGATAGAACACAAAGTTGATAGAACACAAAGTTGATAGAACACAAAGTTGATAGAACAATAAACTGATAGAACAATAAACTGGTAAACACAAAATTGATAAAACATTAAGCTGATAGAACAATAAACTGATAGAACAATAAACTGATAGAACACAAAGTATATAGAACACAAAGTTGATAAAACACAAAGTTGATAGAACACAAAGTTGATAGAACACAAAGTTGATAGAACACAAAGTTGATAGAACACAAAGTTGATAGAACTCAAAGTTGATAGAACACAAAGTTGATAGAACACAAAGTTGATAGAACACAAAGTTGATAGAACACAAAGTTGATAGAACACAAAGTTGATAGAACACAAAGTTGATAGAACACAAAGTTGATAAAGCAATAAGCTGATAGAACAATAAACTGGTAAACACAAAATTGATAAAACAATAAGCTGATAGAACAATAAACTGATAAACACAAAATTGATAAAACAATAAGCTGATAAAACAATAAGCCGATAGAACACAAAGCTAATAGAACAATAAACTGATAGAACACAAAGTTGATAGAACATAAAGTTGATAGATCAATAAACGGATAGAACAATAAGCTGATAGAACAATAAGCTGATAGAACAATAAGCTGATAGAACAATAAGCTGATAGATAAACTGATAGAACACACATTTGATAGAATACAAAGTTGATAGAACAATAAGTTGATAAAACACAAATTTGATAAAACAATAAACTTATAAAACTCAAAGTTGCTAGAACAGTACGCTGATAGAACACAAAGTTGATAGAATAATAAACTGATAGAACAATAAACTGATAAAACACAAAGTTGATAAAACAATAAGCTGATAAAACAATAAGCTGATAGATAAACCGATAGAACACAAAGTTGATAGAACAATAAACTGATAGAATACAAAGTTGATAGAACAATAAGCTGATAGAACAATAAACTAAAAGAACACAAAGCTGATAGATCACAAAGTTGATAGAACAATAAGCTGATAGACCAATACGCTGATAGAACAATAAGCTGATAGACCAATACGCTGATAGAACAATAAGCTGATAGACCAATACGCTGATAGAACAATAAACTGATAGAACACAAAGCTGATAGAACAGTAAAATGATAGAACAAACATTCAAATTGAGCATGGGTTTTTGACAACTTGAGGTTTGGAACAAAAGTCCCAAGTCTCAATCACCGCCAATGATAATATAATTGTACATGCTTTAATAGATGTTGCCTGACTCTATGTTAACTTTTTCTTTGCCACTAAAACTAACCGCGCGCTGTATTTCTGTTTACAGACATTTGAAATGTCTTTATGTAATGTCCAATTCTCCCAGGTCTCGAGTGTGTACATTACTATTAACTGTACGTGAGTCGGACTGTTTCCCTGCCAAGCGAACATTAGACACATGGTAATGTTTTGATAATCTATGAAACTCATAGGAAAATACAGACATACAAAGTGACGTTTCGATAAGACGACATTCAGCAAGAACACATATGGGTTTACTTCTGTGGTGTGATCTTTGACAGTCCCGACCTTTATTTGTCGTGTGTTATGTTGTATGTAATCTTGATACATCGTTCTGGTCGAAACATTGGTTTGTGTAGGTGTGTTTCCCGGAATTAGGGAAAACGTATACCATTTTGTTTTCAACTTTCGCCAATAGGATTCAGTTAATCTAATGACCACACTCAATGTAGCTACTGTCCACACTCACTGTAGCTACTGTCCACTCCCAATGTAGCTACTGTCCACACTCACTGTAGCTACTGTCCACTCCCAATGTAGCTACTGTCCACACTCACTGTAGCTACTGTCCACACTCACTGAAGCTAATTATCACATTCAGTGTAGCTACTGATCACACTAACTGTAGCTACTGACCACAACCACTGTAACTACTGACCAAGCTCAATGTAGCTACTGACCACACTCCCAGTAGCTACTGGCCACAATTATTAAGTGTTTTATTTACTACTTGTCCAGTGCCGTAGATACGCTATGTCTACGGTCCGGTTCATCGGAGAAAATGTCATTTCTTTATGTGCGTGGGGTTTCCGTGGGGAGTTTTCTGTGGGGTTGTGGTGGCTTTTTTGTGGAGTTTTGGTGACTTTTGTGGGAACGGTTGAAAAATATGTTAATGAATTCATTTAATGAGTTGACTTCATTCTATTATTCTATACTTCATTACCTCATATTTACTCCATTCTTCTCAAATAAAATACAATAGCCGCGTGACGGAAGTACCACTGATAGCATGTAACTCCGTAGCTTTTAGTGATAATCTCAGGGAAACTTGGAGAAGATTGTCTTTATAATCACGACTTTGCGATCGAAATGTTTTAGTTTGGTAAAACAACATGCACGAAAGAGAGAGAGAAGGGGGGGGGGTGAGATTCTTACCTGCATTTTTATCTTGTTTCCTAGTACTAAATAAGGTTTTCCGACTTTCTTAGTGTCGGGGGTTCAAACCAACACAAGTTCATATCTGCAGTCTTGCTTATATACCTACAGCCATATTACTTTTGCAAATTTCTATCTATCTATCTATCTATCTATCTATCTATCTATCTATCTATCTATCTATCTATCTATCTATCTATCTATCTATCTATCTATCTATCTATCTATCTATCTATCTATCTATCTATCTATCTATCTATCTATCTATCTATCTATCTATCTATCTATCTATCTATCTATCTATCTATATATCTATCTATCTATCTATCTATCTATCTATCTATCTATCTATCTATCTATCTATCTATCTATCTATCTATATATCTATCTATCTATCTATCTATCTATCTATCTATCTATCTATCTATCCATCCATCCATCCATCCATCCATCCATCCATCCATCCATCCATCCATCCATCCATCCATCCATCCATCCATCCATCTATCTATCTAATCTATCTAATCTATCTAATCTATCTATCTATCTATCTATCTATCTATCTATCTATCTATCTATCTATCTATCTATCTATCTATCTATCTATCTATCTATCCATTCATCCTTCATCCATCCATCCATCCATCCATCCATCCTATCCATCCATCCATCCATCCATCCTATCCATCCATCCATCAATCCATCCATCCATCCATCCATCCATCCATCCACCCATCTATCTATCTATCTATCTATCTATCTATCTATCTATCTATCTATCTATCTATCTATCTATCTATCTATCTATCTATCTATCTATCTATCTATCTATCTATCTATCTATCTATCTATCTATCTATCTATCTATTGTTATGTCGACTTGTGTCGTTAAGCGTCGTGGGGTGGGGGGATTCTGACTTTTTTTCATTGCCCATTTAAGTTGCTTTAGCCTTGGTAAGCCCGTGTCTATTTAGTATTTCTTTGATTGTCTCTGCCAATCTAGTTCTTGGTCTTCCTCATGCCTTGTAGACCGGTCTTCTGCTGATGTATGCACGAAGGGCTGGTTGCGGAGGTTCCATTCTCATGACGCGACCAAACTATCTGGTTTGCTGCGACTCGATGTAGTCTTGACTTGAGATTGTTTTTACTTCTTTCCTGATATCTTCATTTCTCAGGCAGTCTCTTGTTGTGACATTTATAGCTTTTTGAAACATCTCATTTCGCAAATTCTGAACTTTTCAACTAGTGTCTTTGTCAAGGGCCATGTTTGACATAGGTAACACAGAGTTGATATAAAATACTGTTTATCAATTTTCGAATTATGGCCATGCAGGTTGATGGATGTTTAAGTATTGGTTTCAGCTGGTAAGTCACAACATTGGCACCTTGTCTCAATCTCTCTGTCCAGTTTTCCATCTTCTGTAAATATGCTTCCTAGGTATTTAACTCTGGGATTTGCTTTAGCTTCGTACCATTGACAGATACATTTAACTGGCAAATACAATCAATTTGTATAGCTGACATTTTACCTACATCTACCATCAAGTAATACCTGAATAGCTGACAACATTTTATATATACATCAACCAGCATGTAACACTTGAGTATAGCTGACAACATTATATATATATATATATATATATATATATATATATATATATATATATATATCAACCATCATGTAACACTTGTGTAAAGCTGACAACATTTTATATATATCAACCATCATGTAACACTTGTGTATAGCTGTAATGTTATATATATCATCCATCATGTAATACTTGTATAGCTGACGACTTATAAATCGGTAAGCTGTTTCACACAGACATGTAAGCTGTTTCACACAGACATGTAAGCTGTTTCGCATAGAAAGGAATGCTGTTTCACATACATTATACATACTATAATGTTGATCCTTGCCAGCGTTCAAGTGTTTGATCTGCTAGAAGTTTCTGACTTGCTCGACACTTCTAATAACTTCTGTTTTGTTGCCAATTAATTCTGCTCCACAGCAAAAACTCATCCTGTCTTGGCATCTTGCGTGCGTTCAAGCGTGTATAAGTTCAAGCGTGTATTTGATCAATAGTGCTAGTGTGTGCATATTGATATATCTGTGTGTCTACACGTCTGATGATATTATTTGAGCATGCGGTTGTATGTATGTAACGTAGGGGAACAGTACAAGTAGACGCCACCACATGTTAAATTATTTCCCTTGTCTATGTTTCTATATTTCATGTTAATCATTTAAACATTGGAATATGTATTGTTGGGGTTAGAGTTAGTTATGTAAAACACAACTATGATAACCCTAAACCTAACCCACACCCTAAAAAATATATACTTAAATTACTGAATGATGAACGTGATATTTACAAACATAAACGGGGAAATAACTCGACTCTGTGGCTGTGTCTACTTGTACTGTAGCAATGTTGGTATTAGCTCTGTTGATTATCCACTTTGCACTTCGGACATGTCTATAGGTGGTCAGATCTCTGCTTCAGTAATTCTCTCAGGGTATAACGGCTGATGGTATCGATTCTATGTTATTTCACTGCTGATTTTGAAATATTTCTTAGGTGTTCTCTATGGGCCATGTCTGTCCTCACTACCAATTCGCGCATTGTCGATATAGACTACTTCTAATATACCTCAAAATCCTCTTTTCGCTCTGACTTATAAAGAACACCGAGAATATCTTCTAGGTCCATAGATAGTCCAACCATCTGTTATTGTGTCAAGGTTAGCTTATTGATCGGCCTGTTTGTTTCCCTCCAAAGCCATGTGTGTCTGGGGACAATAATATACGTGATGTTTTTGTTTCCCCCCACAGCCATGTGTGTCTGGGGACAATAATATACGTGATGTTTTTGTTTCCCTACACAGCCATGTGTGTCTGGGGACAATAATATACGTGATGTTTTTGTTTCCCCCCACAGCCATGTGTGTCTGGGGACAATAATATACGTGATGTTTTTGTTTCCCTGCACAGCCATGTGTGTCTGGGGACAATAATATACGTGATGTTTTTGTTTCCCTACACAGCCATGTGTGTCTGGGGACAATAATATACGTGATGTTTTTGTTTCCCCCCACAGCCATGTGTGTCTGGGGACAATAATATACGTGATGTTTTTGTTTCCCACCACATCCATGTGTGTCTGGGGACAATGATATACGTGATGTTTTTGTTTCCCTCCACAGCCATGTGTGCCTGGGGACAATGATAAACGTGATTTTCAGCAGTGTGGTCCGCATGCTAACTCTCTCTAATTTCTCCACACATTTCCCACTTATATCACGTGTTTCGGCTTTCTGAATCATGTTCATTGAGTCACTTAGTATGCACACATGGGGATAAGCTTACGATCCAGTTAGTTTAGAGCCTGAGTTACGAAAAACACTTCCATCGTTAGACTACTTCTTACGTTAAAGACCCCACTAGCTTCGTGTACCTTCTTACTTGTGATTTGGCAGTAAAGGACCATTCGCACTGTTGGTGACGGATGACCGACCCGTCTGTGTAAATCACAACATCTGTGTCATCGGTATTCTCGCAGATGAGTGTCTTGACCTCAGCATCCACGCTCACAGTGCTACTTTTTCTATTTTCTCTATTGAGTGTAATGACTGTCTTGATTGCCTCCTCAAAGGCCATATGAATAGGTATCCATTCCTCACCAGGATGTATGCCTTGTTGGGCGCAAATCTGTTTAACGATATCCTCTGTGCGACTCATCCACTATTTGTCTTTCTTGAGTCTGTTTCCCTTCACACGTGGGAGCTCAATGTGTAATGGGTTATCTGTGTCAGAACTCACTCTGTGGTATGGCCAGTCATACTGACAATCTGCTGTAAGAACGAGTGTTAGACAACATAAACACCCTACTGATCGAACTTTTTAAAATGTAAACAATCAAGCAATAATATCAACGTAAAAATAACAACTAAAACAACACATAAATAGACTCCACATAACATGTAGGGACTTTAACATGAAGATAAACATTGAAAAAATGGAGATAATGTCAATCGCACAAAAAAAACAGAAAGAAACATCATTATTCTAATCGATGATCAACAACGTAAAAAGGTGAAAAAATTCACTTTTCTGGGAAGCATCATATTATCAAATGAAAAAACACCAAAAGAAATCCAACATAGATGCAACATAGTATACCAGATCGTGGGGGAGATGTCTCCTATATTCAGAAACAAATATGTGAACATAAACACCAAAACTGCACTTATAAAACACGATCATCATACCATCACTGTGCTACCAATGTCAAACGTGGACACTAACAACAAATTCAAAAGGAGTAACAATAAGAGACAGAATCGGAAAAATGAAAACATCAGAAAACAAACAAACTGCCAATACTGGATTACATCATAAGACAACAGTTTAAGTGGTTTTTACATGCTTCCAGACTACCATCAAACAGTGCACCTCAAATAGTACGATAGATACAAAACCAGGGGGAGACCTTGCAAACGATGGAATACAGTCAGCGAAAACAAACATATGTAAAGCACACAAAAAAGCAATCTTCAGAGAAATCTTCTACCCCGACGCTCCATGATATAAAAGGATACAAAGGGAAAAGAAAGAAAGAAAAAATCAAATCAAGGATTAATCTCATAGCCAGTTTGATTTTCTGAGCAAAGCCCATAGAATAGATATGTGGCGAGCTAAATGTTTACAGAGGAGTGGTACTTCCAGTGCTGTTATAGGATAGCGAAACATGGACTGTGTATAGACGTAATGTGAGGAAACTCAATCACTTTCACACAAGTTGTCTCAGAAAAGTTATGACCATCAGATGGCAAGACAAGATTCCAGATACCACTGTCCTTGACAGATCTAGTATCTCTAGCATTGACACTATCCTGATGCAGACACGAATTCGTTAGGCAGGTCATTTGGTGCGTATGCCAGATCATCGCTTGTCATACTACATACACGATACTTCTCTATGACAGTAATGTAAGCTGATTACACTGACTCTAATGTAGGCTAATTACATTGTGACTCTAATGTAGGCTGATTACACTGACTATAATGTAGGCTGATTGTACTGACTCTAATGTAGGTTAATTACACTGTGACTCTAATGTAGGCTAATTACACTGTGATTCTAATGTAGGTTAATTACACTGTGACACTAATGTAGGCAGGTTAGAATCTGACTCTAATGATACAATGATTATCATTCGTTACTGTGTGTACACATTTTTGTTCTCAACAAATGTAAAAATCAGCAAATATCAGCCAAATCAGCCAACTATCACATTTATATAACTGTTGTGTGCTCGTATACCGCAGCTATATAACTATTTTTCTTTCATATATCACATTTATATAACAGCTGTGTGTTGATATATTACATTTATATAACTGTTGTGTTTTGATATATCACATTTATATAACTGTTGTGTGTTCATATATTTATATAACTCTTGTGTGTGTTTATATATCACATTTATATAAGTGTGCTATGTTTATATATCACAGTTATATAATAGCTGTGAGCTCAAATATCACATTTATATAACAACCGTGTGCTCATTTATGACTGTTATATAGAACTGTTGTGTATTGATATATCACATTTATAAATCTGTTTTGTATTCAGTTCTCGGGTACTATATATGACGATGGGCTTGCATTGGCTTGTATCAAACGTGAAAATAAATACAATTTCATGCCGACATAAAAGAAACATGTAGACAACTGAACACATACATATAAACTCAAATACACACACACACACACACACACTCACACACAACTGTTAATACCTGTATTAAATGGTCAAGCCGTCTGTAAACAATCTGACATTTTAAAGATATCCGCTCATTATTTTCACGCTCCTGTTGGTTGGTTGGTTGGTTGGTTGCTGATCCAACGGCCCATGGGCTCATGCCCTTTGACCTAATGCCATTAGATGGCATTATATTGCTGGGAAGTCTGTGGATTTTCGGCCCACCCCGGGAGAGAGCCAGATAATAACTATCACACCTCCAGGAAGTTAGGTTTCAACCTATGCACTGCTCCTAGCCACTGTAGCGAAGATAGGGTTCACTGTGCTCATTCCCCGCCACCAATTGACTACTGGTTATGCCGAACTTCTCTATTGCTCCAGGCATGCAACCAAATGTTCAAGTCAAAAGGATTGTCACGTCCTGAGTCACTGTGCCTCTATGATGGGCCTCAGCCATAGGAAAAACAGTGATGTCAGTTTCCTCCTCCTCAGTGCTGCGCAATACATCTCTGGCTCCCTCCCAACCACAGAGGGTGCATAAATATATTCAGGCAAACATGAAAAAATATTTAAACAACAAAACAAAATCATAACTGTATAGATGACATGCAATGAAGCTTCTATAAGAAGATAACCTCAATATAACGGCATATCATCCACTAAGGTTTTCTGTTGCATGGATGGTATGTCTAGTGGGCCATTGGTGAGACGCACAGACGCAACCACATGCGTACACGCTCCTGTTAAATTAAATAATATTGAAGATATACCTGCATGAATATTATCACAGCTTTACAAAACATACCCAAAAATAACTATACACTTTCAGAAAATGTTACTGGGCGTGGTAGTTCGATTAAAAACAACACATGTAATAAATGAAAATTGGAAAAAAACACAAGTTATCGAATATATACAAATGTTGAAAACGATTCTAATACATTGAATGTTTGTTTGATTTGTTCTTTCTGTATATTACCTGTAAACAATCTCTCTCGTCAGACATATCAACAACAACAAGCGCTCTGAAGGGCGTATACATCAGACGGCAGATAATGTGATTATGTTATTTGGGATTTATATTAGAAACAGCTGGCATTGTTTTAAGGATGAACTGTTGAAGAAATAAAAGATATGGGTGTGTCTGAGCGAGAAATCCTTACCAGATGTATTTTATTCACATTTTCTGTCATATTCACACATGTATATGTGATGGAGATTGATGGGATATGTGTCTGCAGGAAATATGATACAGATAATTTAAGGTTTATGTGGTAGGCGTCCACAATTATGTTACATGTACACTGAGTAAAAACATACATGAATTAACAACTGGTGTCACACATACACACACACACACACAGAGTAAAAACATACATGAATTAATAACTCGTGTCACACATACACACACACACACACACACAGAGTAAAAACATACATGAATTAACAACTCGTGTCACACACACACACACAGAGTAAAAACATACATGAATTAACAACTGGTGTCACACATACACACACACACAGAGTAAAAACATACATGAATTAACAACTGGTGTCACACATACACACACACAGAGTAAAAACATACATGAATTAACAACTCGTGTCACACATACACACACACACAGAGAGTAAAAACATACATGAATTACTCGTCTCTCATACACATACACATACACATACACATACAAAGGTAACACCGTATATACATTGATTATGGGGAAATATAAACAGAAAATTATTAGTATTATTAAACAACGGTCATGACGTTTTTTGCGCATAAGGGTGCATCTGTGGGTCTCACCAATGGCTCATGAAGACACACCGACCATATAACAGAAAACCTTAGTGGATGACATGCCTTTATATTGAGGTTATCTTCTTATAGAAGCTTCATGGCACGTCATCTATACAATCCCGTAGTTGTAACATTTGAAAACAGTTACCATGCTGTTCCGACAGGCGGACGATGTGCTTGATCTAGTTACGGTCATGGTGTGGGCGGGTGAAACAACAAAGAAACTGTCGCAAGGGCTAGAGTTGTGCCCTGATATCGACGTCTGTTTCGGCGACATTGAACTCGAAATACCGTTGAGTCGAATGGCTGCTGGTATAGAGGGCGGAGCACTTATGGGAATGCCCCACGAGCTGTGAGGCCAGTTTCTAATCACGAATCAAGAAGAAGAAGAATCAAGAAAAAATGGTCATAAAAGATTCATAGTATAACATACAAGTCTCAAATGATCATACAGGAAAAGTATGAATCAGCTAACATAATAAGAAACAGCAAATAGCTCTAAGATTTCATCCTGCGAGTTGCAAATGAAAACATTTTATCTTGAAAACTGGACGCTTTTAAAATATATCTGTTGCCAATGCATTTGTAAATGAAATATGTAATCAAATTTATTCAGATGTTGTTTCTACATAAAAATCTTTAGCAGGAAATAAGGGACACATATTTCGTATGTAAATACTTGACACTATTGTTATCTATACCACTCGGGTGTTCATCGTATGTCTTAACTACATCTATAGTACTTACGCTGAACATACGTTTTATCGGAGTTTTACGATCACTTTTTGGCTATGGGACTATAGTCTATTTCCCTTAGGTCAGATAGTCTGCGTGAGTCGTCGTAACACTGACAAAACATGTGTTCTACGTAAGTACTATTGTTGTACCGTTTCTCGGTAGATGCATCTTTTTTACATATATCTAATGCGCTGTGTATCAATCCGCTTAATAGTAAATCTATCCCCTGAAATATCTGAAATATCTGAAATATGCCGTTTCTAAATTATGATGATAATAAATGATGAAACATTTCTTCACGAGATTATCTACAATTTCACATGCAATTGTCTAGATTTCACTGATGACATTTCTTCACGAGATTATCTACAATTTCACATAGAATTTTTAAAAAAATTCTGTTTTGTAAATATTCAAATGTAAAAGAAAGTTTAGCTGCTGAACAATGACAATCTAGTCCACAGGAGTGTCTTTGTAAAACAAAGTGTGAGGAACCCACAGTGAACAAAACAACCCCCGTTTTTTTAATATGATGTTTTTTCTTTGCTTTTGATGTTATGTGTAATGGAATGTCGCTCTCTTTTCCGGCTTTGCTACGTTAATCATCATCAAGTGCCGTCTCCGCAACGAAGGTTGATTGCAACGTATCTCCAACATCCCCTGTCTCTTGTCTTGGTGGTGCCACTCTGCTAGACTGTAACCTGTCCATCTTGTGATGTTACTCTCCCACTTGTATCTCTGCCTACCTCTTGCTCGCTTCCCTTTGACCTTTCTCTCAAGTAATGTCTTCAATAAGGTGTCATGTCTTTTAATGTGTCCAAATATTTTATTTGCTTGATCTTTATTTCTCTTAGTAGTTTTTTCTTCACATTAAGTGTTTTTAGAACCTTATTGTTTGTTTTCGTCTCCTCCCATGATGTTCTCCCTATTCTTCTATATACCCACATCTCAAATGCATCCATTCTGTCTTCTAATTGTTTATGTAGTGTCCATGTTTCTGAGCCATACATTAATATAAAATAGATGTAGCATTTTATAATTCTCATTTTTAACTTGTTTGTAATTTGTTTAGATATTAATAATTTCCTCATGTCATTGAAGGTACTTTTAGCCATTCTTATTCTCATTTTAACTTCTGTTTCACATCTGCCATCATTTGTGACTATGTGTCCAAGATATTGATACTGTTTTACTTGTTGTAGTTTCTCTCCCTGTATGTTTATGTTTAGCTCTTGTTCTTATTTGATACGTTAGTTCGTTTGATATACAGTAATATTGTGTCGTCTCATAACGTTGGTAACTCCTTTAATTCAGATTCTTCTTGGTCTTCCTCTGTCTCTTTGTTTTTATTTTCATGTTGTATGCTCTTGCAGTTGGGCAAGAATGGTTGATTCTCGTTAAGTGATCGAATCATTTAAATCTTTGTTTTTTTTCAATGTATTTGATCACAGATATTGTTCCAACATTTCTTGTAATATATTCATTCCACACACGACATCTTGTTTTGTTTGCTGTTTTTGTTAGACATCTCATTTCACACCTATTAAGCTTCTCACTTGTACTTTAGTTAGTGTCCATGTTTGACAATGATAATACAATGTTTGTATTCAAATTTAATTTATAATTTGCCTTATGGTTTCCGTCGTATGTGTTAAACCAGTGTTTACATGACATATAACGGAATACATGCTTAGTAAACCAACTCAGAAAAATAAAAAACCCAGATGAGCTAGAGCCCTAACACACATTTACACATAATTCATCAGTTGCCTAGCCATTGACTGACCATAAATCGCGTGACTAGTACCCGTATTGTGATTTCGTATCCTAGTCAGGAGGTAGCCATCAACCCATAATTTCTGGGTAGTAGTAATTTTCCATGTCATATGAATACGTTCACTTGTTTTTCATCGCTTTCTGAACGTTCCAGATACACAATTGCCTGTGAAATATGGACTATGCAACATGGAAATATGACAGGAATATTAACAACGATAGAAGCAAGATACTGGTCACAAATGAAACAAAGCAAGATTCCACGAATATCTGTCATGAACTTGAAAAAGTTACCATCTTCAAATATCTCGGGTGTCAAATATGTCATGATGGCAACTCGTAAATAATATTAGGCTAAGACTCGAGATGGTGATGTCTGTCATTGTAAGGTTGAATATGACATGGAGAAATAATATCAGTATTAGAATAAAGATCCATGTATTCGGAACACTGGTGCTAAAGCGTACTTTTATACTAATAACACGCAAACAATTTCTATTCTCTCGACTACATCGTGCTGGAAATCTAAACAAGTAGGATCATTGTCGTGCTGGTACAAGAGAAACCCAGTGGGATCAAATAGCACCAATGTCGTGCTGGTACAAGAGAAACCCAGTGGGATCAAATAGCACCAATGTCGTGCTGGTACAAGAGAAAGAGAGACCCAGTGGGATCAAGTAGCACCAATGTCGTGCTGGTACAAGAGAAAGAGAGACCCAGTGGGATCAAGTAGCACCAATGTCGTGCTGGTACAAGAGAAAGAGAGACCCAGTGGGATCAAGTAGCACCAATGTCGTGCTGGTACAAGAGAAAGAGAGACCCAGTGGGATCAAGTAGCACCAATGTCGTGCTGGTACAAGAGAAAGAGAGACCCAGTGGGATCAAGTAGCACCAATATCGTGCTGGTACAAGAGAAAGAGAGACCCAGTGGGATCAAGTAGCACCAATATCGTGCTGGTACAAGAGAAAGAGAAACTCAGTGGGATCAAGTAGCACCAATGTCGTGCTGGTACAAGAGAAAGAGAGACCCAGTGGGATCAAGTAGCACCGATGTCGTGCTGGTACAAGAGAAACTCAGTGGGTGTTTTCAGAAAGAACGATGAAGAAGAAGCTACTGATGTGAAAGTTAAACACTCAATGCAGGCACCGAATGAAGAACTCAGACTTTCGAAAACAAGTGCTACAGACGTGTGTTCAGAATGAGGTGTATAGATGAAACGACAAACATATTTGTACTGCAGCAAATAAAAAAATAAATGCAAAATATCAAGAACGAGTTTTGGCAGTGATGAAACAGTGTAAACTTGTTTGGTTTAGCAGTGATGAAACAGTGTAAACTTGTTTGGTTTAGCAGTGATGAAACATTGTAAACTTGTTTGGTTTAGCAGTGATGAAACATTGTAAACTTGTTTGGTTTAGCAGTGATGAAACATTGTAAACTTGTTTGGTTTAGCAGTGATGAAACGTTGTAAACTTGTTTGGTTTAGCAGTGATGAAACATTGTAAACTTGTTTGATTTAGCAGTGATGAAACGTTGTAAACTTGTTTGGTTTAGCAGTGATGAAACATTGTAAACTTGTTTGGTTTAGCAATGATGAAACATTGTAAACATGTATGATTTAGCAATGATGAAACAGTGTAAACATGTATGATTTAGCAGAGATGAAACAGTGTAAACATGTTTGATTTAGCAGTGATGAAACATTGTAAACATGTTTGATTTAGCAGTGATGAAACATTGTAAACTTGTTTGATTTAGCAGTGATGAAACAGTGTAAACATGTTTGATTTAGCAGTGATGAAACGTAAACATGTTTGATTTAGCAGTGATGAAACATTATAAACTTGTTCGGTTTGGACATGGAACTAGACACGACTCACTTTCTACAATTAATTTTTAATTAACAGTCGAGGGTGAAAGGAGCAGAGTAGTAGAGAGAAAATCCTGGGTTGATAACATCAAGGAAATATCTGAACGTTAATGTTTTCTATACGCCTTCTAAAGACTATGCATGGCGGTATTTGGAAATATTTGTGTGATGATGTATCCAGTATGGCACTTCTACGACACTGACGGGTTGTACGTTTTATTATATCATTCACAGGGTGTAGCATTCATCACATCAGTTCAAACCTCCTGCCGATCTTGACAGGGTGTAGCATTCATCACATCAGTTCAAACCTCCTGCCGATCTTGACAGGGTGTAGCATTCATCACATCAGTTCAAACCTCCTGCCGATCTTGACAGGGTGTAGCATTCATCACAGCAGTTCAAACCTCCTGCCGATCTTTAGACAATCTTCCTGCCACAACCTGTATGACTGTTGAGATCAGCTTTGATATCTTGCACAAATTTCCTTTGTGGCTACCAAGATTTGTTTTCTTGTCATCATGCCCTCCAGTATAGTCTTGTAATAGGCTGACACATTGTTTGATATGACCAAATATTGTTATTTTCTAAAGAAAATCATGTGTTTATTCACTTAATCTTTTACTTCCAATGATATCAGACTGTCAATATTGACTGTCTGTTAGTGCGTGTTATTCTGAATTCTGAGAACCTCTCTAAAATATTTCCTTTCAAGTGCTGCGATTTTGTTTCTCACATTATTAGTGATTGTAATAAACTCACATTCATATATTGCAATTGAGAATATGCAGGCTCTATTGACTTTCCGCTTTGTTGAGTTGTTGAATATAATACACATCATTTAAATAATATAGATAAAGATACATTTGACTTCTTTGCTCACGTTTATATTGCTTCCTTCTCTGTGTTTACTGTTGCGAACTTCAAATTATCACATCTTGTCTGAAATTCTAGTTCTCTGATGGGTGTTATATGGAAGCTAGTTTGCTGTGTGATTCTATCTAATTAAGTACTTAATCAAAGCTCTGTCATACCCAAATCTAGACACTCTACACATAAAGTAATAACAGCATACACGGACAGATTAAAGCACATATAGTACATAAAGTAGTAACATCATCATACACGAAATGCAAAACGTCTCTTACACACAACAGAAACATAATACATGAATGGACATCTAATAACTCAAAAACATGTGTGTCCAGGTGTCCAGGAGCCATTGCTTTCAATAGTGAAATGACGAAAACTAGCATGGTTCGGACATGTATGCAGGCACGATTCCTTGTCAAAAACAATACTGCAGGGAATTGTCGAGGGTGAAAGAAGCAGAGGAGGACAAATAAAGACATGGACAGACAACATCAAGGAATGGACAGGGCTAGATATTTCCACACTCATCCGCATCGCTGAGGATAGAATTCGCTGGAGGACTCTGTGTGCTGAAGCTTCCAATGTGGTACCCCTACGACCCTGAAGGGTTATGGGTTTTATTGATATTATTGAACTCAAAAACAACAAAAACATAATATATAATACATGAATTAACATAGCAATTCCCAACAAACAATACAAATATAATGTAAGTATGAACAACCTATGTCCCACAAACAATATAAACAGAATAAAAGTATAAACTAGCCATGTCATGCACATGTTCGAGATATCTTCGATAATAGACTAGTTATTCCAGCTGTCCTCGTTATATTTCCAATTGTTCTTAGCTATTAACAGCAAGACAACCATTCACGATTGTGTTCTGACTTAGAGACCACCACATTCATCTCGTAGTAATGAAGCTCTATTAATGTTTCAGGGCTAGTAATTGATGTCTTCGTGACTATCTGACTTTAGAGTCGACCAGCACTGCAGTCTAGAGACTTGAACAACGGGGAGGGATGTATTTATAGGTATCACTGTTTAGCAAATGTCTCCTGTGAATGTTCTTTCTGACATAGTTTTCATATTTAATCTTTCAGCTTGGTAGCATTCATTAAGTTAATATTCGTTATTATTTGACAAACACGTGTCAACTATCATATACAAACAAAATACATGAATTAAGTACTCATACGCCTTACATAATATAAACAGAATACATGAATTAAGTACTCATGCGCCTTACATAATATAAACAGAATACATGAATTAAGTACATGTCCAACATACAACAGTAACAGAGTACATAAATGAAAAGCTCGTATCCCCCCCTTACACACACAATAGAAAGAGAATACATGACTGAACAATTCATGCACAGCCCCCCCCCTTACACACACACACAATAGAAAGAGAATACATGACTGAACAATTCATGCACACACCCCCCCCCCCCCCTTACACACACACAAGAAAGAGAATACATGACTGAACAATTCAGTAAAGACTAAAGAAAGTCATATATAAGTTAAGCAAGTACACATGTTAGTCAAATAGCTTCCATTCGGTCTCCGATTTCCACAGTCTTGCTTGTTCTGTAAACATGCATCCCTGCTAGTGCAGTATTACTACCGATATACCTCTAACCACATAATGATTACATTCGGAAAGATTATTCTGAAGTTGCCTTCTGTTCATGGTTTAAAAAATACTGTATCATAATGTAGTATCCATATTTCAAACGTTGCCATGAATCAATATTGTCATGTGACGTATTCTTTACAGAGCGTTGTTTTCTGAACCCTTCTCTGTCTTGGCCCATGCGGCATGTATTTTCCAACGACGTATTCATGTTATCTTTAATGTCGTCAGTCCATCGTCTAACTCCTCTACCAGGTACTCTTCCCTCCATTATTTGTCTTCCTAAACAGTTGTGTCTCTCTATATGACCACACAGGTGTAGTTTTATTTTTGCTATTATGTTTGGTAAACAACACTCTCTCATCTTCAATGTGTTTATAATATCTGAGCTTCTCCTTTTCCCCTTCCATGATATTCTACAGTAGTAGAATATCGTAATTCTATAGAAACAATAGTAATGTTCACATTTTGTCATGAATCAATAGTAATGTTCACATTTTGTCATGAATCAATAGTAATGTTCACATTTTGTCATGAATCAATAGTAATGTTCACATTTTGTCATGAATCAATAGTAATGTTCACATTTTGTCATGAATCAATAGTAATGTTCACATTTTGTCATGAATCAATAGTAATGTTCACATTTTGTCATGAATCAATAGTAATGTTCATATTTTGTCATGAATCAATAGTAATGTTCACATTTTGTCATGAATCAATAGTAATGTTCATATTTCACACTTTGTTATGAATCAATAGTAATGTTCATATTTCACATTTTGTCATGAATCAATAGTAATGTTCATATTTCCCATTTTCTCATGAATCAATAGTAATGTTCATATTTCACATTTTCTCATGAATCAATAGTAATGTTCATATTTCACATTTTGTCATGAATCAATAGTAATGTTAACATTTTGTTATGAATCAATAGTAATGTTCACATTTTGTCATGAATCAATAGTAATGTTCATATTTCACACTTTGTCATGATCCAATAGTAATGTTCACATTTTGTCATGAATCAATAGTAATGTTAATATTTAGTCATGAATCATTAGTAATGTTCAAATTCTGTCATGAATCAATAGTAATGTTAATATTTAGTCATGAATCAATAGTAATGTTCACATTTTGTCATGAATCAATAGTAATGTTCACATTTTGTCATGAATCAATAGTAATGTTCACATTTTGTCATGAATCAATAGTAATGTTCACATTTTGTCATGAATCAATAGTAATGTTCACATTTTGTCATGAATCAATAGTAATGTTCACATTTTGTCATGAATCAATAGTAATGTTTATATTTTGTCATGAATCAATAGTAATGTTCACATTTTGTCATGAATCAATAGTAATGTTCACATTTTGTCATGAATCAATAGTAATGTTAATATTTAGTCATGAATCAATAGTAATGTTCATATTTCACAGTTTCTCATGAATCAATAGTAATGTTCACATTTCACATTTTCTCATGAATCATGAAGACCAATATGTCTGCTACTTACATGGGTCAGTATAAATAGCTGACCTTCACTTCTCAACACACATATATATATCTACAGTTTCATCAACACATTTTCTTTTATTTTCAGTGAAGTGGGTAACTGAGTTATATTTCATCTATATACACATGAACTAATTATTTCATACTTCGTTCAAATTTGCAGTAAATTTTTACTTCGTGACTAAATTTTTATTAAATGAAATTTTTTGCAAATGACATTTCTCCCACCTGCATGAATACGCAATGTAACTCAAGAACTCCGTACAGTGTTCCATAAAATTTTTTCGATATACACAATTCGTTCTTCTGTTTGAGAGACTTTTTAAATCGTTATAGTGTCAATTTGTTTAGAAATCCAAAAGCCAATCCAATGAATTCAGAGTTTAGTCAATTTTACATCTAAACTATCTAATACTTTAATCTTTCCCCTCTTTTCTTTGGTTTCTTTTTAAATACTTTCATTTTTCTACTATCCATCTTGAAAGTGTAATATCGTTTATACCCAGGGCATTCCTACTCTATTTGCAGGTTTTAAAAAAACATTGACACATCATTAGCATGTTCCTTACATGAGAAAATGTATCTAGTTTAAACGCTACACGTTTTAGTATCACGGCATTATGTTTCAAAGACATTGTATTTATTTGAACTTATTACTATTATTAGTATTACGCTTACTTCCATTATTATGAATATTCCTATTCTTATAATTATTGGTATCATTATTCTTATCATTATTCGTATCATTATTCGTAATCTTATCATTAATCATTATTCGTAATCTTATCATTAATCATTATTCGTAATCTTATCATTATTCGTAATCTTATCATTATTCGTAATCTTATCATTATTCGTATCATTATTCGTAATCTTATCATTTTTTGTATAATTATTCGTATTCTTATAATTATTCGTATTCTTATCATTATGTGTATCATTATTAGTACCATTATTCGTATTCTTATAATTATTCGTACCATTATTCGTGCTTTTATAATTATTTGTATCATTATTCGTATTCTTATCACTATTCGTATTCGTATCACTATTCGTATTCGTATCACTATTCGTATTCGTATCACTATTCGTATCATTGTTTCTATCATTATTCTGACTAGTATTGTTCATCTTATTTTTAATATTATTATTATTATCTCCTCTTCTTCTGTATTGACTTCAAACTACTGCAGATTAACTGGATCTAGTGCGGTCTCAAACAAACTCCTACATATTAGCTGAATGTAGTCCGGTATCAGACTCCTTTAGATTTGCTGGATGTCGTCCGGTCTCAGACTCCTTTAGATTTGCTGGATGTAGTCTGGTCTCAGACTCCTTTAGATTTACTGGATGTAGTCCGGTCTCCAACTTCTACAGATTATCCGGATGTAGTACAGAGAATGGAATGTGTGCGTGTGTGTCATTGCTAACGGTGTGGCTGCGTCTTTATCTGCGTCGTTCGATGTGACACATCAGACCAGCCTCGTATCGTATACTTTAAACCCTGCGCGAGAGAGGAGGAACAGCCGACTGCATGTAAAATGAACCTACTTAGTTGCCTCTTACAACATTCTTGGTAGGCAGCAGTACCACTATTCTTTGCTCCCATTTTAGGTCCACCATGAGACTTTTAATGATACTTAGGCCTATTATCCTTATTATAGTTGAATCCCGTTATAACAAATTGATACGAACCGAAAAACAGGTATGTAATAAAATTCGCTACATACAAGAACAAAAATATAAAATAAATATAATCGGAGATTTTGAAAAGTGTTGTTATATGCAAAAATATGTTATAGAGGAATGCGCTATAGAAGGATTCCACTGTATTATGCATTTTTTCTTGGCACTAATCAGATACTATGTAACAGGCATGCCATGTTGGCCATTCTATTATAATAATAAACGTAGGGTTTTTCTTCCACTTCTGCGTTCGTTTGCAATGTATGCTGATTAGAAGGATCTTTTGAGTTCGTTCCAACCCAATATATATATATATAAATGTTGTCATGTGACGTGTTCCTTCTCGAATGTTGTCTTCCCAATGAACTCTCTGAACCCCTCTCTGTCTTGGGTGATGTGGCTTGCATGTTCTAGCGATGTATCCATGCTATCTTTAATGTCGTCAGTCTAACGTCTTCTTGGTCTGCCCTTTCTTCTCTTACAGGTGATCTTCCCTCGATTATTTGTCTTTCTAAACAGCTGTGTCTCTTTATATGACCAAACAGGCGTAGCTTTCATTTTGCTATTGTGTTTAGTAACCAACACTCTGGAATCTTCAATATGCTTATAATATCTGAGCTTCTTATTTTCTCCATCCATGATATTCTAAGTATCTTTCTGTAGCATTTCAGCTCGAACGCGTTGATCTTCTTTGCCGCTGTTGAACCGGAAAAATACAAGTTCGTAACATTAGCAATTTCGTTTCTAATTTGTTCTTTTTCCACATGTTCTTCAACCATGTTATTTTACAATATGCCATTTCCAATCTCTTCCTTATTTCTGCCATGCAATCTCCTGCACCGTTTGTGTTTGCTCCTAAGTATTCAAATTTATCTACACATTCTATCTCGGTATTGTCTATTCTGATTTTTGGTTGTTGTGGTGTAGCATTTGTATATATATATATATGTATGTATGTATGCATAGTTATTTTCCAGTTATCTCGCAAGGTTTGGCAGTTCTGTTTTTTATAGAATGTATTCTAATTTCAAAAGTCAAAACTGCTATGTTTGCGATTAGTAAAGAGCTGCTTAGGCAAGATAGTTTGATAGAAATCCCTTTTTTATATATGAAACACTTATCGACGTGCCTAAAGTGCAACACAGGTTTTGTGAGTACAGACCATATGTTGCAAAAGTGACCTAGATGTTTGAGCAGAGAAATAGAATATGGCCGTCACACAAACCATTTCTGTTGTTTTTACTTCATTGTTCAATCAGTCATCAGGTTATAGAACCAATAGCTTCATTCATCGTTGTTCAATCAGTCATCAGGTTATAGAATAAATATCTTCATTCATCGTTGTTCAATCAGTCATCAGGTTATAGAACCAATAGCTTCATTCATCGTTGTTCAATCAGTCATCAGGTTATAGAACCAATAGCTTCATTCATCGTTGTTCAATCAGTCATCAGGTTATAGAACCAATAGCTTCATTCATCGTTGGTCAATCAGTCATCATGTTATAGAACAAATAGCTTCATTCATCGTTGTTCAATCAGTCATCAGGTTATAGAACCAATAGCTTCATTCATCGTTGTTCAATCAGTCATCAGGTTATAGAACCAATAGCTTCATTCATCGTTGGTCAATCAGTCATCAGGTTATAGAACAAATAGCTTCATTCATCGTTGGTCAATCAGTCATCAGGTTATAGAACAAATAGCTTCATTCATCGTTGTTCAATCAGTCATCAGGTTATAGAACCAATAGCTTCATTCATCGTTGGTCAATCAGTCATCAGGTTATAGAACCAATAGCTTCATTCATCGTTGGTCAATCAGTCATCAGGTTATAGAACAAATAGCTTCATTCATCGTTGTTCAATCAGTCATCAGATAATAGAACCAATAGCTTCATTCATCGTTGTTCAATCAATCATCAGGTTATAGAACCAATAGCTTCATTCATCGTTGTTCAATCAGTCATCAGGTTATAGAACCAATAGCTTCATTCATCGTTGTTCAATCAGTCATCAGGTTATAGAACCAAAAGCTTCATTCATCGTTGTTCAATCAGTCATCAGGTTATAGAACCAATAGCTTCATTCATCGTTGTTCAATCAGTCATCAGGTTATAGAACCAATAGCTTCATTCATCGTTGTTCAATCAGTCATCAGGTTATAGAACCAATAGCTTCATTCATCGTTGTTCAATCAGTCATCAGGTTATAGAACCAATAGCTTCATTCATCGTTGTTCAATCAGTCATCAGGTTATAGAACCAATAGCTTCATTCATCGTTGTTCAATCAGTCATCAGGTTATAGAACCAATAACTTCATTCATCGTTGTTCAATCAGTCATCAGGTTATAGAATAAATAGCTTCATTCATCGTTGTTCAATCAGTCATCAGGTTATAGAACCAATAGCTTCATTCATCGTTGTTCAATCAGTCATCAGGTTATAGAACCAATAGCTTCATTCATCGTTGGTCAATCAGTCATCAGGTTATAGAACAAATAGCTTCATTCATCGTTGTTCAATCAGTCATCAGATAATAGAACCAATAGCTTCATTCATCGTTGTTCAATCAGTCATCAGGTTATAGAACCAATAGCGTCATTCATCTTTGTTCAATCAGTCATCATGTTATAGAACCAATAGCTTCATTCATCGTTGTTCAATCAGTCATCAGGTTATAGAACCAATAGCTTCATTCATCGTTGGTCAATCAGTCATCAGGTTATAGAACCAATAGCTTCATTCATCGTTGTTCAATCAGTCATCAGGTTATAGAGCCAATAGCTTCATTCATCGTTGTTCAATCAGTCATCAAGTTACAGTATCAATTACTTCACTGTATGGTTCAATCCTTCTTAATTTTTCTTTCTATCTTTCTCTCTCGTTATCGCTCTCTGTCTCTTTTTATAGTGCTTTCTGTGTCTCTTTCTCTCTGTCAGTTACCTTTTCTATCTATATCTATTTTTTCTCTCTGTCTCTATTTTTCTCTTTCTCTCTTTATCTGTCTTTTTCAATCTATCTGGCATTATCGTTCTTCTCTCTCTCTTTCTATCTTTATCTTTCTCTCTAATGTATCTTTGTCTATTTTTCTTTGCATGTCTCTCTATGTCTCTATATTTCTCTTCTCTTTATTTAGATTTTTCTCCCTCTATCCCTATCTTTCCATTTTGTCTCTCTATCGTTATCTCTCTATATTTTTCTGTCTGTTCTCCATGTGTCTCTGTTCCTTAACAATCTGTTTGTGTATACAGTCACCATAAATTTACTTGTTACTAGATATTGTTGTTAATATATTTCTTACCTACCGCACGCGTCTGTTATTTATTTATTTTATTACAGTTCTCTATCTGAAACACATGCCTTCCTTAAATTTGTTGACTGAATCCCTTCATTCTGACCATCAATGTTGCTCATTTACCTCACACGACGATCTGTTTGCAAGATAAAAATCTCGTTTTGTTTATCGTACCATGATGGCAACTAGATTTGTGATTGGCAAAACTTATGAAGGGAAACTTTCACAAATATCAAAAATAATGACAAGCAAAATAGAGGGTCTTTATACAAAAATTATTATTTTCTGAATATCTTCAATATCAAAATAAACTACTTACCTCCATTGGTTCGGTTACTTCTTTAAAAAACTGTGCACGTAGTGAAGATTTGGTGTTTTCACTGTATCAAATAAATATCTGAAGACACTTCACTTGTTCATGCAAACAAGAAAACAAATCATCAATTGCTAATACTTCATGTGAATCGGAGCAAAACAAAGATACTTGAACTATTGACTGGCTCGACCACTGTCACTTCATCTTTGCAATTGTAGTTTGACCGTTTTTATTAATATATATATATATATATATATATATATATATATATATATATATATATATATATATATATATTATATATATATATATATATATATATATATATATATATATTATATATATATATATATATATATATATATATATATATATATATATATTATATATATATATATATATATTCGTGGATATATTTCAATGGTATTGTTGTATGACTATTATATTTTCATCACTCATTATTTATTATGTTGTCATGAATCAATAGTAATGTTCATATTTCAAAGATTTTCATGAATCAATAGTAATTATCGCAGTACCTAAATGCTTGAATAAGTGGACCTGTTTGAATACTAAGTCTGTCTCTTCGATCGTGACGAGAATCAGATACTAGGACATATGACACGTAGTTTAAAGAACAAAAATGTAAACTTAGACACTAAAGTTGAATTGTACGAGACTATTATTATTCCAGCACTATGCTACCAGTGAAAACATGGACAATGACACCACAAGATAAAAGAAAATAGTGACAGCAGAAATGGCATGTCTACGAAGAATACTCGGAGTGTCATTAAGAGATATAATTAGAAAAGATAACATCAGACTGATAACCAAACCAATATCAGTATTGGAACACATCAAAAGATAACAGATCAAGTGGTTGTCACACACTTCCAGACTACCAACAGACAGCAAGTTACAGATAGCCATGGCACATAGACATAACGGCTATAAAGCTAGAGACAGACCATGTAAAATATGGATCACAGAAATCAAAGAAGCAACAGGAACAAGCTTACAAACAGCACACAAGAAGGCCATCTCCAGGGAACTATTCTACCCCTGACGCCGCAAGGCAAACAAATGCAACACCGTATAGATAGCTAGATTATTTTTTAAAAGGAATCTATTTATCCGAACCGTTACATTGCCCTTGCTCTGTATTAGCACATCTCACGTTATCGTACCGATATAAGTAAAAATCGAATTTATTTTGTCTAACACTTCCTTTATTTACATAACACATCGCCCATGTTTCTCGGTATGTATACACATATTCTAAGTTCAGTATTGGAATTCACAAAACATCTCACGTATTTAATCTAATCGCAGTGTTGTATCACAAACAAGAAGCCAGCAGTAAAAGTGGACGGAACAATATCAGAGAGGTTTAATGTACAGATAGGAGTTAGGCAAGGATGCACACTATCACCGTACCTGTTCAACATGTACAGTGAAAACATAATGACAAATATAAAAGACAACATATCGTTTGCAGACTTCCAACATCTGACGATCGGCGGTCAAAAGATCCCAGAAATCAGATATGCTGATGACACAGTTCTCTTAACAACAAACGTAGTAGATAGATTAAAGCAAATGTTACTATCAACAAATAAAAATACAATAGTCCACAACTTGTTCTTAAATAGGAAAAATAAATTATGACAAAGCGTATACTGAAGTGCGTCCAAAAATAATAATTGATAGTTTTAACTAGAGGACGTAACACATTTCGAGTGTTTGAGCTTATGTATAAATAACACTGAAGACACCGCGGTAGAAATCAAGAGAAGAATTGCAATGACGACATTGCCACTTGTCCAAATCGTTGGTAATTTAGCAGCTCTCATAGCCCAACCAAAGAAACCTGGTACCCTAGATTGTGAAGATCACAGAACAATCAGCCTTATGAGTCAGATGACCAAGATTATACCGCGTATAATATTGGAATGTTGAGGCGTATAAGCAGAAAAATAAAACCAGAAATAGCAGAAGAACAATGGGGATTCGTAGAGGAAAAAGACACAAGAAATGTCATATATATATATATATAGTAGAAACATTAATGCAGAGAGCCATATAAGTACAACAAGATCTTTGTTATTCATAGATTATACAGCAAAGCATTTGACAAGGTGAAGTATTCTGAGATGATGAAAATGCTTAGCAATCGTAACGTTATGGGAAAGATCTAAGAATAGGAAGAAATATGTATAGGAAACAAACGGCTGCAATGAGAGTTAAACAACACTATAGTTCGATTTCAAAAGATAGAAATGGGTGTCGGGCAAGGTTAGGTTATGTCACTAGATCTTTTATCCCTGAATACAGAATACATTATGCAAAATATAGAAGATATGCAAGGAATAACAAGGGAGGTTGCAATATAAATAACTTCAGACATGCTGACGACAGAGTACTAATCGCAGAAAGCGAACCGGAACTACAAGCAATGTTGGATTAAGTAGTGAATGAAAGTGAACACATTCCTAAGAATAAAAAAGAAGAAAACATAAATAATGATTGCCTCGAAGATGCACCACCAAGATACAACATTATGATTAATGACACATATTAGCACAAATTAAAAAAACTGAAATATATTAGCACCCTGTTAAGAAGGTGGATGCTCAAGTGAGATAAAGAGCCAAACAGCACACCCCAAATGAGCATCCCACAAAATGAGAACCGTTGTGTGTGCAATGGAAGTCTATCAATGTAGACCCGAATTCGAGTGCTGAGATGTTATATCGAACCAATTATCTTTTATGAATGTGAATCATGGGCTGTAAACACATACACTCAGAACGAACTGGAGGCTACAGAAATGTGGTTTCCGAGAAAAATGATTACAATATCATGAGTAGTTCAGAAAACGAATGCAGATGTCCTCATTGATAATGACGTAAAATTATAATCATATCAAACATTAGGGGCAGACAATCAAGGTGTCTAGGACAAGGTATCTGAGAAGAATACATCTTGAACACTTAATAACCACTGGAAGAATCAAAGAGAGAAGAGACAGGGAACAACAAAGAGAGAAGAGACGGGACGACAAAGAGAGAAGAGACGGGACGACAAAGAGAGAAGTTGCTGGATTATGACACGGTAGAAGTTCACGTTAGCAAGATACTTGAGCGAAGGATACGCGCATATATAGAACCACAGCTCAACAACACGCAAATTGGCTTTCGAAAGATATAAAAGTTGTACAGATAATCTTCGCCCTCAAACAACTTGCACAAAGAGGGACAGAACATAACCAAGATTTATATTTGACTTCCTCGGACCAAGAGAAAGCTTTTGACATAGTGGATAGAACATAATCATGGAAAACACTACAGACATATGGAGCTGCACAACATCTGATAAACCTATGTCAGAGCATATACGTCAATAGTTGATGCGCAGTAACAACGAGCGCAGGCATATCCGGTCATTTTCAAATCCACTCGGGAGTGAGACAGTGATGTGTACTATACACCCTTCGTTTATAACCTATATAGATCACATCTGTAAAGTAGTAAAGACAATAGAAGAAAACAATCTCAAGTTTAACTTAAACGAATTGCTATTAGCAGACGACTAAGCATTAGTAGCACAATCAGAAGAGCAACTATAAAGATAAATAGACATATTACATCAAACGTGCCAAACCTTTAACATGAAGATAAACATAGAAGAGACTGAAGTAATGAAGATAGGAAGAACAGAAAGAAACAACAATATATATATTGGAAACAACAGACTTAAACATGTGACAGAATTGACATACCTAGGAAGCAATATAACAAACATCACACGGCAAGAGTAGTAAAGACAGTTGGTTCAGAGTGTGAACTTCAGGAACTCGGCTCAAAATTTGACATTTTAATCAGAAATATGGCATGGAAATTAGTTTTGGCTAAAAAGAAGAAATCAACAGAACTCAACATAATGGCATACATAACAATAATTTATCAACTGTCTGACCATATTATTGAATGCGATTGGCGGTCATAGAATACCTCAGTGGAAAATTTAATTGGCAAGTATGACTGGACAATCACAAAATATAGTCGCCAGACAATTTAATGTGGTTAGAAGCATCATTAGTGGCCTTTGCATGCGAATTTAATAAACTGGTCAGTTGCAGACCGACCGTGCAGTGGAAGACCCAGAGTAAGAACTCGTGCTGAAGACCGCTTCATACGGCTGCGTCACTTCCGGAATCTATATGAATCTAAGTCCTCCACAGTCCAGTCAATGCCAGCTGCTCGTCAAATCTCAGATCAAACTTTCAGGAACCGGCTGCATGATGCTGGTATTTGGACTAGAAGAACATACAGAGGTCCTGTTCTTACTGACCGGCATCACCAAAACAATCTGCATTGGGCGAACCAGCATCGTCAATGGACCGTTGGGAATTAGCGGAGAGTGGTTTGGTTTAGCGAAAGTATAAACTTTTCTTCACGTCAAGAATGAAACATTAACTCCGTATAATAAAATTTTGGCTATACGTTTGAAATAGTGTTACGTTTCTTTGTTTCAACAGTGTACTAGTATTACATTTACAGATATACAGTCTTGTGTAAAGATGTAACGATCACATCAAAACATCACGACCTCTGTAAAACTGAATTGTTACCAATTGTGTGATATATTTTATTCTTCTTCTTCTTCAGCGTACATTCTCAAACTCCCGCTGGATCTCCCTTGTAGCAGGACCATGGTCCTACTAGATTTCCAGTAGGATGTAGTCCAGAGAATGGAAATGCGTTGTGTCGCCGCTTTATTTGCGCCATAACCCCACACATCAGTCAATGGCGGTATATTTTATTATGAATGTAGATATAAGTAACATTTTACGTTTTATGTGTTTTGTAGCATTTTACGTTTTATGTGTTTTGTAGCATTCTACGTTATATTTGTTTTTGCTTACAATGTTCTTCTCATTTCTATACATTGTAGATCTTAATAGAAGATTATTTAGACGCGTTAGTGTATTGTTAAGTCATCGGTACACCCGAAAAGCAGATACGGGTTTGAGTCCATCCGTTATTCATACTTCAAATAAAAATTCTCCCCTGTGGTTTACACCGCTACATGGAAGTGGGGCAACAAGATTTGATGCTCTGGTTCGGTCGATAAATGGTGCCTTCGTTATTTAGCAATGATGGTAGGCGACACTCGTCAGATCAACCGTTTCTGGTCAACGACTGACTATGCAGCTGAATACTTACGGGAAACCGTGTGCCACGAAGTTGATTCTTACCTCAATTATGTTTGCCTTCACATTAAACAATGCGCTTCAGAAAATATGATTTTGCAATAATTACTGACAATCTTTATCTTCTTTCCTTCGTAAGGAATGTTCTGATATCCACAGATGTGTCTCTTTTATAAACTTGACTGTTCTTATAATTCTTCAACAACCTTGACTGCTTTTATAATTCTTCTATACATTTGACTGTATAAAACACTTCAATAAACTTGACTGTTTTATAACTTTTATAAACTTGACTGCTTTTATAACTTGTATAAACAAGCTGTTTTATAACTCTTCTATAAACGTGCCTTTTGTATAGCCCTTCTATAAAATTGACTGTTTCTATAACTCTTCTATAACGTTGTGTTTTTGTAATTCAGAAAATTGTACAATAGAGTGCGCCAAATTGTAGACACATCCGACTTCGACAGCATTAGTATTATTATAATGAGCACTTTACGCTAAACTATATATTCACGGTATTTCTAGCTGCTCATAGACATTAAGGTACAAGTGACTCTCGTTCAGGAACAGTGGATTGAGACCGTGAGAAAGGCGAGCTTGAAAGTGGTTACATTTATTTTCGTGCCGGGACATGGGGGTGTTCGAGGCAATGAAAGAGCGGATCAACTGGCATCGTGCGCGATTGTGGTAATGGATCGCGCTGACATTTTGAACTCTTTAAGAGATATAACACGCGAGAGTGAGACTAATGTGGATGATGATTCCTTTTCAATGGCTAGGATTAAAGATCAGGGATTGAAATGCGGTGTCGCTAGAGGTGAACTATTTGGAGGGCGCAGAAGAATGATGGTCAACCAGCATAGGACCGGTACTGTCAGCAGAAGTGTAATGGCGGATACACTCATGGAGAGATCGGGGCAACTATGGACGTGTCAAGTTTGCAGTGATGATGATCCGACGACTAACTAACTAACTTTAAAATAGTGTTTGTTGAATTATGTTCCCTTTATTTTTTCTATAAACGCCAAACCATATTCTGCTGCGGTATACGACAGCACAAGACAAACGTAAACTTGTGACAGCTGAAATGGCGTGCTTACGTAGAATCCTAGGAATATCGTTAAGAGACAGTGACAAATGAGGACATCGGACAAAAAAACCGGCAGCACCCCAATATTAGAATACATCAAGAGACAACAGATCAAATGGTTTGCACACATCAGCAGACAATCGTCAGACAGCATACCACAGCAAGCTATGCTACACAGATACAGCGAAGGCAGACCTAGAGGCCGACCACGAAAACGATGGACCAATGAAATAAAAGAGGTGACATATTCCACAATATACGCAGCACACACGGAGGCAGTCTGCAGAAAATTCTTCTACCACTGACGCCGAAAGGCAACAAAGGGTTTGAACGAATAGATATATATATAAATGGATATCTTCTATAAATGTCAAACTATTTTCCGCTGAGATACATAAATGAATCTCGTTTATTCATAACATTGATGAATTAAATTACATGTATTTTTTACGCAATAAATACAGTTGAAAGATTCAACATGACTGTTTGAAACATCTACACACGGACATGTACCTACTTTATTTGTGTGATAAAACCTCCACTCCCCCAATCAGTAACTGTTGTCTGGTACATATTGCAATGAAGAAATGTGCACTACCCTGACACTGTCAGATTTGCATATTTCACAAGTTCAAGGACACTAGAACATTGGATACCTTCATAGTCCCATGCTGATACTTCTGATTAATCTGGCGGCGAAGGCTATCAGGCGGTAAAAGTTCTGTCAAATATCGCTTCTCTAGCGCTTCAAACCACCAAATATCTTGTGAAATGTTGTTTACGCAAGTGTCCTTGATTTTTGCTGTTTAAATTGCGTTTTTTATTACACGTCGTTGCTATTTGTTTGAGTTAAAAGCTTTGTTTTAAAAATACACTGTCTTTGACATGAGATAACCAGTCAAGGCTAAAGATGAGTGTACTTGGGTTATTCCACATTATATGACAGGAATGTGGACATTAAAGACTTTCAACAAACACATCACAAATATGATTCAGAAGGTTAAAAAATGGATCAGTGTTATCATGGTTATGGTGACATTCGACATGGAGCATTGAGTACTTCTTCTGCTCCTACAAGTGACAATGCTATCTGTCATAGATTATGACATCGGCCTACTAACACTGTTACAGACATAAGTCGATAGATTGGAAAAAGTCCAAAAATGAGGCAATGAGAGCTGTAAAGTGGTGTACGAGGGGTAGACCGATCTCTGCAATGATATTTCTGCTTGATCTCACCAATATTAGAGTGCGGCATCAGGTAGCACAGGTTAGATCGTACGTTAAAGTAACATAATACATCGACCATCCATTACACCAACGTCTAGATGAGTCAATGGGAAAAACGAATCAAGCGTGGCAGATGGCACAGGCTGTACAAACTGGGAAGAGTGTGAATTTGAAGAACCAGTGAATGGGTGGAGGTAGACAATGAGAAGAAAACGCTGATTAAAGTGATAATACAGCTAGATAAATCGTGTCGAAAATTGACGGCGTCCGGGCCCAGGTTACAGTGGATGAAATCGCCCAGCTACACTCGAATCCACAACACGTAATTATATTCACAGATGGCTCAGTTAACAGAAATACAAATACAAGCGGTAGGGGGTTTATTGCCTAAACAAACGGCGAGAAGTTGGTTGAGAAATCTTCAGCATATTCCACCGTCATATCGAGCATGAGGAAGGAGATAGAGGGAGTTACAGCAGCTCTTAATTGGTTGATAACTGATACATCAACACACGCGATAATACTCACCTACTCTCAAAAAATGCTGCGTAAGATTGAAAAGTACATCCTGAGAAAATAATGGTGGGACATATTGAATAACTCAGTTGTCCAGAGCATTACATGTATATGCTGCACTGGTCATGCTGTGGTCAGAGGAAACGAGAGAGCTGACTAATTGGCAGGCAATGCGGCGATAGAAGACACAAAGCTGAGAAGTGATAAAGCAGATTTAATAAAGGCAGTAATAAATTCATTTCAAGATGAAGATGATGTCAATGAGGATGAGAACGTACACATACAGAGAATGTTAGAAATGGAAGTATTCAGAGGTGAGGGAAGAAAAAGTAAATTTTTTGGAAAGCTCCGAAGATCACAGTCAACACCTGACAGGAACTCTGAGTCTACATACACTGGGATGGCTGCTGGAACGGAGGGCGAGTCAATTATTGGAGTGCGCCACGTGCTGTGAAGTTAGTTTCTAATCAAGACTCTATGACATGAGATATCCATTCAGACATACAATTTCCGTAATCATTTATTACAACTGATTGCCGTGTTTTACTATTTTGTTTTGATATTTCTAGCCATGCTTTCTGCATATCCAGCAAAGTATCAAATTACTCAACCTCACATTACTTGTTCAACGATCATATTACCTACACAACCATTAAATTATCCACACAATCATCAAATTACATACAGAATAATTAAAATAACGACACAATCATCAAATTAATCATAAAACTACCGACATAACCAGCAAATTACTCACGCAACCATCAAATTCTCTTTCCAAAAATTAAATTACAAACACAACCGTCAAACCAACCACAAAATATTCCAAACACAAAAACAATTATCAATTCAACCACAATAACCATCAACTCTCCAACAAAACCATCCACTCATCTACATAACTATCCAACAACTCAACTAGTCAAATAACTGCACAAGACAAATATCCAATCAGCCGCACATCATTTCAACCGAACATCCATCTCAAACAACCAACAGCGCACCTATTAATAACAAGCAAACTATCAAACTAGCCAACCATCTGACCACACAGTAATATAAATACCCATCTAATCCAGCAAACACACGCCCAACCAATCAAGCTAACGAAAACTCAACCAATCCATTAAACACATACCCAACAATTAAATCAAACACACGCCCAGCAATTCAATCAAACACATACCCAACAATTCAATCAAACACACGCCCAACAATTCAATCAAACACAAACCCAACAATTCAATCAAACACAAACCCAACAATTCAATCAAACACAATCCCAACAATTCAATTGAACACAAACTCAACAATTCAATCAAACACAAACCCAACAATTTAATTAAACATATACCAAACCAGTAAAATAAACACAAACACAACCAACAAATCATAAAACCAACCACACAAGCAAACATACACTCAATCAATCAAATACTCGTATATGTCCAACCAATTAACGAAACACACACACATCCAATCAAATAAACACAAACACACACAATCAACCAAACTACACAATCACATAAACATAACAGAACTAATACATTAAATATACACATAATCAATAAACCAAACATGGACCCAACTAATCATCACGAAATACTCTCAATAAATCAATCAAACACAAACCCAACAAACAATTTAATTAACCAACGAGCCAACCACTTGCTTTGTTGGTGTTTGTTTGTTTTGCGATCGCTCCTTTGTAACCATCACGGATATCTGTGCGATTTCCGCTGGGAGCGTCATTACGTTGTGCCACCGTTATGCGCCTTGTAGGCCTAGCACATCCGATTTCAGCATGCCTTGACAATTCGGGTGGGCTACCCTTAGCCTGTGACAGCCTCTATATATGTCTCCAGGCACGCGTAGTGGCGACTCTTCGCCCAGACGATTTTTGCTCTCGTCTGACTCGCACGAGGTGTTCCACTGTCTATGAACTTGCCTCGTGTAATTCGACGTGATGTGCCTGTGCCCATTGGGTACTGAACCGTTTCTCATCCGTGAACCTGGTTCTTTAAGTGGAAGAACTTAACAGAGGAGTTGGACCCTGGCTCTTTCGCACACTTAGCCGAGGTGTCGTTCACCGACATCGTGTACCTCTTGTCCAAGTTCGAGTCTCACAGCACGCGTTTGAGAGCAAGGCGTTCTCGAGCTGAGCGTCATTGTCCCAATAACGCACGAGCCCATCAGGTACTGAACCCTTTCTCTCTTCAAGTGTATTTCTGTTGTAGGAAAACCTGACAGTAGAGTTGGGCCAGGGCTAAATCGTTGTCCCTTTTGTGCCTGAGCCCATCGGGTACGGAACCCTTTCTCTCTGCAAGTGTACTTCCGTTATAGGAAACCTTTACAGTAGAGTTGGGCCAGGACTAACATCGTTGTCCCTTTCTTGCCTGAGCCCATATAGGGTACATAACCCTTTCTCTTCGCGAGCATATTTCCGGTTTAGGAAGGCTCGACATTAGAGTTGGATTAGGTCTTCTTGCTTTACCAAAACCCAATGAATGGGTCTGGGTCTCTGCCTGTAAGGAACACAGATAACTAGAAGCTCGTCTCGAGCTGACGGAGCTTGTAGTTCCCCTTTCCTAGGGACTTTTCACTTTCTATTTGCAGTTCACGCTGCCCTCTAGCGCTGTTCTGCCCTTTCATTGTACTCGGTATGAAATCTATTTGTCTCTCGCCATGCATCTACCTTTACGTGCATTTTACATTGGCCGCCCCTCGAATGTTCGGAATGGACTGACTAGCTTCACTGTATGTCGACAGTGTCGCTATATGTGGTGGTGCTGGTGGTGTCGGAGATATTGTCTGTCTCTTGTGCAGTCAAATCTCTTTCCATCTGCTACCTCCACATTCTCGGACACGATCCCCAAATGATTTGGCCAGAATCAGCTCGAGCTGCTGTATTTCTGTTTCCAGGGTGCACCGCGTGGAGGTACATTTGGGATCTTGGTTATCTGCTAACCCTGGGTCCGCCTAGAGCAATGCGTTCCCTTTGCACCCCAGCCAACCACCTAAACTACTAAATAATTAATGTACTAACAATACAAACAATGATGCAACTATTCAATCAAGAAATAGACAATCTACAATCTAAATTGCTAACTGATTAATCTAATAAATAACCAGCACAATATGTAACTAGCCAAACAAGCAATGACACAATCAACCATCAAAACTGCTACTTTATTAATGAACACATTATATATATATATGTGTGTGTGTGTGTGTGTGTGTGTGTGTGTGTGTAACTAGCCTACCAAGAATTCACACAATTATCTAAATCACCAGCCAGCTAATTACAATCTTAACAACAAATACACAAAAATTATGTAAATAGAACAGCTTCTAGCCAGCAAACATAACCAGATTATGTGTATAGTTTTGTTGACTACAGAATAGGAGCACAAATTTTAGGAAATCAACAATGTTTAGATAATGTTTCTGCCACTTTGTATATTGTGAACATAAAGGAAAAACAATAAACTGTGGGCGATTTCATGTCTCTCTCGAATTTACAGTTTAGGACCTTCTGTCTGTGTCACGATGTAATCCCAAGCTCAAAAACACACGATAAAGCTGGATTATTTGCTGAGATTAAGATCTCGGCGGCATCTTGTTTTCCTGAAACTTCTCCGACTACATGTTTAAAAATCACAGCTACAGGTAACAAACTGATGTTTTTGTTGGGATTGCATTTTTAGCACTTATTGATCTGGCCCAACGGTGATAAATATTTCTTTCCGTTTTTATAACGGTTAAATATTTTTAGTCTATTCTTATTATGTCACGTTATTCCAGTCTGTTTTAACGTTATGCGATACTTGTAGTCTGTTCTAACGTCACACAAAGAGTGGAAGTATTTCGTCTTGTTTGTAGCCCGTTCTAACGTCACACAAAGAGTGAAAGTATTTCGTCTTGTTTGTAGCCTGTTCTAACGTCACACAAAGAGTGAAAGTATTTCGTCTTGTTTGTAGCCTGTTCTAACGTCACACAAAGAGTGGAAGTATTTCGTCTTGTTTGTAGCCTGTTCTAACGTCACACAAAGAGTGAAAGTATTTCGTCTTGTTTGTAGCCTGTTCTAACGTCACACAAAGAGTGGAAGTATTTCGTCTTGTTTGTAGCCTGTTCTAACGTCACACAAAGAGTGGAAGTATTTCGTCTTGTTTGTAGCCTGTTCTAACGTCACACAAAGAGTGAAAGTATTTCGTCTTGTTTGTAGCCTGTTCTAACGTCACACAAAGAGTGAAAGTATTTCGTCTTGTTTGTAGCCTGTTCTAACGTCACACAAAGAGTGGAAGTATTTCGTCTTGTTTGTAGCCTGTTCTAACGTCACACAAAGAGTGAAAGTATTTCGTCTTGTTTGTAGCCTGTTCTAACGTCACACAAAGAGTGAAAGTATTTCGTCTTGTTTGTAGCCTGTTCTAACGTCACACAAAGAGTGGAAGTATTTCGTCTTGTTTGTAGCCTGTTCTAACGTCACACAAAGAGTGGAAGTATTTCGTCTTGTTTGTAGCCTGTTCTAACGTCACACAAAGAGTGAAAGTATTTCGTCCTACTTGAAGATTATGTCAAAGACAAACACTGAGGACCTGTATTTCGTCTTCCGTGAAATTATATTGTTGTTGCTACCAGACTGAATCTCCTCTTACCTGAATGAATTACAAATTGTTACAGTACAAAATGTTCACTTTGTACGCTTCACATTGTATACGTCCTAGGCGATTGATTTTATTGGACCAATATTTCCCCTACTCCCTCCTTCTTAAAGCGGCACGACAAATGTCGAGAGTACAACTCACAGCACGTAACTTCGTAACTAAAATTTATAATTCTCCAGAATCTAGAAGTAATCACTTTGTACAAGATATCCCAAGAATCTAGAAGTAAATACTTGATACAAGATATCCCAAGAATCTAGAAGTAATCACTTGGTACTAGATATCCCAAGAATCTAGAAGTAAATACTTGATACAAGATATCCCAAGAATCTAGAAGTAAATACTTGATACAAGATATCCCAAGAATCTAAAAGAAATTATTTGGTACAAGATATCTCAAGAATCTAAAAGTAATCATTTGGTAACAGATGTCTGTATTCCTAGCGCGACCGTGAAGAAAAGCACAAGGCAAAAACATGTATAAACCGTAAACATTAAGCAGGATAGATGAGAAGAACAAACAAGGAAAAGCGATAGCACTCAGAGAATGATGAGAACTTTACCAGGCGAATTCAAGACAACACTAACCACCGTAACCTGTAAACAGGAGAACACATTGACAGAAACCAACGATATACTGGAGAAATGGAAAGAATTGTGTTAAAAAATGCATGAGTAAAGCAATAAAATCTCAAGGGCAACGAAAAAGAGGCAGGTCACGAAGAAGATTCATTACAAAATAGTAAATGTAATCTGAAAACGGCATCACACTCACAGAAGAGTAGTACAGCAAGATATCAAAGACCACATGAAATCACAGAAGAGTAGTACAGCAAGATATCAAAGACCACATGAAATCACAGAAGAGTAGTACAGCAAGATATCAAAGACCACATGACATCACAGAAGAATGAAGATTATCCCAAACTCGGCAGGAATTAGACTGTGATCTCAAACTCGACAGGAATTAGACTAAGATCTCAAACTAGGCAGAAATTAGACTGTGATCTCAAACTTGTAGGAATTAGACTGTGATCTCAAACTAGGCAGAAATTAGACTGTAATCTCAAACTAGGCAGAAATTAGACTGTAATCTCAAACTCGACAGGAATTAGACTGTGATCTCAAACTCGACATGAATTAGACTGTGATCTCAAACTAGGCAGAAATTAGACTGTGATCTCAAACTCGACAGGAATTAGACTGATCTCAAACTAGGCAGAAATTAGACTGTAATCTCAAACTAGGCAGAAATTAGACTTTGATCTCAAACTCGACATGAATTAGACTGTGATGACTGTGCTACATCGTATCCAGGATATACCCAGTAAACAAAATTAGTAGTACAATAATATAAATAATAATTACATGACTTCTCCGAAACGGAAATTTTCATCAACCTCCATCATCCTCTGTCTCTTGCTTTGCTGGTGCACTCTGATAGACTCTAACCTGTCTATCATTATCTTGCTCTCCCAGTTATTTCTCCGCCTACCTCTTCCTTTCATCCCCTCGACTTTACCCTCAGTTAAGGTCTTCAACAAGGTGTCATGTCTTTTAATAAATCCACACTACTTTCCATGTTCGATTTTTGTTTCCTGTAATAGCTCTTATTTCATACAAAGTGTTACTCCATTAGTCGGTCCATTTGTCTCTGTGTCACCTGCTAACTACACACTTTACCTTTCAATTCGACCGCCAAATGTTACCAGCTGTGTCAACATTTATATCATTATATACAGGTGATATATACAGGTGATATGCGCGCTTGTGTGTGTGCATCAGGGTGTCAGGTGTATAGCGCGCACATTTAACACATAATATGACTGACTTGAGCATATCAATTCACAACGTATATTAGTTAGTTAGTCGTTAGTTCCAATGTGGGTCAAGGTGTTGCCTTAAATGCTTCCTAACTTCACACTAGATCACTGTTTCCGAAGATTTTACGGCATGTCAATCTGTTTGGCAAAAAGTGGTCATATATTTTTTTTCGACAATTACTTTTTTATGCTTTAATTATATGAGACTTGTAGTTTCAAGTCTAAACTTCGGTCTCAAGTCTTGTTGTTTCTAGTCTAAACTTCAGTCTCAAATCTTGTTGTTTCTAGTCTAAACTTCAGTCTCAAATCTTGTTGTTTTTAGTCTAAACTTCATTCTCAAGTCTTGTTGTTTCTAGTCTAAACTTCAGTCTCAAATTGCGTTTCTGATAATCTAAACTTCAGTCTCGGATCTTGTGTTTCTAGTCTAAACTTCAGTCTCAAGTCTTGTAGTTAATAGTCTAATCTTAATTCTCACATTTCCAGAATGATAGATCATATACCCATATTTTAGTTTAATTGTAGAAAAAGTCACATGATAAAGGTCCGCGGGAATAAAGAAATATTGTTGAATGACATGTTTAATCGCGGTTTTCTTTGAAAATGATTACGTTACATTTAGAGGATAACCATACTTTACGTTACCACAATTCTTCACTAAGTTTACTTCACTACATTTACTTCACTAAGATTACTTCACTAAGATTACATCACTAATTTACCTTCATTAAATTTACTTCACTAAATCAACTTCACTAAGTTTGCTTCACCAAATTTAATTCACTACTTTTGCTTCAAATAGTCAAGCAAAATGAATTAAACAGGTTACTAAAACACTTACATTGCCTATTAATAAAAATATATTAAAAAAAGTATATATAAAAAACATACAATAAAACTAAACAGGACAATTCTCCACGTATCGGCTCAAATTGAACCTTTTTCAAGAGACAAATAACAGAAAACAACACAATAAAAAACAAAATAGATGACTAGATTTCATCAAGCCCCGTCTCCGTAGCGCCATCTTAGTCATCTATTTTGTTTTTTAGTTTGTTGTTTTCTGTTGTTTGTCTCTTGAAAAAGGTTCAATTTGAGCCGATACGTGGAGAATTGTCCTGTTTAGTTTTATTGTATATTTTTTTATATATACTTTTTTTAAATATATTTTTTATTAATAGGCAATGTAAGTGTTTTAGTAACCTGTTTAATTCATTTTGCTTGACTATTTGTTCATTAGGTTACTGTGGCACCATCCACTTTGTCGGACACCCTCTGACCATTTGGTTATTTATACTTTTGCTTCACTAAGTTTACTTTACTACGTTTACTTCATTCAGTTTACTTCACTGAGTTTACTTCACTAAGTTTACTTCACTGAGTTTACTTCACTCAGTTTACAAAACTAAGTTTACTTTTTACGTTTAATTCACTAAGTTTACTTCACTGAGTTTACTTTACTACGTTTACTTCACTCAGTTTACTTCACTAAGTTTACTTTACTACGTTTAATTCACTAAGTTTACTTCACTAAGTTTACTTTACTACGTTTACTTCACTCAGTTTACTTCGCTAAGTTTACTTTACTACGTTTAATTCACTAAGTTTACTTCACTAAGTTTACTTTACTACGTTTACTTCACTCAGTTTACTTCACTAAGTTTACTTTACTACGTTTAATTCACTAAGTTTACTTCACTAAGTTTACTTCACTGAGTTTACTTCACTAAATTTACTTCTCTAAGTTTATTTCTCTAAGTTTTCTTCACTAATTAAATTCGTTTCACAAATGTGATTATACAATGTTGTTTTTCTTGAATAATCACTAATAATACTTTCAAATACATTTTGCATCAATTTGTTTCAGTATATTCTGTCTAATTGACCTTAACTGTGTGACATTCTTCATGCCCATGTATTTGTGGAAACTCACTCAGATCCTTGTTTTCTGATACTTACCTAGTTCTAACCTCATCTTAAAGCCTTCCAGCTATCATTTACTAAGCTGTTAAACCGTTTATTTTTGTTTTGAGCTCTCTAAATGAGATAACTGAGAGCTCTGATAACATCGATTAAAACTTGAAATGATATAAAAACATTTCTTAATGATCACATATAAACTATATCTCCTCATGGCAGCAAATTTATGTTTTAGAAAATTAGTAACTTGTCTTCAGTGTCCTACCAATTTCACCATTACTAGAAAATTAGTAACTTGTCTTCAGTGTCCTACCAATTTCACCATTACTTCTTCATCCAGAGAACAAGAAAAATATTTAAAAAAGCAGACAATATCAACAATATTTATACCAACACTCTGCTACCAATGTCAATCATGGTCTATCAGCTTCGCAGAAGAGGAAAATCGGCACATGTGAATTGAAGTGTCTGAGAAAAGCTGCAATGGCTACCAAAACTAGATAAAATAAGAAATGAAGAAATTAGGAAAAGAGTTGGTATAATATCATGTATAGATTGGTTCGATCACCTTATGAGAATGAAACCAAACCAAATACCAATAAGAGCATATAATACAAGAATATCTGGGCGTAAGGCCTAAGGTAGACTAAGAAAACTGTGGATAGAAAACATCAAGGTAGCCTTGAACAAACATGGACTAAATGCAATCGCGGGACACATCTGGTCTTGAAACGAAAGCTTAAGTTCCCACCCCTACGCTTAACGGCAAGTGTCAATACGATCAACCATCATTCACCTGGGGACAGACAATAGACAATAGTAATGTATGTTAAAAAAAATACTGGGAACTTGTCCTCTAGATACATTAAATAATGAGATCTCTATGTCCTAAATCTAACAATTCACACTATTCTTTTCATTCTCTTCTATTTTTTGCACATAGAAAGCACAATACTTATTTGAATTGTTATTTGAATTGTTATTTGAATTGTTATATGAATTGTTATTTGAATTGTTATTTGAATTGTTATTTGAATTGTTATTTGAATTGTTATTTGAATTATTATTTGAATTGTTATTTGAATTGTTATTTGAATTGTTATTTGAATTGATATTTGAATTTTTATTTGAATTGTTATTTGAATGGTTATTTGAATTGTTATTTGAATTGTTATTTGAATTGTTATTTGAATTGTTATTTGAATTGTTATTTGAATTGTTATTTGAATTGTTATTTGAATTGTTATTTGAATTGATATTTGAATTGTTATTTGAATTGTTATTTGAATTGTTATTTGAATTGTTATTTGAATTGATATTTGAATTGTTATTTGAATTGTTATTTGAATTGTTATTTGAATTGTTATTTGAATTGTTATTTGAATTGTTATTTGAATTGATATTTGAATTGTTATTTAAATTGTTATTTGAATTGATATTTGAATTGTTATTTGAATTGTTATTTGAATTGTTATTTGAATTGTTATTTGAATTGATATTTGAATTGTTATTTGAATTGTTATTTGAATGACCCAAAAGAATCAAGATTCAATAAAAAACATTTTTCTACCTCTCAAGTTGACGAATATTGCACTCTCTCCCTATTTTGTTTCCACATTTGCCGTTTCAGTAAGTGTTGAAATAATACTAAATGGGTTTAGAAAAAGAAATTGTACTTAGAACAATACAAAATCTACGTTTCGATAAAAAGTTATTTATCAACATTGAGAGAAACAGACTAGGAAGCATAAAATCAAGAGGAGACTTCACGTCAACTATGTGAGAGCTGAGAGGTTATGGATGCAGAATGAAGACAACGAGAACGACGTGAATGTGAGTGATTACATGTGGAGACAATCTTGGACCCAAGGAACATACACAATAGACAACGAAACTAAGTTCAAGGATAGTACAATAAATTAAAACTATTTCATCTGAACTAGGTGCAGAATATTGGGAGCGGCATACCTGAAGAAAAAGATGGAACTAGGAACGGGATGTTATTACATGTTAGTACGTGTATTCATGGCTAGTTGTCCAAGTTATCTATAGACGGTATATGTTCTGATTGAGCTATATCTGGTACGTGTATTCATGGCTAGTTGTCCAAGTTATCTATAGACGGTATATGTTCTGAGTTACATGTCAGTACCTGTATTCACGGCTAGTTGTCCAAGTAATCTATAGGCGGTATATGTTCTGAGTGAGCTATATCTGGTACGTGTATTCATGGCTAGTTGTCCAAGTTATCTATAGACGGTATATGTTCTGATTGAGCTATATCTGGTACGTGTATTCATGGCTAGTTGTCCAAGTTATCTATAGACGGTATATGTTCTGAGTTACATGTCAGTACCTGTATTCATGGCTAGTTGTCCAAGTAATCTATAGGCGGTATATGTTCTGAGTGAGCTATATCTGGTACGTGTTTTCACTCGCATGCTTTTGCGCCTGCGAGTCTCACCAATGGCCCACTAGACAAACCACCCATACAACAGAACAGCGCAGTAGATGACATGCTGTTATATTGAGACTATCTTAAGGAAGCTTTGTAACATGTCATCTATACAACTATAGACTCCCTCTTAGTAGAATGCTCCTTCAACTTCAAATTTCACTAAGCCGAAAGCTGAAATCTCCTGGGTATTAAAGAAAACTCGGAAAGACCAACCAACTGCACATAGGAAATAAGAGCTAATCGCTCGCAATTCCTAGGGTTCTAAAATAAACAACAAACAATGTGTATTCATAAAATATATATTGTATCTTCACTACACGTATCAAATCTAATGAGATAAATCGAATGACCTATCAAATCTAAAGCGATAAATCGAATGACCTATTAAATCTAATGAGATAAATCAAATGACCAATCAAATCTAATGAGATAAATCAAATGACCTATCAAATCTAATGAGATAAATCAAATGACCTATCAAATCTAATGAGATAAATCGAATGACGTATGAATTCTAATGACGTATGAAATCTAGTGACATCAAAACTAGCGACACATCAGAATGGCATATCAAATTTAACGAGAGAACATTGAGCACTTGTGAGCTGCTTACTTGCAACATATGACAGCTGTTTCGTGGCTCAGTACAACACATAACGTGCAAGCTTGTGCTCACTTACATTCTGTGTGTTCCATTCAAACAATCGAGGTTGCAACTTGTGTGTTGTTATTTATCACAAAACATCAGTTGTGCGCTGTTATTTATCACAAAACATCAGTTGTGCGCTGTTATTTATCAGAAAACATCAGTTGTGCGCTGTTATTTATCAGAAAACATCAGTTGTGCGCTGTTATTTATCAGAAAACATCAGTTGTGCGCTGTTATTTATCAGAAAACATCAGTTGTGCGCTGTTATTTATTATCGAAAGAGGATATCTGGCATTGTCTGCATAACCAAGAGAATTATTCAGGCTTGAGTTGTGTAAAAAAAGACGTGTGTTTTCTAGTTGTTTAGTTAGTTAATTAATTAATTAAGACAAATCACGTAGAACACAGGAATGGAAGCAGATACGTTCACGTGGCTCCCACTCGCCACGGAAAAGTCCCGATTTTAGTCAAGACTCTCAACGTTTGTATGTCCATCTCCTATGAATATATACATGTCGGTCGACACATGGGCAACATCATCACGCGTTCTTCATATATATATATATATATATATATATATATATATATATATATATATATATATATATATATATATATATATATATATATATATATATATATATATATATATATATATATATATATATATATTCTCGAGGTATATATATATATATATATATATATATATATATATATATATATATATATATATATATATATATATATATATATATATATATATATATATAATACTATATATATATATACCTCGAGAACCACACAAGTGTAACATGAGTATAATTCCTACAGCTGACGGGAATTGAACTAGGTCTGTTCTAGCAGCACCGAATCGCTTTGCAACACAAGTAAAAGGTTTTCCGTACTTGACCAACCACGAGTTGCAAAGCGATTCGGTGCTGCTAGAATAGACCTGGTTCAATTCCCGTCAACTGTAAGAATTATTTTCATTTATCCTCATGATTCCTACTTGAAGTTACTTATAACATGAGTAATTACCAGAAGTCCCCAATACTACAATTACCAAATAAGCCCTACATTTGTACGTTCGTTAGTTAGTCCAAAATTCATCCTCACTGCACAGAACAATCGATTAAGAAGTATTCAGATCTCCTCATCAAGACATCTATCAGTTTGTAGCCACATTTTACACCTAATCTGGTTATTTTACAAGTCTACTTTTGTTACCTGTATAACGCTTCTGTTTAGCAACATTTATATATATATTATATTTCTGTCGTCTGCTATCTCAGAGTTGCATATTCACAAGCTTTTCTTGCCTATGTCAGTCGTCTTATCTCCCTGCAAATATTCAGAACATCAGCTCAGTCCTTTGATTGTCGTTTCCTTGATCGCCGTACCAGCAAGTCTATCTGTGGGTTACTTTCATCGAATACCAGCATGACCAGGCGTAAATATAACATTGATTGCTGTCAGATTACACCTTTTCGCCGCCTACACTCATTATCAACGTACCCAGCAGCTACACTCACTATCAACGTACCCAGAAGCTACACTCACTAACTACGTACCCAGTATCTACACTCACTATCTACGTACCCAGTAGCTACACTCACTAACTACGTACCCAGTATCTACACTCACTATCTACGTACCCAGTATCTACACTCACTAATTACGTACCCAGTAGTTATTCTTTTCTTATCATGCTCATTGAGTCGACAAGACTTATTACACGAGTGTTGTCTTGAGATTCTAACTGTTTTCTCGAACTCATAGTTACAGCAGGGCTGATATTCCCACATTTCTCTACCTCATAGTTACAGCAGGACTGATATTCCCACATTTCTCTACCTCATATTCACAGCAGGGCTGATATTCCCACATTTCTCTACCTCATAGTCACAGCAGGGCTGATATTCCCACATTTCTCTACCTCATAGTTACAGCAGGGCTGGTATTCCCACTGTGTCCCGACCTCATAGTTACAGCAGGGCATATATTCCCACTTTTTACCGACCTCATAGTTGCAACAGGGTGGATAGTCCCACCGTTTATTTCTACCGTTGTATGGTGTGCGCTCTTCCAGCCGTAACATACACACATCCGCCTCTCTAGTCACAACATACATAGGGCGATTTACCTTTGATTGATGCTTGTGGAATCGTCTCCTTTCCATGAATATACACCATATACAATATGTGTCTGTCTTGGTGTCTTAATCGCACCTATTAATAAATAATTGAAGTGTGTAGAGTACTGATTATTTTCAAATTCTCTCGGGAGTCAGACAGGGATGTTTACTATCCCCCCAATTATTTATAACATACATGGATCACATCTGCAAAGTTGCAAAGGCAACGGAAGATAACAATATGAAGGATAACTTGAACGAATTGCTATTTGCAGACGACCAAGCATTAGTGGCATCATCAGAAGAGCAACTACAAAGACAAATGGGCATATTACATCAAACATACCAAACCTTTAACATGAAATAAATATAGCAAAGACCCAAGTAATAAGAAACAACAAGAAACAACAACATATATATTGGAAACAAGAGATTTTTATAAAGTGGCAGAGTTCACATATCTAGGAAGTAACAACAGACGGAAAGAGCAGTAAAGAAATACACAATAGATGTAGTAAAGCATATCAAGCCCTAGGGCAAATGACACCAATCTTCAGAAATAAAAATGTAGATTTAAACACTACAATAACACTATTCAAAATGATTCTTATGTCAACCCTGTGCTACCGATGTCAAAAATGGATAACGACAGCACATGACAAACGTAAACGTGTGACAGCTTAAATGGCATGCTTACGCAAAAACTAGGAACATTGCTAAGAGATACAATGAGAAATGAGAATACTAGATACACAACCTGCATAGTTCCAATCTTATAATATATTAATATAATATATTAAGTTCCAACAGATCAAATAGTTTGCGTACATCAGAAGACTACCACAAGATAGCATACTACAGCAAGCTATGCTGCACAGATACAGTGAAGGAAGACTTAGAGGCCAAACTCGAAAACGATGGACAACCGAAATAACAGATGCGTCAAATTCCACAATATACTCAGCACACACGAGGACCATCTCCAGATGCCTCCTCTACCCCTAATGATAAAAGGCAATAACGGGTTTAGCGAATAGATAGATAGATAGATAGAAAAGTACCAATTGGTTAGCACTGTTCATATTACCTGATAGAAGCGAGGAAGTTACTAAAGTACCAAGTGGTTAGCACTATTCATATTGCTTGATAGACACGTGGAAGTGACTAAAGCACCAACTAGTTAGCACTGTTCATATTGCCTGATAGACACGAGGAAGTTACTAAAGTACCAAATGGTTAGCACTGTTCACATTGCCTTATAGATTCGAAGAAGTATCTAAAGTACCAAGTGGTTTGCACTGTTCAAATTACCTTATAGACTCGAAATTCTTGAGACTAACGGGAATTGAACCAGTCCGTTCAACGGCACCAAATCGCCTAGCAACTATTGAACACGCGTTCTTCCGTACTTGACTAACCGCATCTCCAAAAAAGATGCGATTTCATCAAGCCTAAAATTAACTAATACGGATATTATGTTATATGTTTGTTGTTACTGAGGATATTTCAAAACCTGTACGGGATGTTTGTTGTTGTTGTAATAGTCCTTGACTCGATCGGTCTGTTCTGGTGACTTTGTGTGCACGGTTTGAAAGGCTTGATGAAATCGCATCTTTTTTGGAGATGCGGTTAGGAGAACACGTGTTCAATAGTTGCTAGGCGATTTGGTGCCGTTGAACGGACTGGTTCAATTCCCGTTAGTCTCAAGAATTTTTAAAAAGTGTCCTCTGGCTTCCTACGTATATTTACTTATAGATTCGAGGAAGTTACTAAAGCACCAAGTGGTTAGCACTGTTCATATTGCCTTATAGATTCGAAGAAGTATCTAAAGTACCAAGTGGTTAGCACTGTTCAAATTGACTGATATATACGAGGAAGTTACTAAAGTACGAAGTGGTTAGCACTGTTCATATTGTCTGATAGACACGAGGAAGTTACTAAAGTACCAAGTGGTTAGCACTGTTCATATTGTCTGAGACACAATGAAGTTACTAAAGTACCAACTGGTTAGCACTGTTCATATTGCCTGATAGATACAAGGAAGTATATAAAGTACCAACTGGTTAGCACTGTTCATATTGCCTGATAGACACGAGGAAGTTACTAAAGTATCAAGTGGTTAGCACTGTTCATATTGCCTGATAGATACGAGGAAGTATATAAAGTACCAAGTGGTTAGCACTGTTCATATTGCCTGATAGACACGAGGAAGTTACTAAAGTACCAAGTGGTTAGCACTGTTCATATTGCCTTATAGACACTTCATTCTTGCGACACGATCATTGCTTATACTGATCAATTGTTTTCTAATGCAACTTTCTGGTCTTCACTTTGTTGGCAGAAATATTTGCACATAATCTACCGTTCACATTAAACACACAACAGAAAATTACATTTTCTATTTGAACTATAATGCCAATGAAATACATCAATCTCTGAGCCTCGACATCGACAGAAGTATTGCTGGCAAACACATTCATCACGACAAATAGGTGATCACATTACATTTTAATCAGATGAAGCTGAAATGCATTACTATCTATCAGGACACATCTATTTCTATTAGTGTATCAACAAGGTAGCAAGCATAAGGATGGTCATACCCAAGTGCCTCATGTTGGAAAATCTGAAATCAGAGACAAGTAAAACACTATATCATTGACGTGTATCATGAGCAGTAATGATATCCGACTTGTAACACAAGTAATCTTAAACTAAACGAGTTGTCTGATGCTAGATCAATTCCAGTAGAGGATGCTGACACGATTCTTTCCTACACGATCAAATGGAAACTGAGAACGTTCTTACACCAGCACGTTTTCCTTCCCCGGTTATCTCACCACGGCATGCATGGCTCGAATTCATACAGAGAATGTATGTATTGTAATAGATGTAATCACGTGAAATTATGTATTTCTCTGTATGTGTAAAATAGAACAAAAATAGTTAAACATCTGTTTTACTAATGGGACGAATACTCAGATTCAACGTTTTTATCAGCACGCCTTTGTTAAGATAAGGACAAACACAAAAACTATTTGGAAAACTGATATTTAACCATGGTTGTGTTATTTTACAAATATTCATTTACTACGTGGTAGACAGTTTTACTGCAGTTTTCCTTTCGTTTTTACTTGTTGCTCTATGTAATCAAGTGGTGTTATTTATTGCTGGATGTAATCAAATAAATGTGAGCGTTGATAGATGGATGTAATCACTTGAACAATAAATGCAATTCTCAATCTAATCATGTAAATAGTCAATGTATGGTTCAATGTAATCAAATAAATAGTGACTGTGTAGTTCACTGTAATCAAGTGAATAATGATTGTGTGGTTCAATGTAATCAAGTGAATAATGATTGTGTGGTTCAATGTAATCAAGTGAATAATGATTGTGTGGTTCAATGTAATCAAGTGAATAATGATTGTGTGGTTCAAATAATCAAGTGAATATTTAATGTTGTAGCCCATGCAATCAAGAAAATAGTTAATATGCCTTTTTGTTTTATAACCCTTTATGCCTTGCAGAGTTAGAGGTAGAATAATTATCTGGAGATGGTCGTTTTGTGGGATTCATATTTTTGTTTTCGCAGACTATTTTATTTTAGAAATCCATTCATTGATATTGAAAAATGTACATATGTAATCAATTGATATAGAAAAATGTACATATGTAATCAATTGATATTAAAAAATGTACATATGTAATCAATTGATATAGAAAAATGTACATATGTAATCAATTGATATAGAAAAATGTACGTATGTAATCAATATATGTGACGAATAGCAATGGAGATAGAACACATCCTTGTCGCACACCTATGCATATGTGAAATGTTTCTGAAAAGCCTACACTCGTTCTAACTGCACAATGCCTACCTGTGTAAGCTACTCCTGCATAAGTTGATCCTGTACAGCCACATTGATTAGGTTTTATGGAACCACATATTATACTATTTTCCTTACGTGTTATTTCTCTACTCTATCGAAGACATTTTCTTGGTCGACAAATGCTATATACAATTTTTGGTTGTTGCTATAAGTCGTTTTCTTTCTTTCAGTTGTCTGAGTGTAAACAATGGCATCTGTACAGATCTTACTCGTAAGGAATCCCATTTGAGTGTTGTTAAGCTGAGGTTCGATGAGTGATCGCAATATTCATTTTATAATTTTGCTGAACATTTTCCCAGTGTGGCTTAGAAGTGAAATACCTCTGTGATTTGTTTAATCTCTTTCGCTGCCTTTTTGCGTTCAAATATGTATTATTATTATAGCATTTTCTCAATTTTCGTATGATTATTGTGTATTACATATTATATTAAACAGCATGTATCGATTTTAACCCTATATCTGCTGCTGACTTGATGATTTCGATTTGTATGTTATCGGGAAAATATATGTATTCTGAATTATGATTATGTATTAAATTGTGTATTTATCGACAACATTAGTATAAGTACACGAATAACAGAGCAACAGAAACAAGCATCTATGAAGCACAAAACGAAGCCATCTCATGAGCACCCTTGTACTCCCTGACGCAGCAGGGCATGAATGGATAATAGCTGATAAATCGATCAATATAAGTTTTCTAATGACGACTTCATGAACTGAAGATAAGCATCTATTATATTCATTGAGTGCATTTATGCGTTGCTCCATTTTATCTAGAGAAATGATAAATTGCAATATGTCAGCAAGGGAAACCGTGCTATAGTTGCAATGTATCCACAACTTATGCAATGTTACAATCTATGATGACAGGATGACTATCGGTGCAAGCAATTAAGTGAATGTGTATATTACGTGAATTTTTGTATTAACCGAATGCTTGTATTATGTTTATGTTTGTATTAAGTGATTGTTTGTATTACGACATTTAAGATATATTGTGTTTTGTTAAGGAATATTATTAAAAGTGACACATTGTTAAGACATAACTTTTGCAATTCATGGCAGTAAGCAACATCATCAAGTGAATTTCTGGCTGGTGTAGGCAATCTGGGGGATCCACATTTCTTTATCTGTCTCCCAGTCTATCAAGGTTGTTGTTGACGCGTTGCCATGTCTCCCATATCTGTCTCCCAGTCTATCAAGGTTGTTGTTGACGCGTTGCCATTTCTCCCATATCTGACTCCCAGTCTATCAAGGTTGTTGTTGACGCGTTGCCATTTCTCGAAGCTAGTTAGCTAATTAGATGTAGGAACAGCATCATGTAATGCTTGAAAAGTGGTAATGAAGTTTTGCTAAACACTGCAAACACATATAATCACACACACAATCTTGAAACAGAATAATGAAGTTTTACTAATCACTGGAAACACACATAACCACACACAGGATTTGTATGTAATTATGTGTGTTTCCAGTGATTAGAACACGTTAATTACTCTGCTTCAAATTTTACCTGTTTAATTTCAATTGTGCGCAGTCGGTACAAATTCTCGGAACAACATCATGCACCTTGGACACTGCTATGTACTTCGATATTCACATGATTGTGTATGTGCTTCATTACACGGTGTTTGACAATTCCGGTTTTTTGTTGGTTGATAAACAATTCTAAGTTCACAGTATAGTTCATTTTTCTCAATGAATTGCATTTCAGTTTCTTTATTATGTACGTGGAAAACGATCAATGACCTTCATTCAATTAATTTGCATTGTTTCTCATAAGGAGTACACAATACCCGCACTATCCATTGTTCAGCAGGAAAAAAATAGCAGTACAAGCTATAAATTTTCTACAACAGAATCATATATCACATCACTACACACCTGCCTACAACAGAACCATATATCACATCACTACACTCCTGCCTACAACAGAACCGTATATCACATCACTACACACCTGCCTACAACAGAACCATATATCACATCACTACACACCTGCCTACAACAGATCCATATATCACATCACTACACACCTGCCTACAACAGAACCGTATATTACAACACTACACACCTACCTAGATCCGAACCATCCGTGTATATTCCGCGGTGTTAACCCATATGCCACTTCTTCTCTCTTCTGTCGCTATGTCCTTCAAACTTATCTATTGTAAACATATTCTCCAACATCGTCATAACGCCATGAGAAACACAATTATTCACTGTCTCTTTCAGGTAAAAAGTGTATCTCTTTGATCGTATTTAACACATTCAGCCTATTGTCTATTATCTATCCCCAGGTGTTGCTATCGTAGCCTCCATACTGGCTGTTGAGTGTAGGGGTTTGTGAAGTAGATGTAGTCTGCGTTCCAGGGCCAGGTGTGTTGCTCTGGTTGAGGTGTAGTCATGTTTATTCAGGAAGGTCTTGACGTTGTCTATTAACCTTTTCCTAGTTCTGCCCTTGGCTGTGTATCCTGATCCCATCTTGTACTAAGCTCTTATGGGAAGTTGATCATTCATCCTCATAAGATGTCCACACCATTTTATCTGTTGTTTCTCTATATATTCGATGAATGGCGTGATATCTATTATCTTTCTGATGTTCTCACTGCGCATTTTGTCGAGTCTGGTGACTTCAATAGCCTTTCTTCAACATTTCATTTAACAAGTTTCGATCTTTCTCTTATGTGTAGATGTCAGTTGTCAATTCTGGCAATGGTAGCATAGTATTGGTATAAAGATGCTCTTAATCATTTGTTCCTTTACTTCCATGTTGATGTTTGGGTGCAATAGCAAATGTGACAGCTGGTATGTCACAGTTTTTGCCTTTTGACATCTCGTTTTAATCTCTCTCTCTCTAGTCGCCCGTCTTCTGTGAAGATACTTACTAGGTACTTGAACTCGTTGACTTGTTTTATTTTTTTAATCTCTATTTGAATGTCTAAGTGCTCTGTTGATCTTGTTTTTTGTACAGTTTCTGTCTTATGTTTGTTAACCCGCATGTTGTATTTATTGCATATTCTTGATAGTGAATTTGCAGTTTTTCTTAATCGTCATATATGATGATTTGATCGTCAGTGAAAAAGATTTCACTGAGTTCGTTGCTACGTTGTTTATATTCTGTTTTTTCGTTATATATCTCATTTTGAGTTTTTTTTATAAGTCTGTCTATGTAGACGTTGAATAAAATAGGCGACAGCACACATCCCTGTCTGACTCCTGTTTCTGTTGTGAATGGTTCTGATACTCCATCTGTTGTTATCGCCTTGCTTTGGCTTTTTTTTAAAATAATGCTTTGATGTTGTCTAATATTTGTCCCCCAATCGCGTATATTTCTAGAATTTCCCATAGTATGGCTCTCTCTCTCTCTGTTTATTCCGTCGAACGCTTTTTCTTGGTAGACAAAGAGGATGTTTAGCTTTTTTCATATTCAATAGTTTCTTCACTTAGCTTTTTTTAGGGTAAATCTTTCAGTCTTCCTTCTTATTAGTTTGTCTATCTGTTGATGGTTTTCTCCGCAATCTTGTATATATCCACATCTATATGATCTTTAGTCATTCACTATTCCGCTTAGTTATTGTCCAAGATTCGCGTCTATATTATAGTCAAAGTTATATAGCCATGAAGAATTCTCTTTGTCAAAAGTAATAACAAGGACATAACATGCAGTGTATAAACTGTGGCCTGGACTTGTAGTTCAGGGTGAAAAGAATAGGCAAAATGTGCCAGACATGTCGTAGGAAGCGGCTGAGAATAGTTGAGAGTTAGACTGAATCATTTCACTTAAAAAAAACAACTAATGGTGATTACATGTCTTGCATCAATATATTAATTATGTCTGCCTTACGAGTGAGCACGGTTATGCCTCAAGCGTGTAAAACCATATAGAAAATCTGGGGGGAGATCTTAAAACCATATAGAAAATATGGAGCGGGAGGGGGGACCCTAAAAACATATATAAAATCTGTAGGGGAGACTCTAAAACCATATAGAAATTCTGTAGGGGAGACTATAAAACCATATAGAAATTCTGTAGGGGAGACTATAAAACCATATAGAAAATATGGAGCGGGAGGGGGGACCCTAAAAACATATATAAAATCTGTAGGGGAGACTCTAAAACTATATAGAAAATCTGTAGGGGAGACTCTAAAACCATATAGAAATTCTGTAGGGGAGACTATAAAACCATATAGAAATTCTGGAGGCGAGACTAAAACTATAGAGAAAATATGGAGGGAAAACCATAAAACCATATGGAAAATCTGGAGGGGAGACCTTAAAACAGCCGATTATGTATTAAATTATGTTCTTATATCTCCCGTAGTTCGGATTTTTGTCAAATCGCATAGTATTCCTCTTCCATGGAACTAAGCAAGAGTGCATAATGTTAATTAAAAGGCACTTTCTCTATAAAAACTAACTGATCCGGCTATTATACGTGAAAATTAGAGACTATGGGCCTCGGCAATTTAACCAATTTCAGAGCCGCAAAGTCTATTTTTTAAATTCTGCTGTTACATGCCCTATACTATTTCTTTTTCCTGTCGAACTTCTACACCATTTCTGTGTTGCCGAATCCCGAAAGGGTTACAATGAATTGCGATATTTTTACTTGCCATGCATGTCAAACATTGTCGACTGGAGTTTCTGATCGCAGTATACCATAGATGCCCAAAGTTACCAAGATGCCGTGATGAATTCGGTTGTGTCCAGCAAATCCGGACAGGTAACGCAGCTAAGCTGTAAACCATGTTACAGCGCATTTCATTCGGCAGATTGCAGGAGTTAAAGAACGAACAAAGAAGAAGAAACAATTTGTTCAGTTGTACTTTATCATTGTTTCTAAATAGTGGTATGGATGACGTTGTTGGTGTATTGGTGGTGATGTTGGTGTATTGGTGGTGATGTTGGTGTATTGGTGTAAGTATTTTGTATTGGTGGAGCTGTGTGTGTATTGGTGGTGTTGTTCGTATATTGGTTGAGCTATGTGTGCATTGATGCTGCGGTTAGTGTATTGGTGACGCTATTAGTATATTGGTGGATCTATGTGTGCATTGACGATGATGTTGGTGTATTGGTGGAGCTATTGTTTGTTGGTGGAGCTGTGTGTGTATTGGTGGAGCTGCATTTGTATTGGTGGAGCCGTTTGTATATTGGTGCAGTTGTTTGTGTATTGGTAGAGCTATTTGTGTATTGATGAAGCCGTTCGAGTTTTGGGGAGTTGTTTATGTATTGGTGGAGTTATTTTTGCATTGGTGATGCTTTTGGTGTTTTGGGGAAGCTGTTTGTGTATTTGTGAAGCTGTTTGTTTATGTGTTAGCTGTTTGTGTATTGGTGAAACTATTTGTGTATTCTGGAGCTGTTTTTGTATTTATTGAAATATTTATTTATTGGTAGAGCTGTTTGTGTATTTGATGGAGCTCTTTGTGTATTTTGAAATTGTTGGTGTTTTGGGGAGTTGCTGTGTATTGGTGAAGCTCTTGGTTAAATTGGGGGAGCTGTTTGTGTATTAGTGAAGCTGTAGTGTATTGAGTCGTTGAGGTTACGTGTGGGGGGGGGGGTATGTTTCTGAGAAGACACTATAAATATTTTAAATCTTATTTCCATTTAATATTTCTTATGATAAAAATAATTCCCCGTGGTAGCTCAGTTACTAGTGAACTTACTTCCTGATCGAGTTATTTAAGTTCAGTTCTCAGCTCAAGCAGAATAATTTCTAAATCACCAACCTCTCTAGGGTAGACCCAACCTACGAAATGGATACCAAATTATAGGAATTGGAGGTGCATGTGACGTTTATAACAACATTACTACGTAATCTGTAGGTCAATGAAATATACGGACCAAACACGGTATTCTCCAAGACCTCTGACTGGCGGGAAAATGGCACATTAACTGTGTTTACTCTATATTATATTTATGCTAACTGAATATTATAATTGTATATTAGTTTTAGGTTTACATTATACGTCAAAAATGGACAGGAAATGCTGTATTTTAATGTTCCAATATTGTATGTACCTAGATATTTGAATTGGTGGACCTGTTTTAATGATATAGTATTAAAACAGGTCCACCAATTCAAATATCTAGGTACAATTATTACAGCAGATGGAAGAAGTTCAACAGAAATAAGATGCAGAATAGGACAGGCAAAAACAACATTCAGAAAAATGAAAAATATACTGTGTAATATTACCTTGTCTAATATTAATATTAGAGGTGAGAAAGAGAGTTCTGCAGTGCTACATAACCCCTATACTAACATATGGGTGCGAGTCTTGGACAATAAACAAACTGGAAAGTGGGAGATTGGAGGCAACAGAGATGTGGTTGTACAGAAGAATGCTGAGAATACCATGGACTGCCAGAAAAACTAATGTAGAGGTGTTAAAAGAGTTAAATGCGAAACGGACCTTAATCAAGAATATAAGAAAAAGGCAATCTTCTTTTTTTGGCCACTTCATAAGACAGGCAGGTTTAGAGAACATAATCACAACAGGCAAGATTGAAAGCACCAGAGACAGAGGGCGACAACGTGAGAAAATATTAGACAGTTTGACAACCTGGCACGGAAAAGAAACAACAATGACTTTGATACATAATACTGTGGACAGAGAGCTGTGGAGAGCCATGACCGCCTACGCCACCCGGCATGGCACCTGATGATGATGATATTGTATGATACAGAAACACATTGTATATCTTCGTAAAAAGAACATAATTTTGTGTGTATGAAAAACTGTATGTGCATCAATTTGTACATAAAAATATCAAATTGATATACATAAAAAGATTGACAAGAATTAATGGTTGAGAAAAGTGAGAGTTGCCTGCGTAATATCATGTGGGATAGTGGGCGTTACAGTATTGTCAAGTGAATGAAACATGATCTATTCAAATAGTGAAAATATTGTGGCGAAAATATTGTGCGACAGGATTATATAAAAATAAATTGTTTTTTTCTTTGGGTGTATTTTTCTTGAGTTATTTTGGAAAGGAAGAATGAACACTAAACAAAAATATCCAAGATAAACTGGAGGCAACTAATATGTGGTTTTTAAGAAGAATGATGACAGTTCAATGGTTCAAAGAAAACTAATGTAGAAGGTCTAAGAGATGCTGGGATAAAACGACAAATTATAGCGAAAATTATTAACAATCAAGATGTGTATGGCATGTGATTAAAAAAGCAAAGAGTGAACATTTATTAACCACCAGAAAGATCAAGGTAGAAGAGACAGGGGAAGACAAAGAAAGAAATGTCTGGAGGGATCGTCACTGTGGCACAAAAGATGTCAGCAACTGAACATAACAATACAAGAGGCAAGAGAGTTGTGGAGAAATATGATAGTCTACGCCACTCGGCATTGCACTTAATTTATTGACTGAATAAAAATAGAATGGGATATATTTTAACATGTAGATGAAAAAAGGATTTGTGCTTTTTGGAATTCTTTTTCCCTCCAAAAACTACATTGCTGTCACGTGCATATTGGACACGAGAATATTGCTTATGTTTTTTTTTTTTTTTTTTAAATTTTTTTAAATTACAAAATGACGTGGCAACACTGCCAAGATTAATAGTAACATTTCTTTATAAAAAAAAATTCACTTCATGATAGAGTGTAAGAATCGTGAACACAAAAATCACCCAGGATATATTACCATCGATTTGTAGTAAAACCTACTAAACCGTGTACAGGAAGATCAATATATAATACATATTATTTCATCTAGGATATATTTTCTTACTTGTTTCAAATAAATGCAATTTAATTTTCTACTAAAACATTTCAATTTATCTTTCACAGTTTGCGATGTTCCTTCCTACTGAAAACGATGATATGGCTGGACAAGAACTAACATCTTTATGAAGAAATTATGGGATAGCTTAGATCTCGTTTCTAGAATTCAGCGCTAAACTATAATACCCAGAGAAACTTAGAGCAACAATACTAAAGCCATTACCCTCATTTCTGCAAGTAATTTAATGATGGATGTTTTCCTAGTGTGTTAGAATGTTTATTTAACTGGTTTTAGGTAGCATATCTTACATAGGACGTAGCAATCAAACAATCATTATTTAGCTTAATGATTGTCTTAGTAACGTTGTGATTGCTTACGTTTACTGAACAACTCAGATCACCAACTACCTGGTGTATTAAATTGAAAAATTTACCTTAACATTTCGAGATATTCTCATTGGATCTCATTCACAGAGCAGGATACACCAATATTTATAGCAGGATACACCAATATTTATAGCAGGATACACCAATATTTATAGCATGATACACCAATATTTATAGCAGGATACACCAATATTTATAGCAGGATACACCAATATTTATAGCAGGATACACCAATATTTATAGCAGGATACACCAATATTTATAGCATGATACACCAATATTTATAGCAAGATACACCAATATTTATAGCTGGATACAACAATATTTATAACTGGATACAACAATATTTATAGCAGGATACAACAATAGTTATAGCTGGATACAGCAATATTTATAGCTGGATACAAAAATATTTATAGCAAGATACAACAATATTTATAGCTGGATACAACAATATTTATAGCAAGATACAACAATATTTATAACAAACGCTGGTACATGATCAGACAGACAAGATCTGGCAGCACATCAATACAAGACTGTGCGGTTTGTATATAAACAATATAATACGGTACAGTTTGTACATCAATAATACTAGACGGTGAAACTTGTACCTCAACAATACAGACGGTACAGTTTGCAAATCAAAAATACTTGAATGTGGAGTGTGTACATCAACAATACAAGACGGTACAGTGTATACATCAACAATACAAGACGCTGCAGTTTGCACTTGTGACGTTTATTCCAGTCACATAATTTATTGATTATACTGAGCATAAATACATTTGCTTGTTACCAACGCCATTGTTTTGTACTGTTTGCGACGGCCACGTGCCCCATTTGCTGATGTAGAAACAGATGTTGTGATCATATCACACCTGTCTGACTTTTCACCTGAGAAGTACCAGTTTCAGCAAACATTGGACCTGTACACGAGATGTATTTGTTGTGAGGTCTATTCTTAAATTGTGGATTACTTCTTCTCGAGGTTTATTAATTGTGGATGTGTATATTTCATCCATGTGGATACAATACACCACTTACGTGTAGCAGATGATGGAATATGGAAGGACCAGTTTTAGGGTATTAGAACCCAGTGTTGTTTTTACAGTTTGTGTCTTCCTTCTAACAAGCAATTGTCTGGCAGAGAATACGTTTAAATGGGATGTAGGTAAGTTCTGTGTCAAATTCATGGCATATATACGTTAATTCATGGTAGTTGTACGTTAATTCATGGTATTTGTACGTTAATTCATAGTATCTGTATGTTAATTCATGGTATTTATACGTTAACGTGTTTAGATGTCTGTAAATTTTGAGAAATGGAGTTCGTTTAAAGGATTTTAAAAGGGTTTAAAAGCCGTAGAAGATTGACTTCACTGTATCCAGTTTCCCATATGTACTCCGTCACTCTCAACTAAGCGGCACGACTCCTGCCGAGAATACCACTCATAGGACGTAACTCCGTAAAAAAATCCACCTTATAAACAAGACGACACGATCTGGATTCGAACCCGTTACCTCTTTAACACAAGGCGAACAGCTTTGTTAAGTTAGAGTTCGTGTATGCTTTCATGTAATGGGGAGTCTGCTCTACAGCAAGATGGCGTTCGAACAAAAGTAGACTTCAACTTTATGATGTTAGAAATGTTGTGAGAAGACACCTGATAGTAGACAGGATACACGTGGGTAGATGTGGCTGCGAGAAGACACCGGATAGTAGACAGGATACACGTGGGTAGATGTGGCTGCGAGAAGACACCGGATAGTAGACAGGATACACGTGGGTAGATGTGGCTGTGAGAAGACACCGGATAGTAGACAGGATACACGTGGGTAGATGTGGCTGCGAGAAGACACCGGATAGTAGACAGGATACACGTGGGTAGATGTGGCTGCGAGAAGACACCGGATAGTAGACAGGATACACGTGGGTAGATGTGGCTGCGAGAAGACACCGGATAGTAGACAGGATACACGTGGGTAGATGTGGCTGCGAGAAGACACCGGATAGTAGACAGGATACACGTGGGTAGATGTGGCTGCGAGAAGACACCGGATAGTAGACAGGATACACGTGGGTAGATGTGGCTGCGAGAAGACACCGGATAGTAGACAGGATACACGTGGGTAGATGTGGCTGCGAGAAGACACCGGATAGTAGACAGGATACACGTGGGTAGATGTGGCTGCGAGAAGACACCTGATAGTAGACAGGATACACGTGGGTAGATGTGGCTGCGAGAAGACACCTGATAGTAGACAGGATACACGTGGGTAGATGTGGCTGTGGCGATAGAGATGTCTGATACTAGATAGGATACACGTGGGTAGATGTGGCTGCGAGAAGACACCTGATAGTAGATCGGATAAACGTGAACAGATGTGGCTGCGAGAAGACACCTGATAGTAGACAGGATACACGTGGGTAGATGTGGCTGTGGCGATAGAGATGTCTGATACTAGATAGGATACACGTGGGTAGATGTGGCTGCGAGAAGACACCTGATAGTAGATCGGATACACGTGGGTAGATGTGGCTGTGGCGATAGAGACGCAAGACAGCGACAATGTCAAACATGTGTGGTTAGATTTAGCTTGGTGACCAGTCGGTAGCTACAGGGATAAGATTTTTGGACAGATGGCCAACTGTACTATAGATATGGTTACAGATGACCACAGTTCTGTTGAAATGTTAAAAGCGCTGAATTATTGTTACCAACGTTAAAGTTGGTTATGTTGGGCCATTTGAGTAAATAAAACGACAACACAACACATATTTGTTCTCTGGACTACATTTGTGCTGACAATCTTGTACACACATTTTCCTGCTATAGGAGAATCCAGCGGGAGTTTGAGAACAGACACCAACATTATATATGTTAAAGATTAAACTGTATGATGGTAATGACAGTGGTGATGATGATAATGATGAGGAACATGATGAGAATTGTGGTAATACTGATGATGATGTTTCGTCTTCGCTAACAAGATACGCATTGCATTAAGATTGTGTACTTTAAGTTAGCCGTTTTTTTTTATTCCTTAGATACCTGAGGAAATTAGTGTGATCGTGACGTCATCATTTACCAGATAAGAATTCGATTAATGTGAGGGAAAGTTGTATATTGTGGTCACCTCATCGCACATAGTCTCAGTGCCAAGATGTGGACTAGATAAATTAGTGTGGTCGGTGTACATTCGATGAGTAGGATGCATTTTTGTCTGAGCGTACTCGCAATGTTCTACGACGCTTGCTGGGTGACACCTTTCTGCACATTGAAAAATACAACTGAAGTTTTTGTGATATTTGCCACATCCAGGCCTTACATATTCTGAAGGCATGTTGCAAAATCGGGTTGAGCGATACCATGGTTGCTGATGCGTCTCTCGGCCTTGTATATCCGATTAACTACATGCGCTGGCTTGGGCAGGACTGTGGTCCTGCAGGTGATGGCCCGACCAATCTTTGTTTCTAACTTCTGTTGACTGTACAAATCCCCATTTCCACTTCAAGGAATCGGTCTTTAAATCTGTACATGAGTACTTTAAATAAAAGGATATTAATGGATATATATATTTAATGGATATATATAAAATACATGGATATATATTTGTAACAGAAATGTTATATATGTAACGGATATGTTATATATATGTAACGGATATATGTATATATGTGTAACGGAAATATGTTATATATGTAACGGATATATGTTATATGTGTAACGGATATATGTTATATGTGTAACGGATATATGTTATATGTGTAACGGATATATGTTATATGTGTAACGGATATATGTTATATGTGTAACGGATATATGTTATATATGTAACGGATATATGTTATATGTGTAACGGATATATGTTATATGTGTAACGGATATATGTTATATGTGTAACGGATATATGTTATATGTGTAACGGATATATGTTATATGTGTAACGGATATATGTTATATATGTAACGGATATATGTTATATGTGTAACGGAAATATGTTATATGTGTAACGGAAATATGTTATATGTGTAACGGATATATGTTATATGTGTAATGGAAATATGTTATATATGTAACGGATATATGTTATATGTGTAACGGAAATATGTTATATGTGTAACGGATATATGTTATATGTGTAACGGATATATGTTATATGTGTAACGGATATATGTTATATGTGTAACGGATATATGTTATATGTGTAACGGATATATGTTATATGTGTAACGGATATATGTTATATGTGTAACGGATATATGTTATATATGTAACGGATATATGTTATATATGTAACGGAAATATGTTATATATGTAACGGAAATATGTTATATATGTAACGGATATATGTTATATATGTAACGGATATATGTTATATATGTAACGGAAATATGTTATATCTGTAACGGATATATGTTATATATGTAACGGATATATGTTATATATGTAACGGATATATGTTATATGTGTAACGGAAATATGTTATATATGTAACGGATATATGTTATATATGTAACGGATATATGTTATATATGTAACGGATATATGTTATATATGTAACGGAAATATGTTATATATGTAACGGATATATGTTATATATGTAACGGATATATGTTATATATGTAACGGAAATATGTTATATATGTAACGGAAATATGTTATATATGTAACGGAAATATGTTATATATGTAACGGATATATGTTATATGTGTAACGGATATATGTTATATGTGTAACGGATATATGGGATATGTGTAACGGATATATGGGATATGTGTAACGGATATATGTTATATGTGTAACGGATATATGGGATATGTGTAACGGATATATGGGATATGTGTAACGGATATATGGGATATGTGTAACGGATATATGTTATATGTGTAACGGATATATGTTATATGTGTAACGGATATATGTTATATGTGTAACGGATATATGTTATATGTGTAACGGATATATGTTATATATGTAACGGATATATGTTATATATGTAACGGATATATGTTATATATGTAACGGATATATGTTATATATGTAACGGATATATGTTATAAGAGACAATGGTGTCATAAACATATATCCGATTATCTTGGCATTTGCTTTGTGATACCCTAACCTTCACATTATCAGACTCGGGGTATCTCTCGTCAGTGGTGTTACCTCTATCTTCTTTACGTGTATAGGCATAATATAAATCCTTCATTAGAAAACTAGGGGCACAGAGGCCATTAACTACCCCCGCAGATTTTAACTGACATAGCGGATCCTGAAGGGTGGCCGCCGTCAGGTATGGACGACTGATGATCCACAGATCAGGACTGATATAGAAGAAAGGTGATGAAGAGTTTAGGGAGGTTTACACTTGATGGTGATAATTACATATTCAAGTGGTCACTATAGTCGTTATGCTACACAGATACAATGAAGGTAGACCTAGAGGCTGACCACTAAAACAAGGTTGGACCACCGAAATAAAAGTGGCGACAAATTCTACAATATACTCAGCATACAGGAAGGTCATCTCCAGAAAACTCTTCTACCACTGACGCTGAAATGCAACAAAGGGTTTCGCGAATAGATAGATAGACTATGCTCATTAAGAAAGCATTGATATATCTCCGTCCTTTCCACTTACACCTAACATTAAACATGTGGTATGGTGTTATTGTTTGATTAACACTGCCGCCGAAGACGGATGTTTCGGGTAATTGGCGCAAATAAAACGGCAACACAACGCATTTCCTATCTCTGGACAACATCCTTCTGGAAATCTGGATTATTGTCCTGCAACAAGAGAGATCCAGTAGGAACATTGTCCTGCAACAAGAGAGATCCAGTAGGAGTTGAACGTTGAGAATGAACACTGAAGAAGAAGAAGCTTAACACTGTGGTATACAATAACTGTGTATATCAAATACTGTGGTATACAATAACTGTGTATATCAAGTACTGTGGTATACAATAACTGTGTATATCAAATACTGTGGTATACAATAACTGTGTATATTAAGTACTGTGGTATACACTAACTGTGTATATCAAGTACTGTGTTATTAAATAACTGTGTATATCAAATACTATGGTATACAATAACTGTGTATATTAAGTACTGTGGTATACAATAACTGTGTATATTAAGTACTGTGGTATACACTAACTGTGTATATCAAGTACTGTGTTATTAAATAACTGTGTATATCAAGTACTGTGGTATACAATAACTGTGTATATCAAGTACTGTGGTATACAATAACTGTGTATATCAAGTACTGTGTTATTAAATAACTGTGTATATCAAGTACTGTGGTACTTGCACAAGATGGGCGCCGTGTTATAAAAACATGCCGTCTATAGTATTTATGTATATATGTATATCTATTCATCTGATCTCGACTGTTGAGTCATGGAATCATTTCACATGCTGGGTATCTCTTTAGACAAGCGGTGGGCAAACTACGACCCGTGAGCCAGGTCTGACCCGCTACGTCTTTATTTGTGGCCCGCAAGGTTGATATAGAAGTAGTGTATGCGCTGACCCAAGATCTGAGAAAATATTTCTTGGAGCATTCTGTACTATATCATATTCAGGTAGTTGTCATAAAACGAGAAATTTGGATTTCAGTAGTTTTATAGGCAATATAATTACTTTCAGTAGTTTCTCATTGCTTTCCAAACGGTCTGAATGCACAATTTTATTTGACTGAGCTTGAACCCAGTACCGTGACCGTTACAGAAGCACACTGTTTCTGGAGACACACAAAACGTAAGGTTTGTGATCTTATGCCACAGGAAAAAAAAACAATCCACCCCCTCTCACCTGTTGCACCTGCTGTATACGTAACTGGTTTTACAGTGATGGCGTCTAGTTCTGAAAGCTATGATAGAAATCATGTCATTATCTATACCAATAGTAGTCATTGATTTGACCACGCAGTGCTTTGTGATTTCACATTTGCTTCTAAGCTACTGAATTGTCTATCAGTTTTAACAACGATTGTAAGAGTTGCAAATTTAGAGATCATAATTCACAGATTTGTCTCATAGTTTCTACCAATGAGAGTAGGTACTGTAATTTTAGAGCTCACTTTTCATTGGTGTGTCTCATAGTTTCTACCGATGAGAGTAGGTACTGTAATTTTAGAGCTCACTTTTCATTGGTGTGTCTCATAGTTTCTATCACTGACTGTAAGTCGAGTAATTTTAGAACTCATAATTCACAGATTTTTCTCACAGTGTCTACCAATAAGTGTAAGACTTGTAATTTTAACTAAACTACGTGACACGTGAGTGGAAGATAGTGATTACTATCTTAATCTTATAGTGATTTAATAGGAACAGTTGTAGTTTATCTATGGAACGAATATATTCTTCTTGAAATACACGTTGAAAGGTATGTACCACAATGATACAAGTGGTAACTATCGGTCTGTGAAATGGAACATCAAGAAACCCTTCTTCCTGATACAAGTGAAAGCTATTGGTCTGTGGAATGGAAGATCAAGAATTGTGCACAGAGTTCTATATGCTTGCGAAGACATTCACAGTTATATAATTGTGAAACGGACATTTCGTTATATAATTGTGAAACGGACATTTCGTTATATAATTGTGAAACGGACATTTCGTTATATAATTGTGAAACGGACATTTCGTTATATAATTGTGAAACGGACATGTCGTTATATAATTGTGAAACGGACATTTCGTTATATAACTGTGTAGAGGCAATTACAGGAAAGATGATTGTAATAAAGTGCATTGTTCTACTAGTTCTGATTATTTAAATCTAGTATTCCGCCGAAGATGGATGTGTCGGACCATTGGCGCAAATAAAACGGCGACACAACGCTTTTCCATTCTCTGGAGTACATCCTGCTGGAAATTTAATAGGATCATATTCCTGCTACAAGGGAGATCCAGCGGGAGTTTGAGAATGAACACTGAAGAAAAAGAATCTAGTATAATCTGTTGGTAAAATGGTCCGTGTAACAGCTGCTTTTTTTCTGTTGCCATTTCATTGTGGGAGTTTTGAAAACGAGTTGTTCTCAAACAAGAACCACTGAACTGTTATTTTGACACATTACGTGTCCGTTTATAGTTAACTAACCAAAGATGTCTTTCACGATATGGTGAGGGTGAAAGAAGACAAGGTGGACAGAAGAAGACATGGTTGGATAATATCAAAGACTGAACACAAACGTTTCAAATAACATCAGAATCGTAGTGTAATGCGATGCGAGGACAAATTTCTTCACCAAATGTGGCACACATATAACAGTGACGGATTATTTGTTTTATTATTATTATTATATTAATCTTTGTACTGGGAACTAACGTTGCTTATCCAATGATTAATGATGTCACACTTCAAGCATAGAATGGGAACTAATGTTACTGATCCAATGATAAGGGATGTCACACTTCAAGCATAGAATGGGAACTACTGTTACTGATCCAATGATTATCGATGTCACACATCAAGCATAGAATGGGAACTAATGTTACTGATCCAATGATAAGGGATGTCACACTTCAAGCATAGAATGGGAACTAATGTTACTGATCCAATGATAAGGGATGTCACACTGCAATCATAGAATGGGAACTAAATTTACTTACCCAATGATAAGGGAAATGACACAACAATCATAAAATGAACATTGGACATGCCAGAAATAGCCTAGGCTACTACATGCATATAGTGACCAACGATAAACACGACATTAATCAAAAACGTAACGAATAAAGTCATTATGAAGATTTAGCAGAGGTATCTATAATACCAGACGATTATGATCTAACAGTCTACGCCAGTAGTGTGGGGTTTTTCGACCACAATAGTGTGGGGTTTTTATACGCCAGTAGTGTGGGGTTTTTCTACCCTAGTAGTGTGGGTTTTTCTACGCCAGTAGTGTGGGGTTTTTCTACGCCAGTAGTTTGGGGTTTTTCTACCCCAGTAGTGTGGGGTTTTTCTACCCCAGTAGTGTGGGGGTTTTTCTACCCCAGTAGTGTGGGGTTTTTCTACCCTAGTAGTGTGGGTTTTTCTACCCCAGTAGTGTGGGGTTTTTCTACGCCAGTAGTGTGGGGTTTTTCTACGCCAGTAGTGTGGGGTTTTTCTACGCCAGTAGTGTGTGGTTTTTCTACGCCAGTAGTGTGGGGTGTTTGCTACTTACATTCTTTAGTAATAATTCCTTAGATGTTTCTCTAATTTTTAAATCCCTTACCTTCAATATTTACGTTGTGTCTTCGTTGACCATCTGAGTATAATTTGTATATGATGTATGGCATAGATTGTTATTCGTTACAGACCGTATCTAATATAAACTTGAGACATCGCACTGCACAATCTTGAACACAGTTGTAGAAGTTTATGCATGAAGAATTTGTGTGTGGCATGCTTGGTAATTGTACTCAGGTTTTCTTTGTCAATAAACTGACGTGTTGTACTGCTACAAATATCGGATTAAATCTGATGTTTCATCTTGGTCGCTGGGTAAGTTAATCTCTTTTTCTACTCTTAAGTTATCAGCTTGTGCCATGGCAGGGCCTGTGAGGGGATTAACGAATAGCAGTACTCTTTCCCGCAATGCATGTCTTCGCATGCGACTAAGGAGACGTAGGCAGCACATCATCTGTAGCATCCTATTTGATTTTCTGTGCAATATAAATACGTTGAGTAGTTTGTCATTGCTCTATGAACGGCCCAGATACACAAATAATTGGGACGGGATTTTAACACGGTACCTTGGCCGACACAACGCACACTGTATCTCGCCGTCACAGCATGAAATATATCTCGCCGTCACAGAGTTAGTAATAGGAAGTCACAATACGCACTATATCTCGCCGTCACAGAGTTAGTAATAGGAAGTCACAATACGCACTATATCTCGCCGTCACAGAGCCAGTACTTGGAAGTCACAATATGCACTATATCTCGCCGTCACAGAGTTAGTACTTGGAAGTCACAATGCGCACTATATCTCGCCGTCACAGAGTTAGTACTTGGAAGTCACAATGCGCACTATATCTTGCCGTCACAGAGCCATACTTTGTTACAGTACGAATTGATATTTTATTTACAGAAAGTAAAGTTTGATTCACGAGCTTGCCATACTTAAAAAAAAAAACTGCCATACTTAATGTTAGCAGAAAGTAGAATTTGATTAACGAGTACGCCATACCTAATGTTGACAAAACGTAGAATGTGATTAGCGAGAAAACAACACTTAAATTATGCGTGCATACACAAATGCATCTACAATAAAATACCAAGTTGCTACTGCAACATATTTAATTTCAACGACATGATATGAACTAAGTGCATTTTTCAACTAAATCCACGATGACCTGTTTGACAACCGTTGATAGAGAAAGGGGGGGGGGGGAATCTTGTCAAAATCTACTGTTAACTATAATGTAAAATACAGTAATTACAGTGTTTATCTTTTTAAACAGCTTTTAAATATGTGAAATACACCATGTACCTTTGTTTTTTGGTTATTTTTGGCTAAATATTTTTATCGGTGAATATCAACATATAGTAACATAACTAAGCATGGGGCGACGTCCCTGAATACTTGACAGTTGTTAAGTGTGGGGTAGGTGGAGGGAGGAGGGTATTTACTATAAAATATTGACCTTTTTTATGGACATCCCCTGAATCTGAATTATTATGTTGCCAAGGTGACAGGAAAAGATAGTAACAACAATCTAATCTGAATATTGGAATTGCATATGACGTCATATCAATTGTAAAAATCAACTCTCAAATATAGGTGTATAATCGATAAAACGTTACAATTACACGGCATCTGTAATCTAACAAGCAAAAACAGGTAATAATGTTTCTGTCAGCATGGTAATATGGTTTTCTAAACTACAGGAAAATCTGGAAAAAATAGACACACATTGACGTCTCGATAAAAATGCCTTTATCATAAATACAATAACCACACGACGAGTAATCGACGAAATTGCAATCGAACAGCTTCTGAATCTAGATAATCGATTATATCACTCAGCAGAATGGTAAGAACATATCACACATGTATTTTATTTTTATTTACCTGTCTCCCACACACAACTGTGATTTTTCATACAATCATATACACATACATGCTCTTTTAACTGTGTCACACACACACACAACACTGTGATTTCAACTGCGGACCTACTTTGACAAACATGTTGTCATTAACTAACATACCTGTGCTTTCAACTGCAGACCTACTTTGACACATATGCTGTCATTAACTAACATACCTCTGATTTCAACTGCGGACCTGTTTTGGCATACATTTTGCCATAGTAAAAATAACTGTTATTTCATCGTCAGACGTGCTTTAGTCTACCTGTTGTCACGCATACCTGTGATTTCAACTTCAGAAAGGCTTAGGTAAAACGTTGTCATTAACAAACTTTCCTGTGATTCCATCGTCAGACGTGCTATTACACATCTGTTCCCAATAAATAAACAGACCTGTGGTTTCACATAAACACTTCAGTTTTCACACACGCACACAATTTCATTCACACACAAGTATGTATTACTTAATATTACTGTGCGCCTATATAATAAACATCATAGTGAAGAACTCTTTCAATCAATCTTGAACAAATGTCACTTCTCACGGTTTAGCAGACACGCCGCTGGCTAATTTCATTTCCTGCTACTTTGGGAAAGTTGTGCGTGGTGCCGTCGTTTATACCTTACAAACAGTGATGTCCTATGTTCAAAAATATTTCCTTATTTATAACCCAGAAATTGTTGAAAATATAAAACAAAAAATAACCATCGAAATGGTTTCCAGACGATGTTTGAGCCTACAGCCAACTCTAGTTTTATCTCTGGAAGCTATTCTTGAGTTTGGTTATTAAATTTCTTGCGTTTTCCTGTTTCTCTGTATCACAATTACATCAAACTGATTTTAGATAGCTTTTTTTGTGAGTAACAGTCTAAGCTTTTCTCTGACTTGATTCTCATCATTACCGCATCCTTGCTCATGGTTTACCGCCTGGAAGCAGCACTAAAAATATCCCCACATGAAACAAATATTTCAGATAAAGGAAGATGAATACATAAGATGGCAGACTACAAAGACGTCTTGCTGTTACATCTTGCTTATGTCTGGTGTCTAGTGTTGTTTTTGTAACTCTTTATATGCGATACGCTACTAAAACCGGCACTTCGACTCAAAAATGATCGGCTGGTAGCCAGTTTTATTTATATCAATCTATCTACACGCTGTGACCTTTTTGTCCCTCGCTGAGTAAGGGGTGTAAGAGTTATCTGGAGATGGCCTCCCTGTGTGCTGATTTTAGGCTTGTTTTCGGAGCCTCTTTGATTTCTGTGGTCCATCTGTTACTTGGTTATCCTCTGGTTTTATAGCCGTGATGTGTCATGGCTATTTGTGACATACTATCTGTATGTAGTCTGAACGTGAGTGAAAACCATTTAATCTGTTGTTCCTTGATGTATTTTAATACTGGTATTGTTTTGATTATGTGATTCATGTTATCATGTCTAATTCTATCTCCTAACGACACTCCAATTATTCGTTATAGGCACAACATTTCTGATGTTACTAGTTTTCTGTTTTGTGTTGTTGTTGCCCAGGTGTAGCACTGGTAGCACAGTGATGGGATGCTAATAATAATAGTCTTGTATAATGCAATGTTAGTGTATATCTTGACATTTTTGTTCTTAAAGATATTTGTGAAGATATATTAAGTCAATCAAGTGCCATGCCGAATGGCGTAGGCGATCATGTTTCTGCATGGCTGCCACTTGTGTTGACAATAAGCTCTCTTGGTGAACTTCTCTCAAGTCATAACACTAGTACATGTAGCAACTTCTCTCTTTCTCGTCCCCTGTCTTTTCTCCCTTTGATCTTTCCAGTGGTTATTAAGTGTTCACGCTCTGTGCTTCTTAGCACACGCCCTAGAAACCTTGACTGTTTTCCACTAATGTTTGATATAATTGACCTTTTTACACCAGTATCAATGAGAACATCTGCATTAGTTTTCTTAGCGGTCCATGATATTTTCATCATTCTTCTCAGAAACCACATCTTTGTAACCTCCAGTTCATTTTGAATTTGTTTTTGTTTACAGTCCATACTTACTTACATCCATAAAAAAGAATTGATTCGATATAACATCTCAGTAATCGAGTTCGAATCTGCATACATAGTGTACCAGTGCACAAAATGGTTCAATTTGAAAATTTGTCTCTTGAAAAAGGTTCAATTTGAGCCGATACGTGGAGAATTGTCCTGTTTAGTTTTATTGTATGTTTTTTTTATATATAATTATTTTTTTTTATTTTTTTTAAATATATTTTTATTAATAGGCAAGGTAAGTATTTTAGAAACCTGTTTAACTCATTTTGCTTCACAAAATGGTTCTCACTTTTTGGAATGCTGATTTGGCTTGTACTGTTCGGCTATTTATATCTAAAGATACCAATCAGTTGTATTGTCAATTAAAAATACACTTTAAAAACGTATCACTAAATTTTGATTGTCTAAATTTAATATGGAAAAGTAGCATCAGTCATAGAGTGAAGATCAGAATTGATAACTGACTAATGATATCTATAATGTTGTGGGATGTGTTAGTTGGACACCAACAACAGACATAGAGAGATGGATACAGACCTTCAAATGTGATTGTTCTAATGTTATGTAGTATATATATGATTGTTATAATTTTTTGTAGTGTATCTGTGATTGTTCTAATGTTATGTACTGTATCTGTGATTGTTCTAATGGTATGTACTGTATCTGTGATTGTTCTAATGTTATGTACTGTATCTGTGATTGTTCTATTGTTATGTACTGTATCTGTGATTGTTATAATGTTATGTACTGTATCTGTGATTGTTCTAATGTTATGTACTGTATCTGTGATTGTTATAATGTTATGTACTGTATCTGTGATTGTTCTATTGTTATGTACTGTATCTGTGATTGTTATAATGTTATGTACTGTATCTGTGATTGTTCTAATGTTATGTACTGTATCTGTGATTGTTCTAATGTTATGTACTGTATCTGTGATTGTTCTAATGTTATGTACTGTATCTGTGATTGTTCTAATGTTATGTACTGTATCTGTGATTGTTCTATTGTTATGTACTTTATCTGTGATTGTTCTATTGTTATGTACTGTATCTGTGATTGTTCTATTGTTATGTACTGTATCTGTGATTGTTCTATTGTTATGTACTGTATCTGTGATTGTTCTATTGTTATGTACTGTATCTTTGATTGTTCTAATGAACTCATCATAGTCTCTTCATATCACTATAACACTACTCGCCATTGTATCAGCTCTTTCGTTGCATCATGCCTCCACATGACATGAACAGTAGAGCCATATGATGTTCTGGACGTTGTTGATAACAATACCTCATTATTTTACTTTAATTCAGTTTCATATCTTGCGCAGCATACTCTTGGAGTCTGAGAGAATCACTCCAGGGGTAAGTGGATGCCTCTTCAGCTAAGTGTGACCCGCCGTAACTACCTCTCTCTCCAGACTCATGCTCGATGTTGTGGTGGAATAAACTGCAAGATTTGTCTACCATTTACTTGCCATAGTGTTATAGTACGACACGTCATCCGCATCTGTTTGTTTCTCTTACCATTTATCAATCTGTGTAATTTTTTGCATAGATAGCTACCATCTAAACCAAATTTAAACTCACCCTTTCAACTTACTCATTTGCGAATTCTTCTATTAACTGAGAATTTCAATGAACATAAACGTAGCCATTTCTTTCTTCCATATTTCTGAATTCTGATTTCATCAAAATGTTACATAACATATGTTTTCCTGCATACTGTACCCGGTATCGTTTCTAATGAATGTTTTTTCCCTGATATATACATTCTTTCTTGTCATTAGTGCTGATAATAGATCGTAGCTTCTCGCCATTAGCGTACATAATAAAGAACTAACCTTATTTACATCTAGAGATATGTTGATTTAAGTTGTGCCAATATGTGTATGAACAACAAGCGCTTATTGGAAACTCACATCCGCGTCACACTAATCCCGAGGATCGGCCTCTTTACTCTTGGCACTCACTCATGCAACACGCTTACAAAAAAAAACACATTGTGTAACAGCCTAACAGCCTAGATTTCTGAGCACGCATTTGGCATACTTATTTACAACGTTGATTAACATAACTGGTTGAGAGTGTCTGCTTTGGTTCTATATATTCTAACAATAAATCTCTGAAAGCAGTTGTGTCTAGAACATTCATCATTTTTTTTTACATATAAAATGCCAATGAGCTTGTCATAATCTTTCAAGTTGCAGTATTGGTTCTTCCCGAGATCATCTAACGTGTGTTAAAAAATTCTTTTAAATGTTGATTTATTTTATTGTACTCAGTATAACAAGCTTATTCTCAACGATACTTGCAGACATGTCTGTCATACCATGCTGATCCCTAGTTTCGAGAAATAATCACCGGAATTTTAGAAAAACATCTACTTTGTAAATCAAATATCGTGAGATGTATTCGAACTTCGGCCTCTTGAACACAAAGCTAACAGCTTAATCATGATTGATTTCGGTATAGTACACCTGTGTACAGAAAATATAAACATGACAAAAAAGACCCAGTTTGAATATTTCCGGCCATTTCGTTGGTCTACCTTGTTTATTTTGTGCATGTGGCACCAAAAATATAAATATTGACCAACGTAAACACGACAATAATCAAATACGTCATGAATGAAGTCCTAATTAAATATGTACATATGTCTTATAGTAGGCCAACTGTCAAAGGTCACGGGTTAACCTTCTACGTCAGGAAGATCTCTGTGTACAAGAGGGATTCTCACCTTGTATAAGATTGTGAGTAAAGCAAATATATAGAAATAAGGGGGATTCTTAACTTGTATAAAATTGTGAGTAAAGGAAATATATAGAAATAAGGGGGATTCTCAACTTTTATAATGACGATGTATTAGAATGATGGCCATAGTTATGTATGGGGTTCATGGGTGGATGTTCTTTTATTACGTCAACTCTTTTTTGATAACTTTTGACCCCCTCACACTAGTCAGCAACTGTTGATCCCCTCACCCTAGTCAGCAACTGTTGACCCCCTCACCCTAGTCAGCAACTGTTGATCCCCTCACCCTAGTCAGCAACTGTTGATCCCCTCACCCTAGTCAGCAACTGTTGATCCCCTGACCCTAGTCAGCAATTGTCATAAATTCAGGGAATACACTACTTAATTACGTTACAACAATTTAACTATCATCCCACCGATAAAATATTTTAACAGAGAAAATACGAATAACTACACGAGGTTTTTGTAAGGTTTTTTTAAGTATTTCAAATTTAAAAACCCATATTTATTAATAAAAACCAGTATTCTTGGTGTGAAGCCTTTGTAAATTCCTCCCTCCACTTTGTGAAACGTTTGTAAACTCCTCCCTCCCGTCTTGTGAAACGTTTGTAATGTCCTCCCCAATTGTCATCGTTTGTAATGTCCTCTCTCCCTTCTCGTCAACGTTTTAAAACTCCTCACTCCCCTCTTGTGAACGTTTGTAAACTCCTCCCTCCCCTCGTGTCAACGTTTGTAAACTCTCTCCCCTCTTGCCAACAACTGTCAAACGTTTGCAGATCACCTCCATACTAATTTATCACCAGCCGCTAAACTCAGTTCCATTTGATCTTAGAAACATTATATCATAGATGTTCCTGTTGCAGCAAGATAGCAACGAGGACATTAAAAACATTCCGTAACAATATGCACTTCCTATTCTATAACACACTGCTAACCTGCGGGAGGTCCACTCACATCCAGGATTTGGTCACGTATCACAAGATATTATCCTACACTGGAGGTCATAAACGTGGAACAACGTGGCTAGATACAGGACGGCTATACTTCACAATTCAATCCATGAAACTTACGGTAAACCATCAATGCCGTTCAAGGGCTCGAACACACAACACACATCGGGCTTCTTTGTGTACATGACCACAGTCTAGCATACATTAAAGTTATTACAAAACAAATTGTGGGAATCTGAAACCCTTTACATCACACCGGTCTATACATGATCAATATCTGATTTCTGTCGTTCTATCTACTGTCCTTAATTTGATTTTTCGGTAAGGTGTTGCTGGATTGCATGACGATCTTTTTATAGGCTATCCCACGTTTGTTCGCTTGATTTTATGTAAAATGTGTGACATCTCAGAGTGTTGGTAACTCATTCAACCACATTCTTCATCTTCTTCTTCTGTATCTTGCTGTTTCCATGTCCATGTTATCGATTTGATGTATAATAATTGAACACTTAATTTTTGTAGTATAGTTATGTTGTTGTTCCATCAAGTCATGATGAACATTTGATACATCCCCTTTTTTAAAATTCAGTAAGAATTATGTTCTTTATTTTGAATTGCCGCGTACGACTAGTAATCCCTATTCGAGCCGCATATGTTCTCGGACATTTTGGGCATGGAATTATCAATGTAGACGGGTTTTTTTTGTCTACTCATCACATTCTAGCAACTCTCCAACGTTGAGTTGTTATATTTCTCATCCTTTCATATAATGCGCATTTTTGACTAGATCGCCATGTATCTCTATTGTCTGCAAGTTGTCTTCCTATGTATCGGGACCTATTTCAAATACTGTCAGTGAGATCTTTAATGCGCCTTTGTAGAATTTTTTGGGAGCCACCTTTAGATCGTATTCCATTCTGCAATTCTCCATAGAAAAGTATCTTTTGCAGTCGATAATCTGGCAAACGTACCTGATGACCTGTCCAGCGAATATGTGTCTGCATCAGAACAGTGCCAATGCCAGGAATATCATGTGTATTCAAGACAGTGGTATCCGGTATCTTGTCTTGTCATCTGATGTTCATAATATTTGTGAGACAAGTTATATGAAAGTGCGTTTATAACAACACTGGAAGTACATGTATCTGTAAACTGTCACAACACTGGAAGTACATGTATCTGTAAACTGTCACAACACTGGAAGTACATGTATCTGTAAACTGTCAGAGATTTGTAAATTATGTATAATATCAGCATAGACGCGAAATCAATCATTGTTTAATAGCAGTATAACTACGTCATCAAATGATGTGTGTGTCATGTGTCGTATTCCTTCCAGAACGTTGTCTTCCCAATGAACTCTCTGAACCTCTCTCTGTCTTGGGCGATGTGGCTTGCATTTTCTAGCGATGTATTCATATTATCTTTATGCTGTGTACCAGAGTTATATGTACGTCATCAATTTGTATGTACTAGCAGTGTAATTCTATATTAATGCATGGCTCAGAAACATGGACACTAAATAAATAATTAGAAGACAGAATTGATGCTTTGAGATGTGGGTATATAGGAGAATAGGGAGAACATCAAGGAAATAGAAGAAAACAAATAAAGAGGTGCTAAAGACACTTAATATGAAGAAAGAACTACTAAGAGAAATAAAGATCAGGCAAATAAAATACTTTGGATACATTAAAAGACATGACACCTTATTGAAGATCTTACTTGAGGGTAAAGTTAAAGGGAAGCGAGCAAGAGTTAGGCAGAGATACAAGTGGGAGTGTAACATCACACGATGGACAGGTTACAGTCTAGCAGAATGCACCACCAAGACAAGAGACAGGGGATGTTGGAGATCCGTTGCAACCAACCTTCGTTTCGGAGACAGTACTTAATGATGATGAGTGTAATTACGTCATCATTTGTTGTGTACCAACGGTATATGTACATCATCAATTTTTATCTACTAGCAGTGTAATTACGTCATCATTTGTTGTGTAGTAACTATAGTCTAATCATTAGTTGTTGCGAAATACCTAGAACTCCCATCGACCACAGGTAAACCAATCTATACATGAACAATATCGGACTGTATGTCTAATATTTGGCCGCAGAAGATAATGAAACGAATATCCAAGGTACCGTATATCAGCCAGTCCTCTTGCTCTAACGCAATGCCACGATATGATTCATCCAATATCCGCACTCACTCTTTCTCACTCTCTCTGTTTCTCACTCTCTCTCTCCTCTCTTTCTCATTTTCTCTTACTCTCTCTTTCTCACTCTCCCTCCTCTTTTTCTCACTTTCTCTTTCTCACTCTATTTCTCACTCTCTCTCCTCTCTTTCTCACTCTCTATTTCTCACTCTCTCTATCTCACTTTCTCTTTCTCACTCTCTCTTTCTCACTTTCTCTTTCTCACTCTCTCTTTCTCACTCTCTCTTTCTCACTTTCTCTTTCTCACTCTCTCTTTCTCACTTTCTCTTTCTCACTTTCTCTTTCTCACTCTCTCTCCTCTCTTTCTCACTTTCTCTTTCTCACAATCTCTTTCTCACTCTCCTCTCTTCTCACTCTCTCCTCTCTTTCTCACATTCTCTTTCTCACTCTCTCTTTCTCACTCACTCTTTCTCACTTTCTCTTTCTCACTCTCTCTTTCTCACTCTCTCTTTCTCTCTTTCTCACTTTCTCTTTCTCACTCTCTCTTTCTCACTTTCTCTTTCTCACTTTCTCTTTCTCACTTTCTCTTTCTCACTCTCTCTCCTCTCTTTCTCACTTTCTCTTTCTCACTACCTCTTTCTCACTCTCCTCTCTTCTCACTCTCTCCTCTCTTTCTCACTTTCTCTTTCTCACTTTCTCTTTCTCACACTCCTCTCTTCTCACTCTCTCTCCTCTCTTTCTCACTTTCTCTTTCTCACTATCTCTTTCTCACTCTCCTCTTTTCTCACTCTCTCCTCTCTCTCTGACTTTCTCTTTGTCACTTTCTCTTTCTCACTCTCCCTCCTCTCTTTCTCACTCTCTCTTTCTCTTTCTCACTCTCTCTCTCCTCTCTTTCTCACTTTCTCTTTCTCACTCTCTCTTTCTCACTCTCCCTCCTCTCTTTCTCACTCTCTCTTTCTCACTCTCCCTCCTCTCTTTCTCACTCTCTCTTTCTCACTCTCTGTCTATGTCGTCGTCTATCTTTTATTCTTCAACTGATGCCATAAGGTTTTCCATAGATTATCTTTACATATTTTTTTACTAATGTTAATCCTTACCAACAATGTTAACCCGTACCAACAATGTTAACCCTTACCAACAATGTTAACCTTTACCAACACTGTTAACCTTTACCAACAATTTTAACTCTTACCAACAATGTTAACCTTTACCAATAATATAACCCTTACCAACAATGTTAACCATTACCAACAATGTTAACCTTTACCAACAATTTTAACTCTTACCAACAATGTTAACCTTTACCAATAATTTAACCCTTACCAACAATGTTAACCTTTACCAATAATTTTAACCCTTACCAACAATGTTAACCGTTACCAATAATTTTAACACTTACCAACAATTTTAACTTTTACCAATAATTTTAACCCTTACCAACAATGTTAACCATTACCAACAATGTTAACCTTTACCAACAATTTTAACTCTTACCAACAATGTTAACCTTTACCAACAATTTAACTCTTACCAACAATGTTAATCTTTACCAATAATTTTAACACTTACCAACAATGTTAACCTTTACCAATAATTTTAACCCTTACCAACAATGTTAACCGTTACCAATAATGTTAACCCTTACCAACAACTGTCAAGAACATGACTAGCAACCTTCCTTGATTATATCTAACTATTGTAACCACCAAACTATTGTTTTTGCAGAAAAAGTGAGAAAGCAAAAGTGATTTATTTAACTTCTGATTTATAGAAAGTTTTCTCAATTTCTAACGGTTTAATTTGTGCATAAAACCATATTGTTGACGTCATATTATATCAATGCAACTCCCAGCTGTCAGTAACTGTCAAACGTTTGTATATCTCGTTCTCCCTCCCCCCTCCCAATATTATATAGATGCCTATTATGACATGTTTGTGGAGGGCTTCCTGACAGAATGGTTAGAATTTAGAATCCCGGATTTAACTTTAATTCTACATGAGATAACGCGTCTTATTAACTATCAAGACAACAGAAGTATTGGTTATTTTAAAGAAACAAATTATCACAACTTTCAATATGGAAGTGAATGATATAGTATTAAAACAAGTTCTAAATCCAAATATGTAGGTACGACGATTACAACAGATGGAAGAAGTTCAACAGAAATAAAATGCAGAATATGGCAGTCAAAAACAACATTCAGTAAAATAAAAAATATATTGTGTAATTTAACCTTATTAGAAGTGAGGAAGAGAGTTCTGCCGTGCTATATAACTGCTATACTAACATATGGATGTGAGTCTTGGATAATAAACAAACAGGAACGTGGGAAATTAGAGACAATATAGATGTGGTTCTACAGAAGAATGATGAAAATATCACGGACTGCCAGGAAAAATAATGTGGAAATGTTGAAAGAGTCAAATGCAAAACGGACATTAATCAATAATTTATGAAAAAGACAATCTTCATTTTTTGGCCACTTCATAAGACAGGGAGGTTTGGAGAACATAGTCACAACAGGCAAGATTGAAGGCAACAGAGACAGAGGACGACAAAGTGAGAAAATATTAGTTTGACAAATTGACACTGCAGGAGACAACAACAGTCGGGATACATAGTACTGGAGATAGAGAGCTGTGTAGAACCATGCTCGCCTACGTCAGCAGGCATGGCACCGTTTGTATGAATACATAATCGGTTCACACCACCAGGAACAATAAACATACTTTCTGTGTATTCAAACCGTCTCCACCTCCAGCACGAAGGTCCCGCGTTGGATTCTGATCACGACATTTGCGATATTGATCAAAACGACTGTTCCTGACAATAATTCTTGGATCGATATATGTAGATATGTCACCAATAGACTTGAATTATGTAGATATGCCACCAATAGACTTGAATTCCCGTGTACAAGCTTCGTAAAGTTAACAAACAACGGGCAATTTCAAGATCGGTGTAAGTAAGTTGTACAGCTATGGGGAAAAACAGAAAGGTAAGCTGTAAGCTGATGGCACAAAGCAGAAAGGAAATCTTAAAATCAACACAAACAAAGTAAAAAAATAGGATCAAAGCAAAAATAACCACGATAATTACATTGGTGCCACCATATCTCCCGTACTGTTAATAAGATCTTCCTTATTAAGAACAATGTCAGCAACGATTGTTACTGATGGAATATACATTCGCGATAATGCTGATGAAATAATACTATTAGCTGTCAACAGGCAGCTCTTGAGGCCTGAACAAGTTTGACAGCTGTTGACATGTAAGAGAAGCCGGGGACACAAATTATTGTCAATAAAATGTTTTTTTACACTAATTAAATTGTGTGAATCTTGAGAAATATATATAAACATCTGACAGTAATGTGACGTATTTCACATTTTCTATATATAAAAATATGAAAGTAATGTGACGTATTTCACATTTTCTCGGTAAAAAATAATTGTTTTAGAACGAGGGTACATTTTTGTTGTTGACATAATTAAGCATGGAAAGGGGGGGGGGCGGCGATCCAAAGAATTCATGGTAATTTTGAGATGGGTATGGGTTCAAAAAATGAAAATAAGTTAGTTAGTTAGTTAGTTAGTCATCGGATCATCATCACTGCAAACTGGACACATCCATAGTTGCTCCGATCTCTCCTTGAGTGTATCCACCATCTCACTTCTGCTGACAGTACCGGTATGAAAATAAGTGTTAACGTGAAGAAAACGGCAAAGAGAATATGGAAGTGAATATAGAGATGGATGTAGAGGATGTGGAAGGGAGAGGAAGGTAAACAACGAGCGAGGTGGCGAAGACAATACAGACTTAGAGAATCTGATCGACAGTGAAGATAGGAAAATAAATATGGAGGATGTGGAGGAGAATGAGAATAGAAAACAATACAGATGTTGTGGAGGAGAATGAGAACCTACATTAATATCAGAGTGTGTTCAGAGAATGAGAAGATAAAACAGCGAAGATATGTGGTAGAGATGAAATAGAGGACGATGAAAGAGACGAATTGAGAGTTTATGCGAATTAGAAATCATTGATATATGAAAGAAACGATAACGGCGGAGAAAGAAAACTGTAAGAAGGATTTCAGGAGAATAAATTGCTAATGAGCGGGAGAATAAGAAATTGATAAGAAGTGACTGGATAAAAGATAAAATTACAGCGAGATGGATATGTTTGATAATGAAAAATGAGCAGGGTGGCTCAGTTCAGATGTGATTTACTCAATTATCAGAAGAGATAATGATTAACTCAAGTCGTTGAACATATTTTAGCCGACACTTTACACGAGCTAAAATAATGAGCTGTGGAGATATCAATGTATGTATGCGTCTGGGATATTTTTGTCTTCCATCATGTAGGCAGATTCACATGGTAAATATGTTTCCTTTTCAAGGTGTTGTCTTTCTGAAGAATAGTTCTGAAATACATTTGTCGAGTTGACCTGCGAGTTGACCTACGAGTTGACCTGTGAAGTTAACCTGTGAAGTTGACCTGTGAAGTTAACCTGTGAAGTTGACCTGTGAAGTTGACCTGCGAGTTGACCTGTGAAGTTAACCTGTGAAGTTAACCTGTGAAGTTAACCTGTGAAGTTGACCTGCGAGTTGACCTGTGAAGTTAACCTGTGAAGTTAACCTGTGAAGTTAACCTGTGAAGTTAACCTGTGAAGTTGACCTGTGAAGTTAACCTGTGAAGTTAACCTGTGAAGTTAACCTGTGAAGTTAACCTGTGAAGTTAACATGTGAAGTTAACCTGTGAAGTTAACCTGTGAAGTTGACCTGTGAAGTTGACCTGTGAAGTTGACCTGTGAAGTTAACCTGTGAAGTTGACCTGTGAAGTTAACCTGTGAAGTTAACCTGTGAAGTTGACCTGCGAGTTGACCTGTGAAGTTAACCTTTGAAGTTAACCTGTGAAGTTAACCTGTGAAGTTGACCTGTGAAGTAACCTGTGAAGTTAACCTGTGAAGTTGACCTGCGAGTTGACTTGTGAAGTTAACCTGTGAAGTTAACCTGTGAAGTTGACCTGCGAGTTGACTTGTGAAGTTAACCTGTGAAGTTAAACTTGTGAAGTACGTGAAGTTGACGTACATAGTTGATCTGCATAGTCACGGATATGTTTTTTCTTGTATTCGTATTCAAAATATCATCAGATGTCTCTTGTAACAGGAGAATGTTCTCAGACTCCCATCACCATCAGATCTCTCTTATAACAGTACAATGTTCCTACTAGATTTCCAACAGGACGGAGTCAGGAAAATTGAAATTTGTTGTGTCGTCGTTTCATTTGTGCCAATAGCCCCTTTTAGGGAAAAAATATATCTTCAATTGCCGATGTGAAGGCTACAAAAGCGCTTGCTGACTTGCGTTCATGCTTTTTACAATATATTTCTTTCAAAATCATTTCTAAAACAAAATTAGTTTTCAGTGCCCTGTCTCAAGACCGTAACACAACCCGGTACATTACAGTACCGCAGCTGGAGTGTGTTTGAATAGTAGAAATATTACAGTACCTCAGCTAGAGTGTTTGAATAGTAGAAATATTACAGTACCTCAGCTGGAGTGTGTTTGAATAGTAGAAATATTACAGTACCTGAGCTAGAGTGTGTTTGAATAGCAGAAATATTACAGTACCTCAGCTAGAGTGTGTTTGAATAGCAGAAATATTACAGTACCTCAACTGGAGTGTGTTTGAATAGTAGAAATATTACAGTACCTCAGCTGGAGTGTGTTTGAATAGCAGAAATATTACAGTACCTCAGCTGGAGTGTGTTTGAATAGTAGAAATATTACAGTACCTCAGCTGGAGTGTGTTTGAATAGCAGAAATATTACAGTACTTCAGCTGGAGTGTGTTTGAATAGCAGAAATATTACAGTACTTCAGCTGGAGTGTGTTTGAATAGCAGAAATATTACAGTACTTCAGCTGGAGTGTGTTTGAATAGCAGAAATAGTACAGTACCTCAGCTGGAGTGTGTTTGAATAGCAGAAATATTACAGTACCTCAACTGGAGTGTGTTTGAATAGTAGAAATATTACAGTACCTCAGCTGGAGTGTGAATAGTAGAAATATTACAGTACTTCAGCTGGAGTGTGTTTGAATAGTAGAAATATTACAGTACCTCAGCTGGAGTGTGTTTGAATAGCAGAAATATTACAGTACTTCAGCTGGAGTGTGTTTGAATAGCAGAAATATTACAGTACCTCAGCTGGAGTGTGTTTGAATAGCAGAAATATTACAGTACCTCAGCTAGAGTGTGTTTGAATAGCAGAAATATTACAGTACTTCAACTGGAGTGTGTTTGAATAGTAGAAATATTACAGTACCTCAGCTGGAGTGTGTTTGAATAGCAGAAATATTACAGTACCTCAACTGGAGTGTGTTTGAATAGTAGAAATATTACAGTACCTCAGCTGGAGTGTGTTTTAATAGCAGAAACATTGCTCATGGCGAAATCACAATTCACTACGAGGACAACAAGTATGAGAACACTTGCCTTAAGAGAACGTGCCTCACTAGCAGGATATATATCGTGACATTTGCCAATAAGAAAATAAACATGACTTTATTCTTTACGTTTTTGATTATTAGTTGTGGCATTCGTTGGTCAGTGTTTATATACTTGAACTCCCTGCCAACAATATGTAATTTTTGGAACATTTCATGAGAAGATGGAAGACATTGTTACAACAGAGAAATTCACGATTAAAATGGCTAGTGAAGCTGAATAATTTGGTAACTGTCGAAGATGTTAACTGAACATTTAGACAACTGTCGAATATGTTATTTGAACATTTAGATAACTGTCGAAGATGTTAACTGAATAGTTCGATAACTGTCGAAGATGTTAACTGAATAGTTCGATAACTGTCGAATATGTTATTTGAACATTTAGATAACTGTCGAAGATGTTAACTGAATAGTTCGATAACTGTCGAAGATGTTAACTGAATAGTTCGATAACTGTCGAATATGTTATTTGAACATTTAGATAACTGTCGAAGATGTTAACTGAATAGTTCGATAACTGTCGAAGATGTTATTTGAACATTTAAATAACTGTCGAATATGTTATTTGAACATTTAAATAACTGTCGAAGATGTTAACTGAATAGTTAGATAACTGCCGAAGATGTCTTAATGCGTAGACAGTGATTATATAAACCAATATTTTGATTGTAAACAGCAATCTTCATGGCAAATCTCTGTCTAGAAGAAAAAAACTGTTCTCTACTCAACGATATTTCATTTACTAAATGATTGTTTTATCAGAGTGGCCATCGAGACGAGAAGTAATCTGTGAACCATTCTTGATTCTTACTCAAGCAGAAACACAGCACGATCGCTTAGTCTGAACCGCGTCTTTAATTCCAATTCTCAAGACCCATCTCACATACTTGAACACATTCAACTGTTTCGTCTCTTTTCTCTGTCTCTCTTTATCTCCGTCTCTTTCTCTCTACTATCTCCCTCTTCAAATATTGGCTCTATCTAGTAAACAATCCTCTTCAATCTTACTGATGATTTATGAGGAAATCTTACAAGTTTGCATGCGAAGATTGTTATCCTCCAAGTACATGTTTCTAGACATCCGTTGTTTTACAATAATTAACTTATGTAGAACGTGTCTATCTGCACGTATTTATTATAGATATCATCGTATTGCTCTCAAAGTGTCTCGTCACATTCGAAACTGCGAATCTCAACTTTCTTTAGTAGTGCTTCCTAGAAGCACTTTTTTTTAAATGATGATAATTATGATGCAGTAATCCCTTTAGCTGTGAGAAAGTAGCTCATGACAACAAAGTAATCCCTTTAGCTGTGAGAAAGTAGCTCATGACAACCAAGTAATCCCTTTAGCTGTGAGAAAGTAGCTCATGACAACCAAGTAATCCCTTTAGCTGTGAGAAAGTAGCTCATGACAACCAAGTAATCCCTTTAGCTGTGAGAAAGTAGCTCATGGCAACCAAGTAATCCCTTTAGCTGTGAGAAAGTAGCTCATGACAACCAAGTAATCACTTTAGCTGTGAGAAAGTAGCTCATGACAACCAAGTAATAACTTTAGCTGTGAGAAAGTAGCTCATGACAACCAAGTAATCCCTTTAGCTATGAGAAGGTAGCTCTTGACAACCCTGTAATCCCATTAGCTTTGAGAAGGTAGCTCTTGACAACCCAGTAATATCTTTAGCTGTGAGAAGGTAGCTCTTGACAACCCAGTAATTCCTTTAGCTTTGAGAAGGTATCTCTTGACATCCCAGTAATCCCTTTATCTGTGAGAAGGTAGCTCTTGACAACCCACCAATTCCTTTAGCTTTGAAACGGTAGCTCTTGACAACCCAGTAATTCCTTTAGCTATGATAAGGTAGCTCTTGACAACCCAGTAATTCCTTTAGCTATGATAAGGTAGCTCTTGACAACCCACCAATTCCTTTAGCTTTGAAACGGTAGCTCTTGACAACCCAGTAATTCCTTTAGCTATGATAAGGTAGCTCTTGACAACCCAGTAATATCTTTAGCTGTGAGAAGGTAGCTCTTGATAAACCATAGCGTTTCTGACAGCTCGTGTTCCCCTTAGTATATGTCTAGTAAGTCACGTCACATATGAACTCATGTAAGGGGTGTACATCGGTATGGCTGGCTGGATGTCAGAAGATGTGTATGTCATGTTTCAGGAGAGAGGTACGTCATGTTTCAGGAGAGAGGTACGTCATGTTTCAGGAGAGGTGTATGTCATGGTTAGTCTCCACGTGAGACATTCCAGTACAGAAGTATCCCATGACATCATATACTATCAGGATCGAGTTATCCACTTCTCTGCCAACTGGTTGATCATTCTTCTATCAGATCTGTTATTGGTTTATCATTCTTCTATCAGATCTGTTATTGGTTTATCATTCTTCTATCAGATCTGTTATTGGTTAATCATTCTTCTATCAGATCTGTTATTGGTTTATCATTCTTCTATCAGATCTGTTATTGGTTAATCATTCTTCTATCAGATCTGTTATTGGTTGATCATTCTTATATTCTTTATTAGAAACTGGCTTCTTCACAGCACGCGGGACATTCCCATAAGTGCTTCGTCCTCCGTTCCAGCAGCCATCACAGTGTATGTAGACTCAGTCCCTGTCAGGTGTTGATTGTGTGCACTTCGGGACTTTCCAAAACATTTACTTTTCCTTTCCTCACCTCTAGATACTCCCATTTCTAACATTCTCTGTATGTGTACGTTTTCAGCCTCATTGACATCATCTGTATCTTGAGCTGAATGCATTACTGCCTTCATTAAGTCTGCTTTATCTCTTCTCAGCATTGTGCCGTCTCTCACCGCATTGCCTGCCAATAAGTCGGCTCTCTGCTCTGCTCTGTCCCCAGCATGACCAGGGCAGTATATTCATGTAATGATCTGGACAACTGAGGTGTTCAATAAGTGCTACATTCTTTTCATAGCATGACAGTTTGACAACCTGGCACGGCAAGGAAACAACAACGATCTTGATACATAATGCTGCAGATAGAAAGACTATCTTAATACATATTGCTGGAGATAGAAAGCCGTGGATAGCTATGATCGCCTACGCCAGCCTGCATAACACATGATGATGGTGTAAAGGTCATATCAATTCATCGCAGGATACGATGACAACAGTTTCAGACTTGTTTTTATTGTATCGCTTTGGTGTGTGTGGAAATGACTGAAAAGTTCAATCCTGGTATAGAATCCCCTGCCACATTTAGGGAACGTATGATTTGGGAGTCTGTGTACTTGTTATTTTGTCATTTCGGGCAGTACATTATCTCTGTGAATCTGAGATTTAATGCTTCACGACGATGCAATTGTCTTTGTTGTTTTTGCTAGGCCGCACTGGGCAATTAGGAAGGACAGACTGCCATAATGTGGCGTTGATTTCGTAGACACTTTCAACGCGTCCTTGAAGTATTTCTTCTGTCACTCGTTTTCCCTTGAGGAACTCACCATGCGTCAACAAATGTTTATATTTATAGATTAAGCCAAAGACAAGTCCAGTTTCAAAGGGCATGGATTGAATCTCGTTTTAACATTACTTAATATTTCTACAGCTCACATTTCTGTTTAATAATTAACCACGGAAGTAGCAGCATTGTTGACAGTTGACTTGATAGGAGAAGGTAAATATTTGACTAACAATATGATGTAATTTGTAGCCAGAGTCTGATACACATTTGGACACTGGGATTTTGACAAGCGAAGGCTAGTAATATAAGATAAAAACTTGGATAGTGGAATCCTGACACGAGAGAACGCTAGTAATATAACATAATTAATTGAATAATGGGATCCTGACACGGGAAAAAGATAGTAATATAAGATAAAAACTTGGATAGTGGGATCCTGACACGAGAGAACGCTAGTAATATAACATAATTAATTGAATAATGGGATCCTGACACGGGAAAAAGATAGTAATATAACATAAAGGGGTGCAAAGGGAACGCATTGCTCTAAGCGGACCCAGGGTTAGCAGATAACCAAGATCACAAATGTACCTCTACGCGGTGCACCCTGGAAACAGAAATACAGCAGCTCGTGCTGATTCTGGCCAAATCATTTGGGGATCGTGTTCGAGAATGTGGAGGTAGCAGATGGAAAGAGATTTGACTGTACAAGAGACCGACAATATCTCCGACACCACCAGCATCACCACATATAGCGACACTGTCGACATACAGTGAAGCTAGTCAGTCCAGTCCGAACAATGGAGGGGCGGCCAATGTAAAATGCACGTAAAGATAGATGAACGGCGAGAGACAAATAGATTTCATACCGAGTAAAATGAAAGGGCAGAACAGCGCTAGAGGGCAGCGCGAACTGCAAATAGAAAGTGAAAAGTCCCTATGAAAGGGCAACTACAAGCTCCGTCAGCTCGAGACGATCTTCCAGTTACCTGTGTTCCTTACAGGCAGAGACCCAGACCCATTCATTGGCGTTTGGTAAAGCAAGAAGACCTAATCCAACTCTAATGTCGAGCCTTCCTAAACCGGAAATATGCTCACGAAGTGAAAGGGTTCTGTTCCCGATGGGCTTAGGCAAGAAAGGGACAACGATGGTAGTCCTGGTCCAACTCTAATGTCAAGGTTTCCTATACCGGAAGTACACATGCTGTGAGAAAGGGTTCCGTACCCGATGGGCTCAGGCACAAAAGGGACAACGATTTAGCCCTGGCCCAACTCTACTGTCAGGTTTTCCTACACCGGAAATACACTTGAAGAGAGAAAGGGTTCAGTACCTGATGGGCTCAGGCGCTATTGGGACAAGGACGCTCAGCTCGAGAACGCCTTGCTCTCAAACGCGTGGTGTGAGACTCGAACTTGGACAAGGGGTACACGATGTCGGTGAATGACACCTCGGCTAAGAGGGCGAAAGAGTCAGGGCCCAACTCCTCTGTTGAGTTCTTCCCCTTAAGGAACCAGACTAACGGATGAGAAACGGTTCAGTACCCAATGGGTACCCAATGCACAGGCACAGCACGTCCAATTACACGAGACAAGTTCATAGACAGTGGAACACCTCGTGCGAGTCAGACGAGAGCAAAAATCGTCTGGGCGAAGAGTCGCCACTACGCGTGCCTGGAGATAGATATAGAGGCTGTCACAGGCTAAGGGTAGCCCGCCCGAATTGTCAAGGCATGCCGAAATCGGATGTGCTAGGCCTACAAGGCTCATAACGGTGGCACAACGTAATCACGCTCCCGGCGGAAATCGCACGGATATCCGTGATGGTTACAATGGAGCGAACGCAAAACAAACAAACAATATAACATAAAAACTTGGATAGTGTGATCCTGACACGGGAGAAAGATAGTAGTATAACATAAAAACTTGAATAGGGGGATCCTGACACGAGAGAACGCTAGTAATATAACATAAAAACTTGGATATTGGGATCCTAACACGGGAAAAAAATATTAATATAACAAAAAAAACTTGGATAGTGGAATCCTGACTCGAGAGAACGATAGTAATATAACATAATTAATTGAATAATGGGATCCTGACACGGGAAAAAGATAGTAATATAACATAAAAACTTGGATAGTGGGATCCTGACACGGGAGAAAGCTAGTAATATTTCACAAAAACTAGGACAGCGGGATCTTGACACAAGCGAAAGCTAGTAATATAACATTTTTTCTTCTTCTGCGCTCGTTCTCAAACTCCAGCAGATCAGCAGGATGTAGTCCGGAAAACGGAATGCGTTGTTTCATGGTTTACAGCATTGCTGCGATATATGCGTTTTTCGGCCTGACACATCCGACTACAGCATGGCTTTGGGTCACTGACCCTGTATGGGATGGAACAGCCAACTCTTTCCCATAACCTCCTTAGTCGCCTTGTACAACATGCATGGAACGTAAATAGTGTTGCTATTCTTTGCTCCCCTTTCAAGCCCCGAAAACACACAGGAAATATACCATTTGAAATGAAATGTTTTGAAAAATACTGTGGGCGTTACTAGGTTATACAATGAGGACACCATACATTTAAAATAACGTTATATCATGCATTGATATATATATATATATATATATATATATATATATATATATATATATATATATATATAGAGAGAGAGAGAGAGAGAGAGATAAAGAGAGTGAGAGAGCAGCAACTATTATTTGGACATAATTTTAGAGTGTAAATTCATGAGAATAACTGAAATTTAGTCCGGTCTGTTCTAACGGCACCGAATTACCTTGTAACTTGAGTAAACGGGTTTTTCTGTACTTGACTAGCCACGCATGTGTATGGCGATACAGTGAGTCAAGTACGAAAAAAAAATGTTTATCAAGTTGCATGGCGATTCGGTGCCGTTAGAACAGATCTGGTAAATTCCCGCTAGTCCCAAAAATATTTAATTTATCATCTGGACGTTTCCATTAACTTGATGATTGAGAGCACAGTGCAGACAGGGGACATTAATTTTATACAACAGATATAATGAAAGAAACGCATATGACATTACACATAAATTTATACTAAACAGACGTGAAACATACAAATACACGGAGAGATACTACAACAAGTAGTTCATTATCAATAGTTTGGACACAAAATCACAAATGGCTGTATCTGTGAAACATACGTTTAAAAGAGAATATCTATTGCTAAAAGTATGTAATATTCAAACAAAAAATCAGCTCTTTTCAAGTTACTTCAATAAAAGATATTCGCTTATTGAACATCATTCAACGTATCGACGGTGTCCACCTGGTCAATAACTTCTCGTGGTTACCTTAATTGTACTCACCTCGTGATTTGTCATGAAAGAGGTGATAATTTTAAATAATAACTCGTGACATGTTCATGGGAATCCCGTGACACTTACTGAATACAAAACTCTCTAACCATATTATTGAATGTGTATAAGATAATGACGGTTCTCAAATAAAATCAGTTGAAAATTCAAAGCACAAGAACGGCTCATTTCACTACAGAAAAACGATACTTTATCATTGGACGCTTACAGACTGGACAATCACGAATGTAGTGCCCAGATAATTAAATGTGGTTAGAAACACCATTAGTCGCTTTTGGGGGCGATTTCAACAAACTGGCGCAGTGGCAGACCGGTCGCGTAGTGAAAGACCCAAAATATAAACTCCTACTGAAGACCGTTTTTTACAGCTTCGTTATCTCAGGTATCGATTTGCATCTGCGTCCTGCACAGTCCAATCAATGCCATCAGCTCGTCAAATTTCAGATTAAACGGTCAGAAATCGTTTGCACAACTTTGATCTTTGGGCTAGAAAAACCTACAGAGATGATATTCTTACGAACCGGCATCGTAAGATACGACTGTAGTGGACATACCAGCATCGTCAATCGACCGTTGTGAATGATCGGAGATGGGTTTGGTTTAGTTAAAGTCTGAAAGTGTCGTCATGTCAAGGTTGAAACATTGGAAATAATGTTCCGTGTCTTTTCTTCTACAGTATATGTTCAATTAAAAAAAAATTGGTAGCATATTCTTTACAGAAAGTACCTATCAACCCAGCATTTGTTGGCTGTGGTGATTTTCTAGGCAATATAAATACGTTCCGTAGATTGCCATGTCTTTCTCAACGGTCCTGATGCACAATTGGCTGTGGCAGGGAACGAACTCGGTACCTTCGCCGTCACAAATGCGCTCTGTACCACTTCGCCACAGAGCCGGACATATTATGTTCAATGTATGAGGAAAATACTAACATCTATTCTTCTTCATCTTATTCAGCGTTCAATCTCAAACTCCCGCAGGATCTCTCTTGTAGCAGGACAATGGTCCTACAAGATTTCATTCTCAAACTCCCGCAGGATCTCTCTTGTAGCAGGACAATGGTCCTACTAGATTTCATTCTCAAACTCCCGCTGGATCTCTCTTGTAGCAGGACAATGGTCCTACTAGATTTCATTCTCAAACTCCCGCAGGATCTCTCTTGTAGCAGGACAATGGTCCTACTAGATTTCATTCTCAAACTCCCGCTGGATCTCTCTTGTAGCAGGACGATGGTCCTACTAGATTTCATTCTCAAACTCCCGCTGGATCTCTCTTGTAGCAGGACAATGGTCCTACTAGATTTCATTCTCAAACTCCCGCTGGATCTCTCTTGTAGCAGGACAATGGTCCTACTAGATTTCATTCTCAAACTCCCGCAGGATCTCTCTTGTAGCAGGACAATGGTCCTACTAGATTTCATTCTCAAACTCCCGCTGGATCTCTCTTGTAGCAGGACAATGGTCCTACTAGATTTCATTCTCAAACTCCCGCTGGATCTCTCTTGTAGCAGGACAATGGTCCTACTAGATTTCATTCTCAAACTCCCGCTGGATCTCTCTTGTAGCCGGACAATGGTCCTACTATATTTCATTCTCAAACTCCCTCTGGATCTCTCTTGTAGCAGGACAATGGTCCAACTAGATTTCCAGCAGGATGTAGCCCAGAGAATGGAAATGCGTTATGCCGCCGTGTTATTAGCACCGATTGCCCGACGCATCAGTATTCGGCAGTAATTAAATCATAAACATATTAAAATATTAATTATAAAGTGATACATCTACTCTGCATTAGTGAATCGCTCAGAAGCATGGGCAACGAAGAAACAAGACAGAACTAACGTCATTGAGATGTGGGTACATAGAAGAATGTTGAGAACTTCATGAAACATAAAGAAACAAACAAAGATGTTCTAACAAATCTTCGTATGAAAATAAAAGTATTACCAAAATAAAGATTTTTAAAATGTATCCTGGACATATTAAAAGACATGACACATCATTGAAGACCTTACTTGAGGGTAAAGTCGAGGGGAGACTAGCAAGTGGTAGGCTGAGATAAAAGTTTGAGAGACAAATCATGATATGGACAGGTTATAGTCTAACAGAGTGCATCACCAAAGACAAAGACAGGGTATTTTTTGCAGTCAACATTCGTTGTGGAGACAGCAGGATGGATGTTAATCTTCATGGATTTACAATTATTAGTTGTGTCAGACATAAACACCACAAATGATATCTTTGGGAATCTAGGAGACTCGTTTCGCATACGTTCTTTGCAAGCTAGGATAGCTTTGATACAGTTGATTGTATATCATTGCGATATCTTCGGCTATATCATTGCGATATCTTTAGCTATATCATTGCGACATCTTTAGCTATATCTTTGCGATATCTTTAGCTATATAATTGCGATATCTTTAGCTATATCATTGCGATATCTTTAGCTATATCATTGCGATATCTTTAGCTATATCATTGCGATATAGTTAGCTATATCATTGCGATATCTTTAGCTATATCATTGCGATATCTTTAGCTATATCATTGCGAAATCTTTAGCTATATCATTGCGATATCTTTAGCTATATCATTGCGATATCTTTAGTTATATCATTGCGAAATCTTTAGCTTTATCATTGCGATATCTTCGTCTATATCATTGCGATATCTTCGGCTATATCATTGCGATATCTTCGGCTATATCGAGACATGAAGATTAACGAATAAGGAAATACTCTTCTACCCCGACTGTGATGAGCATAGGCGAAATATGAGAATACATTGATCGTTGTGAGAAGATACGCGACTAATTTGAAAACAGGAGTATGGATATTGACACGGATATATTCAACATTGATTACAATATATATATTTGACTTTCCATCTATCAACACCGATTACCATATATATATATTCGACTTTCCATCTATTGACGTCGATTACCATATATACCGTAGAATATACATACTATAGACACCGGCATAAAAAAAGACATTCTTAACGAGAGTCGAACTAAATTATCTCTCAGTTCGAAGTCTACTTTTCTAACATCTCTAATTCTAGCCTCAAATATTATTTTTTAATCGATAAATTACCTCAATTTATCCCTGAACGTCTTTCAAATTGATAGTCTCGTACCCCTAGTGCCATAAATTTCCTAAAATATTTGACCATAACTTGCAGGAATTGTGTTTATAGAATGTATAATTCTCTTGAATGAGGGAACCTATAAAAGCATGAACTGTATTACTGGTAAGTTACATAAGAAACTGCTTACAAGATAAGACAACGTTTCATAGGAAAAAATATCTTCCCTCGCCCATTTTTTTGGATTTCGGTTGGTCGCTATTTACATATTTGTAATCGCATGTCAAAATTTGCTAAGGCGACTCCAAGTGTATAAATAGTCACCAACCGAAAGTCAAACAATAATGACATGACTATGAATTGCCCTGCAGTTTGTTTGGCTTACCCATATGTACACTTTGCTTGAAGGACATGCGTAGCTGTTTCTTTGGCCTACCCATATGTACACTTTGCTTGAAGGACATGCCTGCAGTTTGGTTGGCTTACCCATTATGTACACTTTGCGTGTAGGACATGCCTGCAGTTTGGTTGGCTTACCCATTATGTACACTTTGCTTGAAGGACATGTCTGCAGTTTGATTGGCTTACCCATTATGTACACTTTGCTTGAAGGACATGCCTGCAGTTTGGTTGGCTTACCAATTATGTACACTTTGCTTGAAAGAAATGCCGTCTTGTGTGGTTGGCTTACCCATTATGTACACTTTGCTTGAAGGACATGCCGTGTTGTGTGGTTGGCTTACCCATATGTATACTGCGCTTGAAGGACATGCCTGCAGTTTGGTTGGCTTACCCATTATGTACACTTTGCTTGAAGGGCATGCTCTGTAGTTTATCTGGATTACCCACATATACACTTTTCTGATGTGCCAATTTTAAATTTTCTTATTTATAGTCAATGTTTACATTTCTGTATGTGGACACCTCGACACATCTCCTTCCAGACTGAAATATATTTAATGTTCACACTAGACCTTGGCTGAAAACAACTTCTTCAGCTCACCTACGTGTCTAATCTCAGACGACAGTTGCAAGGCCGTTCGGGAATTGATCAAATTCGCCTGCTGGCTGCAATCTCAAGACGCGACCTACTTGTACGGAATAAGATGACGGCTGGAAATACATCGGCAATTATATGAAGCTTGAAATATGAAATAGGACAGGACACGGCTTTGATATGTAATATTTCAGATATGTTGATGTCTTGGAAATCATAGATTCAGTGGGAGATGTTTTATACTGAGTAGCTTTGGGAATAGGAATATTAGTAAGCAGTGCCATATCGCAGACATCAGAGCATCTTTCATCACGAGTTATCGTTTAATGAGAAGATATCGTTTAGTGAGAAGATATCTCTTGTAACGCAACATGTCGCATCATTTCGTATGGAAATTATTCATAGCAGTGTTATGTTTTATGGGAAGTGTCCATACACAACACGAGATCCGAGAAAACAAAACTATTATTATAAACAAGAATAAAACAGAAGTTATGGTTTTCGTTAAAAAAATGTACACACGCAAGATTCAATGTAAAGAATAATAATACATCATTCAATAAAGTTGATAAAATCGAGTGTCTTGGTACTCAACTAAGATCGGTGGTAAATTAGACACACGTCTACTTTTGTAAATTAGGCACGCGTCGACTATTGTAAATTAGTCATAAGTGGTGCGTTATATATTAGAGAGAAATCAACTGTTGTAAATTAGGAACACGTCGACTGTTGTAAATTAGACACAGTCGGCTGTTGTAAATTATATGTAAGCCAGAAGTTGAAAATTAGACAGAAATAAAATGTGAATTGGACATACATCGATTGTTGTAAATTAGATAGAATTCAACTGTTGTAAATTAGATAGAATTCAACTGTTGTAAATTAGATAGAATTCAACTGTTGTAAATTATACAGAAATCAATATCAAGACGCCATCTTTACTTTCTCAGAAAATATGGCACCCATTTTCATAGGTTATGAGACCTAGGATTTATTGGTGATTTTAAAATATTTTCAGGTGAACAGGAAGCCAGTTCACTATTAACTAAGCTACCGCGACCACCCTTTTATATATCAGATTGATATTAATTAAAAAATATACAGAATACAATTCTTTTAAATGATACAGAGGTCAATTGTTGTAAATTAGACAAAAGGTCAACAGGTAAATATTATTTGGAAATTACGTGGTATATCTTTACCCTACAACTAACTGGTATATGTATATATATGTATTTGCAAGAAATGAGCTGGTATATAAACTGTATTAGATAGAAATGATATGGTGTATAAGTGTATTAGATAGAAATGAACGGGTATATAGTTGTATTAGATAGAAATAAGCTGGTATGTAGTTGTATTAGATAGAAATAATCTGGTATGTAGTTGTATTAGATAGAAATGAGCGGGTATGTAGTTGTATTAGATAGAAATGAGCGGGTATGTAGTTGTATTAGATAGAAATGAGGTGACGTATAAACATACTTAGCATAAACGAGGCAGTGTAAATTTGGCAATAAACGAAAATGTAATTACAGTTATTTCGTTATTCCACAAATCATTCAATGAATTCCCTAACCACTATAGTTCATCTTTAACTGACTTTTTCCTGCCAGTTCTCTCTGTCTCTCGTTTATCTTTCGTACACCCTGTCCCCAGTTTAGTTGTCGCACACCCCCACGCAATGACAAACCGACTAGTCGATGCTACTACCAGACCTGGAAATGACTTCTCGTAATCCAGCAACAACAGTGGGACACAAATATCTTGATCGATTATTTTGTCTGCCGTATTTTGAGCTCAATGTTTAAGATCTTGACTTGTTTATGGTAGCCACAAGGGAAAATCCAGTTAATCATTCAAGATGTCCAACAAGTTCTGTCCTCTGAAGTGAACACAAACAAAATGTAGCATTGGCTAATACATGAGGGAAAACAAACAGATGTCTCGATAACAAACATGATTGGTTAATACTTTAGAGAAAACAAACAGATGTCTCGATAACAAACATGATTGGTTAATACTTTAGAGAAAATAAACAGATGTCTCGATAACAGAGATGATTCGTTAATAATTTAGAGAAAATAAACAGATGTCTCGATAACAGAGATGATTGGTTAATACATGGTACATAAATTTTAAAATATGCAGTCTGTACTAAATATCAAAACATGTAGGGTTCATATGACAATTTAATTTAACAATTGTTAAAGTCGTATGAATAGCTAAATTTCTCGTTAATACATATGTGTAACATACAAAGATTACAGTTCCTGCGAAGTTACGTTAGTAGACTAAGTATACAATTATACATAGGGTTATGTTACATCTGCAGAAACAGATAACATTATGCTAAATGTTATGTTACATCTGCAGAAACAGATAACATTATGCTAAATGTTATGATACATCTGCAGAAACAGATAACATTATGCTAAGTGTTATGTTACATCTGCAGAAACAGATACAATTATACTTAGTGTTATGTTACATCTGCAGAAACAGAAAAAAATATTATTCGTGTTATGTTCCATCAGTACAAACACAAGAAACTATACTTAGTGTTATGTTACATCAGCAGAAACAGATAAAATTATACTTCCTATTATGTTACGTTAGCAGAGACATAAAATTATACTTCGTGTTATGTTACATCAGCAGAAATATATAAAATTATACTTCCTGTTATATTACATTAGCAGAGAAATAAAATTATAATTCGTGTTATGTTACATCAGTAGAAATAGATACATTTATACTTCGTGTTTACAAGCAGAAACAGGTAAATTTATACTTAGTCATTTCAGCAGAAACAGAAAAAAAATTATACTTCGTGTTACGGTACATTACCAGAAACAGATAAAATTATACTTCGTGTTATGTTACATCAGTAGAAACAGAAGAAATTGTAATTCGTGTTATGTTACATCGGTATAGACAGAAGAAAGTATGCGTCATGTTATGTTATATCAGCAGAAACAGATGAAGTTATGTTTCAGTTTAAATTACATCAGCAGAAAAGGAAAAACAAATATTTGTCATGTTCATTACTTCAGCAGTAATAGAAAAAATTATATTTCGCGTTATGTTACATCAGCAGTAATAGAAAAAATTATATTTCGCGTTATGTTACATCAGCAGTAATCGAAAAAATTATATTTCGCGTTATGTTACATCAGCAGTAATAGACGAACGTATTGTATTCAAGCTATGTCTGTGTTTTTACTCCACATACATGTTGTTTGACAAAATATATAAAATTTGCTTACAATTTAGTAATAACGTTTCTCGCAGAGAAATTTGAATTTGTTATGAGTGTAGTGTTTATACTCTCGCCCAGCGTCCAGCAGACTTGGATTTCTATATCCATTATTATTGGTGATTTTAAATAAAATTGCATCGTGGTTGATCCAGCCACGGTCAAGTAGGATGTCTGGGTTCACTTTCTGGGAAGATCGAGGAATGGTGACATCACTTTTTAGACAATGTCTTAGGTGACGCCAACCAGAGGGTTTCTGATCAACCAATGAATAGGCAGATGAGCAGATGGGGAACCGTATATTATGACCGTGTACTGCGACGATACCATAAGACCTCTCAACAGAAAGTTACCTGGCAATGTTATATAGCAGACTGTGTAGGAACAGAAATGCATTGGCCTCACCACAAAATGGATAGTCTATCTCGCCAGTTTTTTCACTACCTTGCTATACGTTTGTCCGGCCTGCAGAGTTCAGCAGACATACTGTGTTGTCTTAAATTATTTTCTCAAATGATGTTTCCGCAAACATCTCATTATAAAGTGGCAAGATAAAGTATCCGATACTTAAACCATCACTAGATCCAACATATCAAACATTCATGCAATGATGATGTCTTCACTAGATCCAACATATCACACATCAATACATTGTTGATGTCCTCACTAGATCCAACATATCACACATCAATACATTGTTGATGTCATCACTAGAACCATCATCCTAAACATTCATACAATACTGAAGTCATCACTAGAACCATCATCCTAAATATTCATACAATACTGAAGCCATCACTAGATCCATCATCCTAAATATTCATACAATGCTGAAGGCATCACTAGAACGAACATCCTAAATATTCATACAATACTAAAGTCATCACTAGAACCATCATCCTAAATATTCATACAATACTGAAGCCATCACTAGATCCAACATCCTAAACATTCATACAATGCTGAAGCCATCACTAGATACATCATCCTAAATATTCATACAATACTGAAGTCATCACTAGATCTAACATACTAAACATTCATACAATGGTGAAGTCCTAACTAGAGTAAACATTCATAAGCTAAATAAGGTCAGACTGAGATGGGCTGAACATGTACGTATGCATGGCAAACAAATCAGAAAATAGCTGAGTTTCTCAAGGGAAAATGACTGGTCGGTGAAAGAAGAAACGTTTCAAGTACTCTCTCATAATGTATCTAAAGAACATAGTCATTGACGCCACATCCTCGGAGTCTATTGCTCAGAAACAGCGAGTGTGGCGCAGCACCACCAGCGATCACCACGAAGTATCAGATCTCAGCGTCACGGATAAAGTGTGATGTCGAAAATAACAGAACAACAAACACATTGATGCCTAATTATGATCATATGTGACTGGAATATAGCAGGGAATATTGTGCCAGGATTGAATTTTCCAGTCATCTCCGCACATTCAACAGAGAGATGCAGCAACATAAGTCTGAAACTGTTGTCATCATTGCCTGCGACGAATGACCACACACACCTGAGATAGGCAACCACACAAGTCTGAAACTCCAGTCATCATTGCCAGCGAGTTACGGCTATTATTCTGTTATTCTCAATTAGAATTTTGTCTTCTGCTTGAAAATCGGTAATCAATCTTACCTTTCACATTGTCTTCTGCATCATCACGTATTTCATCTGGACACACATTTAACCAGATCTATAATGTATACTTCTTTTATTACTAATTTAATGTCGAATTTAGCAGAACGACTAGACCACAGGTCTCCGTATTCAAACCACAGTTGAAAATAACATTGTACATTTTTTAGGGTACAATAAAAAAAATAATTTCTACATACCTAGGTCTGCCTGTTCTCATTTCTTGCGCATATAGCAAGCGTTTGTGTACACTCTTACAGCAGAACATGCAGGTATCAAGATTTTGCAAGGCATAAAATGTACATAAATAAATATATCACAGAACACTACTACATTGTCTACATGCCTTCACAACAACAGCATCAAGAGGACGATCATCACACCAGCATTGCATCAAAAGAGTCAGATTAAAATCTATTTGGAATGGCAGTCTCTAGCGAGTTCAACGGGGGATTTAGAGATGAAGAAATGGATAATATATAACAGTCCGTTGAATGTTGTATTTTTAAATTCCACTTAAGTAAGATCATTTTAAAACAAGTACATCGTGAAGTGTTTGTTTTACATTCAATTCTACGACCAGTGCATGCATCGTGAAGTGTTTGTTTTACATTCAATTCTACAAGCATTTCATCGTGAAGTGTTTGTTTTACATTCAATTCTACAACCAGTTCATCGAGAAGTGTTTGTTTTACATTCAATTCTACGACCAGTGCATGCATCGTGAAGTGTTTGTTTTACATCCAGTTAATTGCGAAATTTAGTTTTACAGGTAATTTTACATTCACTTGAATAGCATACCTATGCAAATGCACCAGATGAAATATGAACCAGGTTCATCCAACTGGTAACTACTCGCCTTGTAATTTGATTCAACACGTTTACCCATTCGACCACACTGCATCCTAAATACGATGCGAATTTAGTCAAGACTCCTAATGAGTATGTTCTCATGTTACTATGAATATGGACTGATCGATCCACACACACACACACACACACACACACACACACACACAGAAGTTACTAATATTATGGACTGGTCGATCCAGAGAAACACGTTACTATAAACGTGGACTGGTCGATTCACACAACCCACACGCACAAGTTACTATGAACATGGACTGGTCGATCCACACATCCCACACATACACGTTACTATGACAGTGGACTGGACGATCGACACCACACACAACAACAGCACACATAATGCACAGGCATGTAAATTCCTCGAGGAAAAGACATGTTGAAAAATACTACGTGTCATCAAACCTCAGTACTACACGGACCATTATGCCTTCTTGTAACATAGATAACACAATAAGACAAACATAATATAATATCATGTGGTGAGGAATTGTTAAGCATACCCTTAAATTGTCTTACCTTCCTACGAGTAATAATACCTCTCAATATACAATGCAAAGAGTATAGCTTATGGCAATCAATAGAGTCTGGGGTTCAAGCAGTGATCAGCATTAATTCTAGGGAAGGGGACATAATTATATACATAGATTGATGGTTCAGTTTTTAGAAACATGGGTATTGCTTGGATCTTCAGATTTCAGTCTGTAGGAAATAAAATCAAAGAGGGGAGTGGCGCATTTGCAGTGACTACAACCAGCATAACTACAGAGATTATGGTAACGATCAAATCCATGAACTGGATGTGTACATAGAGAGCAATTATTGTCTGCGTCTTTAGTGACTCGATGAACGTAATCTTAAAAATGCAAATGGGTTGAGTTTGTGAACAGTGGTTTGAAGCAGAAGGGAGGTTGAATTTGTGAACAGTAGTTCGAAGCAGACGGGAGGTTGAATTTGTGAACAGTGGTTTTAAGCAGTCGGGAGGTTGAATTTGTGAACAGTGGTTTTAAGCAGTCGGGAGGTTGAATTTGTGAACAGTGGTTTAAAGCAGTCGGGAGGTTGAATGTGTGAACAGTGGTTTGAAGCAGTCGGAAGGTTGAATTTGTGAACAGTGATTTGAAGCAGTCGGGAGGTTGAATTTGTGAACAGTGGTTTTAAGCAGTCGGGAGGTTGAATTTGTGAACAGTGGTTTAAAGCAGTCGGGAGGTTGAATTTGTGAACAGTGATTTGAAGAAGTCGAGAGGTTGAATGTGTGAATAGTGGTTTGAAGCAGTCGGGAGGTTGAATTTGTGAACAGTGGTTTGAAGCAGTCAGAATGTTGAATTTGTGAACAGTGGTTTGAAGCAGTCGGGAGGTTGAATTTGTGAACAGTGGTTTGAAGCAGTCGGGAGGTTGAATTTGTGAACAGTGGTTTGAAGCAGACGGGAGGTTGAATTTGTGAACAGTGGTTTGAAACAGTCGGGAGGTTGAATTTGTGAACAGTGGTTTGAAGCAGACGGGAGGTTGAATTTGTGAACAATGGTTTGAAGCAGTTGAGAGGTTGAATGTGTGAACAGTGGTGTGATGCAGTAGGGAGGTTGAATTTGTGAACAGCGGTGTGAAGCAGTCGAGAGGTTGAAATTGGAAAAGTGATGAGAAGCGACCGGGCTGAGTTAATTAGAGCAATCAATTTATACGCTAAAAAATAATAAGTATTATATTGAATAGAAGACTCTAACCGTTGTTCAAAGTGTGATAGTAGTTGGAGTGACCGGAGAAGAGTGAGGAATATGTGTTCTCATTGTAAGGACCAGAAGACCCTACAACAAACAACTTACTGCAACATTGAGCTTATACACTCTTAGATGGCTGACGGCATTAGTAAGCAGGGCATTTATGAGACTGTTCCTTGTGCAGTGATGCTAGTTTCTGATCTTGAATCAACCAAGAAAAGAAGAAAGAAATACATAATTTCGCCATGATCTTCTATTGATGAAATTGTGGAGTCAATAGTTTTGATAGTGAACTAGACCATATGATACCAGAACACGAAGGTTTAGCACATAATGGCAACACTGTAAGATGTCATGCATGTCACAAGATGTGACTAAAGATGTTTGGGATAGAATTGGCTGCCCAACCAATACTTCAAAAGATATCAAAACCACTGAGACATCTCATATGTCAGGTCTATACAATTCCTCAGTCGTAGATCTACAAGCGGTATTCGCAAGGGCCAGAGTTGTTCTCTGATGCCGACGTCTGTTTCAGCGGCATTAGACGTGAAACACCGACGAATCGTATGGATTCTGGAACAAAGGGCGGAGCACTTATGGGAATGTCCCAAGTGCTGTGTCGCCGGTTTCTAATCAAGAGTCAAGAATACGTCAGGTCAAAAGTAGACGATATTTCAATGAAGCTGTAAACCTGGACACAATAAATCACATTATTCAGACTGCGACCTGATATCAAATGGGAGCTTGAAAAAGAAAGCAAAGAAGAAATGACAAAGATTTATAAGTAGACTATTGGTAGTACTTCTTTGGTTGTTTACGTGAAACGACTAACTGCATATCAACACAGTACAGTGTGTGTATTTTTGTGTTATTGCACGAATTTATCAAGTTAATATAGACGATCAAACGATTTGGTCACATTCACATCTTATTTTACGAATACGGACTGCCTGTGTGTGACAACAGCTACTCTCCATACATAGAAATAAGAAGAGGGGTAAGACAAGGATGCATTTTATCACCAAGCTTATTTAATATCTACACAGAGAATATCTTTAAAAATATAGAAGAAATGCCAGGACTCAAGATCAATGGGAAAATAATAAACAACATTAGATATGCAGATGACACTGTTCTTTTGGCAGAAAGTGAACATGAACTACAAAGACTAATAGATCAAGTCAATAAATCAAGTAATGAATATGGACTGGATATAAATATCCAAAAACCAAAAACCATGATAATCAGCAAAGACACAGAAGAACAGGAGATAAACATAAACATACAGGGAGAGAAACTACAACAAGTAAAACAGTATCAATATCTTGGACACATAGTCACAAATGATGGCAGATGTGAAACAGAAGTTAAAAGGAGAATAGGAATGGCTAAAAGTACCTTCAATGACATGATGAAATTTTAATATCTAAACAAATTACAAACAAGTTAAAAATGAGAATTATAAAATGCTACATCTATTCCATATTAATGTATGGCTCAGAAACATGGACACTATATAAACAATTAGAAGACAAAATTGATGCCTTTGAGATGTGGGTATATAGAAGAATAGGGAGAACATCATCGAAAGAGAAGAAAACAAATAAAGAGGTGCTAAAGACACTTAATATGAAGAAAGAACTACTAAGAGAAATAAAGATCAGGCAAATAAAATACTTTGGACACATTAAAAGAAATGACACCTTATTGAAGACCTTACTTGAGGGTAAAGTCAAAGGGAAGCGAGCAAGAGGTAAGTAGAGATACAAGTGGGAAAGTAACATCACAGGATGGACAGGTTACAATCTAGCAGAGTGCACCACCAAGACAAAAGACAAGAGATGTTGGAGATACGTTGCAGCCAACCTTCGTTGCGTAGACGGCACTTAAGGATGATGATGATGATGTGTGTGCGTGTTGACACAACTTTGGAGAAGAACCGTTGTTAGGCCATCACATAATCAATTAGAAACTAATCACTTCTTCAATCTTCGAATATTAAAAAAAAAATCATCATTGTGTCTTATCTACATTGTGTCTTATCTACATTGTGTCTTATCTACATTGTGTCTTATCTACATTGTGTCTTATCTACATTGTGTCTTATCTACATTGTGTCTTATCTACATTGAATGTTGGCTTCAACAATCTTGACAACATCATATATCTATTGCTTTGTGGTACATTCACATAAAGTGAAGATATTAAATTCATTACTGTTTCCTTATCAAAATTAACTATAATGTAGTTATGCACTGTTTACTTATGAAAGTTAACTTTATTGAAGTCATGCATTGTTTACTTATGAAAGTTAACTTGGCTGATAGCATTCATTGTCTACTTTTGAAACTGAACTTGGTTGGGAGCATTCATTTCCTACTTATGAAACTGAACTTGGTTTGAAGTTATACAGTTCTATGAACTGTGTATTCAAGTTTACCAAATTGTCACAATCAAATAGTTGCAGGTTTATATATGATTATATTCGAGGAAGCCAGTCAACTGGGGCAGTTAACACGGCGTCACAACGCATTCCCATTCTCTGGAATACGTTCTGCAGAAGTGTACATGGACTATTGTTGTGCAACAATAGAGATCCAGTGGGAGTTTGAGAATGAACGCAGACAAACCAACAAACAACATACGATTAGACATGCCCATACAATATATAAAAGCATACATCTATGAGAATGAGGCCTCAATGAACAGCGTAGCACAGAGAATTCATGTCTAATGGATTTGAAAAAAGCGCATTAAACCCCACCGCCACCCTACCCCCCTCAATGACACAGGAAACAAGACCGTTCTGTCATATAATTCATGGGAATACAGACACATAACAAACCAGTTAGAAGATATGTCTGGCATTGTGGGTAGATATTCGTTTTATGCTCAAGAGGCCATGGGTTAGATTCCGGATCGAGTCGTTTTTTTAATAAAGTGATTTTTTTCCTGCTACCCCTGGGGATCATTGCCTCGCAGCAATGGAGTAAGTGTAATGTGTGGCAATCTCGATAGGCAGCGTTACAATTCGTTGACAGGGTGGAATACATATGAGGTAACCCGAATACAACAAAGTCAAGTCTCTATTATTTATAAGATTTTGTAAACAAACAATGAATGAAATCTTTCAAATATATTTTTGTCTGTTTAATTTCTCTTGATCCTGAAAAAGATATGTGTTCTAACAATGGGGCAATAATAGATCGCATGTGTTCTAACAATGGGGCAATAATAGAACGCATTAGATAAATGTGTCTCTCGATCCTGGTCTGAGATTTGTCACTAGATCGCATTTGTTCTAACAACGTAGAAACAATAGATCGCATGTAATCTAACAATGGGGAAACAATAGATCACAATAGAAACATTGTAGAAATAATATATAGAATTTGTTCTAACAATGTTGCAACAATAGATCGTATTTGTTCTAACAATGTAGCAACACTAGTTTGCATTTGTTCTAACAATGTAGCACAGAACACTACGCGTTTATTCTAACAATAATGCAACAATAGATCGCATTTATTCCAACAATGTAGCAACAATACATCGCATTTGTTCTAACAATGTAGCAACAATACATCGCATTTGTTCTAACAATGTAGCAACAATAGATCGCATTTGTTCTAACAATGTTGCAACAATAGATCGTATGTGGTCTAACAATGTAACAACAATAGGTCGCTTTAGAGAATCTGCACCAGTTTTACAAACACACCTAGGATGTGATTTTACTTGAATCTGAAATAACAATTTCTGGTGATATTTTTTTTTTACCTAAAAAAAATTAGTAATTTATTCCCCATTTTTTTTTATTTGTGTGTGTATGTTAACTATTTTTGTGCATCACACATAGCACAATTTTGTCTTAATATATTGTTGTTTAGATTTCTTTTTTTCAACACGTCGTTGACAGTTCTGTGTACAGACAATTCCAATTAATGAGATCCATCTACGTTTTTATATGTTCTTAATTTTTCTCATTAATATCAAGAAGATTAGAAAAAAATGTTTTTATAGTAATCAATCTTGATATATGAAAGTGTAGGCGTGAAATAACGAAAATAGAGAATATATAACACATCGACAACATGCAAGGTGAAGGGTGTTAGGGGTAGGGGAAGACCAAGAGAGAATATGCTTGACAACCTAGTATTGAGGCATGGGAGAATTTCGGTATCGTACATGAATGAAGAGGAGCGAGGTAGCCTAGTGGATAGTGAGCTTGCTTGCTATCATCTGGTTACAGCGTGCCAGGTTCGAAACCACGTCCGGACATTAAAAAAAATCCGGGTTGTGATTTCTCACTTGACACGACCACTCCTCCAGTCGACTCAGCTGTAAATCAGTACCTGACGCATGAGTTAGGGAAGGTAAAAAAAACAGCAAGGAAGGGAACTGGCCACCCCACCTATTAGTTGCTGCGGCTTAGTACATGAAGAGTTATCTTCATCCACGACGGCAGATGCCATGGGACCTACCTTTACCTTTTTTACATGAATGAAGTTGCATGAAATAGAAGGTTATAGACAGACATGATAATCAAAGCCACACGTCATGGAAGAAATGATTGACAGCAAACGAAACAGCAGAATGTGGTAAAACAGCATAGCCAGTCCCACGCGCTATGGACTAGGCCTATTAGAAGAAACAATTGATAACTTAACGATACAGAAGGCTGTGGAAGGACAAGATAACCGTTATAACTATATCGAGCTTGCATTGTCTAATTGTATTAAAATGCGGAGGGTATATCCGTACTAAAAGTAAAATTGAAAGTGGTTAAGAACCCGTCAAATTAAAGATCTACGGGAAATATTTGCATATAGAACATTTGCCATATGCCATTGCTTTACATTCAGGAAGTAAAACGCGAGTGATGAGTAAAACAAGGCAATAATATCTTGTCTAAAACTGTATACATTCCAAGGTTTATTGATATTATTGTTGCATCCGGCTTGTAGTTGGAAGCAAAGACATGCACGACGTCATCAAGTGGCTTTCTGAAACTATATTCAATAATTCAGTTATTGTGTGAGACACTCAAGTCCACTCTTCAAACAATACAAAATCATCGGTGTATGATTGTTGCATTTCTATCTAGTTCCAAACCTCGTCTCATCACATGGGTTTTCCTCCAGGGACATGCGAGTGTTCTCTGTAATGAGATAGCAGACAGTGTAATGATGACATTGAACACCTTTTTGAACTCCTGTTGATGTGTATTGTTTATTAATTTCCATATATATATATGATGTTTATGTTTTTTTGTTTTTGTTTTTATTTATTGTGGGAAGTTTCTTTATCTCTTGTATGTTTTCTGTCTTTGGTATTAATGCCGTCTCGGTCTATTTGTTCACTTGTATTTTTGTGCTTACAGATTGTGTATAGTCTTGATCTTTCTTGTTCGGTTTAGTTGTTTTCTTGAACTTGTGTTTATAATTCCGATGTTTCATTCTTGTGGTTGATTTTTTAAAGATTTAGATTTTGCGTTGATCTATCATTGCGATGTTGTGTGTACTAATTAAGTGTTTCCTGGTCCGTTGGATCAATCTTGCAACTATGGCGAGCATGTTGCGGGTATGCTCTATGTTCTCTCTCTCTCTCTCTCTCTCTCCTGTGTCTGTGATTGGGTTTTTCTCTGGTTTCATGTCTTGTTATGTTATGTTATGTTCCTCCAGGGCCATAGGCGGCGCATAGGGCAGAAACCATAGCCTTCCATTTCTGTCTTTGTGTTGCCAGGTCTTTCAATTGTTGCGTGTTGTTTAGGTTCATTGACATGCCTTCTCTATTAATGGTTCTTCGTAGAGTTTCTCTAGGTCTCCCTCTTCTTCTTACTCCAGGTGGCACCCAATATAGTGATTGCTGGGGAATTCTTAGGCAAAATCTGTTCATGTTATACAATGTCATGGCGCGCAATAATTCGATCTTGAACATACTCCACAATTTGAATACATTGACTTCATTCCTTAGACGGCTATTACAAGCACTGATTGTAATATTTTCTTAGACATGTTTTGAAAATAATATTTTGGGACAAAGATCGTAAGATCGAAACGTCATCTGTTTTCGTCTTTTTCACGAGCGTTTGATGTTAGTTCCACGAGCGATTGAAGATAATTTCACGAGCGTTTGATGTTAGTTCCACGAGCGTTTGAAGATAATTTCACGAGCATTTGATGTTAGTTCCACGAGCTTTTGATGATAATTTCAAGAGCATTTGATGTTAGTTCCACGAGCGTCTGATGATAGTTACACAAGTGTTTGATGATAATTTGATAAGCGTTCGAAGATAGTTTCACGAGCATTGATGATAGTTTCACGAGCATTGATGATAGTTTCACGAGCATTGATGATAGTTTCACGAGCATTGATGATAGTTTCACGAGCATTGATGATAGTTTCACGAGCATTGATGATAGTTTCACGAGCATTGATGATAGTTTCACGAGTATTGATGATAGTTTCACGAGCATTGATGATAGTTTCACGAGCATTGATGATAGTTTCACGAGCATTGATGATAGTTTCACGAGCATTGATGATAGTTTCACGAGCATTGATGATAGTTTCACGAGCATTGATGATAGTTTCACGAGCATTGATGATAGGTTCACGAGCATTGATGATAGTTTCACGAGCATTGATTATAGTTTCACGAACGTGTTTTGACAGTTTCATAAGCGTTAGATGAGTACGGACACAAGAATCCACGAAACATTAAGGCTGGTATTCATAGAATTTGATATTTTCTAGTGGAACGAATGTCCAACTGCACAATTATAATATAAATTGTGGAGAGTTTTCAAACAGCCAGCACGGCAAAACTTAGTACGCAGAACTTTGATATTTTCTAGGAGAGATTAAGCAAATATGACGCTAAATAATATTGGTTTATAACTCTCCCTCTCTGACTCGCTCTCCCTCTCTCTGTCCCTCTCCCTCCCTCTCTCCCTCTCTGTCTTCCTCTCTCTCCCTCTCCCTCTCTCTCTCTCGCTCTCTCCCTCTCTCTCCCTCTCTCCCTCTCTCTCCCTCTCTCTCTCCCTCTATCTCTCCCTCTCTTTCTCCCTATATCTCTCCCTCTCTCTCCCTCTCCCTCTCTCTCCCTCTCCCTCTCTCCCCCTCTCCCTCTCTCTCCCTCTCTCTCTCCCTCTCTCTCCCCTCTCTCTCCCTCCCTCTCTCTCTCCCTCTCTCTCCCTCTCTCTCCCTCTCTCTCTCCCTGTCTCTCTCTCTCCCTCTCTCTCCCTGTCTCTCTCTCCCTCTCTCCCTCTCTCCCTCTCTCTCTCCCCTCTCTCTCCCCTCTCTCTCCCTCTCTCTCCCTCTCTCCCTCTCCTTCTCTCTCTCCCTCGCTCTCCCTCTCTCTCTCTCTCTCTATATATATATATATATATATATATATATATACTCTACTTCTTTACAACTTCAATCTCTAAAATAAAACCAAAAAAAACATGCAGCAAACATGATTGATTTGAACCATATCCTTTCAGACTTTCAGATGGTACCAACTCGCCTGGCAACTTCAGTCAACATGTTTTCCTTCTTCCACAAAATTGGTGAATTCTGAGAGGACCTTGTTCAAATCATGTTTCCTATATGATTTTTCTATATTCATAAATCATCGATGATTCTATATTATATTTTTCATTGACTTAAGTATGTAGATTCTGAGATGGTTTGGCTTAAATATATAGATTCTGAGATGGTTTGACTTAAATATATAAATTCTGATATGGTTTGACTTAAATATATAAATTCTGAGATGGTTTGATTTAAATCTATAGATTCTGAGATGGTTTGAACGTGACCTTCGTTGTGACATAAAAGAGTGCTATCCTATATTACGTCAATGCGTAAGCTCTCTGTGACTATTACAGCACTTTCCATTGGCTGATGAGACCAAATATAAATAAATATCCAATGAAATTCACAGCAATAGTCGGAGTAGATGACTGTGACGTTTGCCAGCGTACAGACCTGCGTACAGAATTAATTAAGACTACATTTATTACTTTTCGTATTACTGTCGTTGATCACTATTTCTATTCCTTGAATCACATGCCAGAAATAACTACAGCTAAACAACGAAAAGCACGGAAATATACAAAATGTGCCTTTTTGGTTATGTGGAAGTTTTCTGCTCACAAGCTTTCTGTTGTCTAAGGTTATGTCATAAAGCAGAGACAGTGTACGCAATCGTTATATTGCAAAGGTCAAGGTTAGAACTAGCAGATTCAAGTTTGGTGGAATATCATAGGACTAAATCTCTAGACATTGATGTTTACAAATATTTGAATAGATTATTATCTAACATGGTTGCCGGCACAACTGTATACACGAAAACATCATGATGTGCCATAACGATTAGCGATGTAGATACTAGATCCTCACCAAATATTTGCAGTGGGAGATAAATATTTGTTCGAATACTGGCACGTTTCACTATCATGAAATTAAACAGTCCAGGAATGTCTGATGAAATCTCGGAACCATTTGGTCAGTTACGTATTCTCTCAACTTTCGTGAATAATGGTTACAGGCAATGTGTGGTATTATACATGTCTTCATTGTGATGTCAATTTTCAGTTGTTTTTTTGTCAACTTTAGTTTCTTCAACATTATCAACCGTGAGAACATAGCCCCTTAACCTTCACACATTATGCTATTTCCTTTTTTCTATGAATACCATCTTGTTAGTTCTGTCGTATGGTTGTTTGTTTGTTTTGCGTTCGCACCATTGTAACCATCACGGATATCCGTGCGATTTCCGCCGGGAGCGTGATTACGTTGTGCCACCGTTATGCGCCTTGTAGGCCTAGCACATCCGATTTCGGCATGCCTTGACAATTCGGGGGGCTACCCTTAGCCTGTGACAGCCTCTATATCTGTCTCTAGGCACGCGTAGTGGCGACTCTTCGCCCAGACGATTTTTGCTCTCGTCTGACTCGCACGAGGTGTCCCACTGTCTATGAACTTGCCTCGTGTAATTGGGCGTGCTGTGCCTGTGCCCATTTGGTACTGAACCGTTTCTCATCCGTGAGCCTGGTTCCTTAGGGGAAGAACTCAACAGAGGAGTTGGACCCTGGCTCTTTCGCCCTCTTAGCCGAGGTGTCATTCACCGACATCGTGTACCCCTTGTCCAAGTTCGAATCTCACACCACGCGTTTGACAGCAAGGCGTTCTCGAGCTGAGCGTCCTTGTCCCAATAGCGCCTGAGCTCATCAGGTACTGAACCCTTTCTCTCTTCAAGTGTATTTCCGGTGTAGGAAAACCTGACAGTAGAGTTGGGCCAGGGCTAAATCGTTGTCCCTTTTGTGCCTGAGCCCACAGGTTACGGAACCTTTTCTCTCTGCAAGTGTACTTGCGGTATAGGAAACCTTGACAGTAGAGTTGGGCCAGGACTACCATCGTTGTCCCTTTCTTGCCTAAGCCCATCGGGTACAGAACCCTTTCTCTTCGCGAGCATATTTCCGATTTAGAAAGGCTCGACATTAGAGTTGAATTAGGTCTTCTTGCTTTACCAAACGCCAATGAAGGGGTCTGGGTCTCTGTTTGTAAGGAACACAGGTAACTAGAAGCTCTACTCGAGCTGACAGAGCTTGTAGTTCCCCTTTCCTAGGGACTTTTCACTTTCTATTTGCAGTTCACGCTGCCCTCTAGCGCTGTTCTGCCCTTTCATTGTTTCATTGTACTCGGTATGAAATCTATTTGTCTCTCGCCATGCATCTACCTTTACGTGCATTTTACATTGGCCGCCCCTCCAATGTTCGGAATGGACTGACTAGCTTCACTGTATGTCGACAGTGTCGCTATATGTGGTGATGCTGGTGGTGTCGGAGATATTGTCTGTCTCTTGTGCAGTCAAGTCTCTTTCCATCTGCTACCTCCACATTCTCGGACACGATCCCCAAATGATTTGGCCAGAATCAGCTCGAGCTGCTGTATTTCTGTTTCCAGGGTGCACCGCGTGGAGGTACATTTGGGATCTTGGCTATCTGCTAACCCTGGGTCCGCCTAGAGCAATGCGTTCCCTTTGCACCCCTGTCTTATGGTGAGCTCATAGGTAATGTCTTTCTGCAGATGAATGATGCTTGATGGAGTCTACATTTGCCGTAAAGCGTAGGCGTGTTGGTGGGACACTCTATTTCAAGAGTGGTTTCAAAGATGTTTTTATCAATGTTGTCTTGGTCTAATTTTGACTCTATATCCGGATATACCTTTGTTACATGGTTTTGTTTGTATTTGGTTTGGGTCAATTCTCAAAATATCCGAACCATTCTACCTGATGTCTATCAATATGTTCTGTAGATGATATTATGTTGAACTAACACAATATACAACTCCTACATATGCTAGTACTGGCTTTATTTTACACACTGTCCTTCATATGCTAGTACTGGCTTTATGTTACACACTGTCCTTCATATGCTAGTACTGGCTTTATGTTACACACTGTCCTTCATATGCTAGTACTGGCTTTATGTTACACACTGTCCTTCATATGCTAGTACTGGCTTTATGTTACACACTGTCCTTCATATGCTAGTACTGGCTTTATGTTACACACTGTCCTTCATATGCTAGTACTGGCTTTATGTTACACACTGTCCTTGATTCGCTAATGCTGACATTAAGTTACAAACTGCTTCATATCCTAGTGATGTCATTATGTTACAAAGTACTTAATATGCTAGTGCTGGCATTATTTTACACACTGTTCATCATATGATAATGCTGGCTGGTTTACCAACACTACATTTCTTTACAAACATTACATTTCTTCACCAACACTACATTTCGTCACCAATATAAATTTTCTTCACGACACTACATTTCTTCACCAACACTATATTTCTTCACCAACACTATATTTCTTCACCAGCACTAAATTTCTTCACCAAAACTGTATTTCTTCACAAACGCTATATTTCTTCACCAACACTATATTTCTTCACAACACTACATTTCTTCACCAACACTACATTTCTTCACCAACACTATATTTCTTCACCAACACTACATTTCTTCACCAACACAATATTTCTTCACCATGCTATATTTCTTCACCGACGCTATATTTCCTAACCAACACTATATTTCTTCACAACACTACATTTCTTCACCAACACTACATTACTTCACTAACACTATATTTCTTCACCAACACTAAATTTCTTCACCAACACTATATTTCTTCACCAGCGCTATATTTCTTCACTAACGCTATATTTCTTCACTAACACTATATTTCTTCACCAACACACCAAAACTAGATTTCTTCACAACACTAAATTATTTCTTCACCAAAAATATATTTCTTCACCTACACTTTATTTCTTCACCAACAAACCAACACTATATTTCTTCACCAACACACCAACACTATATTTCTTCACCAATACAGCAACACTATATTTCTTCACCAACACACCAACACTATATTTCTTCACCAACGCACCAACACTATATTTCTTCAACAACACTAGATTTCTTCACAAACACTATATTTCTTCACCAACACTAGATTTCTTCACCAACACTATATTTCTTCACCAACACACCATCACTATATTTCTTCACCAACACTACATTTCTTCATCAACACTATATTTCTTCACCAACACACCATCACTATATTTCTTCACCAACACTACATTTCTTCATCAACACTATATTTCTTCACCAACACTATATTTCTTCACCAACACTATATTTCTTCACCAACACTATATTTCTTCACCAACGCTATATTTCTTCACCAACACAAGATTTCTTCACCAACACTAGATTTTTTCACCAACACACCAACACTATATTTCTTTACCAACACTACATTTCTTCATCAACACTATATTTCTTCACAACACTATATTTCTTCACCAACGCTATATTTCTTCACCAACACAAGATTTCTTCACCAACGCTATATTTCTTCACCAACACTATATTTCTTCACAACACTACATTTCTTCACCAACACTACATTTCTTCACCAACACTATATTTCTTCACAACACTATATTTCCTCACGAACACTATATATTTCTTCACCAACACTATATTTCTTATAGGTGTCTGGTTAGTGTATTCTAATCAATAATTTATTGGATATACAGACGTGACACAGGTAAAAGGTTGATAGACGAGGTGAGTTCCAGGTAGATTCGGAGTGTAATAAATGAGTTGTACCTGTTTCTGCAGGTTGAGTAGGTATTCTGTTAATGAGTAACATCTCGCCTCACCTTCCCCTACGAGATTTACAATTCATTATTTACCTGTGCTGCGATAATTGAGCAACTTGTTCCCCGAGACCATCTCAGAAAATACACACTTACACACCTCACAAGCTCTCACACACATACATTATCTTCCACACTTGTCAACTCTCACTCACTCAAACACAATCCTATGTTTGTATTGAAAGTCAAGTATAATATTGTGCAGAATTGTTCTACACTCTCTCTCTCTGTCGTTAAATCATACGCAAGCTTATCTATGTATTTCACAGGTTGATTCTCTCTCTCTTCTTCTCTCTCTCCCTCTCTTTATCTCTCGTTTTCCTCTTTCTCCTTGTCTCCCTTTTCATCTCTCTCTCCCTCCGTCTCTTTTCTCTCCCTCTCTCTCAAACACTCTATCTCCATCTCTCATTCGCATTCTCTTTCTCCCTCTCCGTCCTTCGTGCATGTTCTCTCATTTCCCAGTTCTTATTTTTCTCCTCCTTTCTACCTCCCATGCTCTCTTTATTCCTCTATAACTTCCCTACCTCTCTCTTACTCTACCTCTCTCTTCCTCCTGCCTCTCTCTCGCTTACTGTTATCCTCCTAATATCTTCCATTCATATTTTTCACACCTCTCTTATCCTCTTTCTCTGAGTGTTACACTTCTCTCAACTGCAATATCTATATTTATATATTCCTCTATTTCTCTCTATGCATGTTTCAGTATATCATATTGCATATATCTCATTATGGCTTAATATATAATCGTGTCTATCTCTAACTATTATTGTTTATCTCTAACTATTCTTGTTTATCTCTAACTATTCTTGTTTATCTCTAACTATTCTTGTTTATCTCTAACTATTCTTGTTTATCTCTAACTATTCTTGTATATATCTCTCTCTAACTCTATAGCTCACTATATCTTCGTGTCAATATCTGTGTGGCTCACTATATCTTATCTCTCTCTCTCTCTCTCTCTCTCTCTCTATGGCTAATTATATCTTTTTGTCTATATCCAACAATTGGGGCAAACTTCCACCCACTCAAAGTAACAAGACGTTAATCTATTCTAAAACTAACAAGCTATTCAACTAATATCCAAAACTAACAATTAATTAGTCTAATAATAGTCTAATAAGTGAGTCATGACTTGTTGCGTGCCAAACCAAACAAGTTTACACGGTAACATCAATGGAAAAAGTGATTATTAATCATCAGCAAGTTTGTGTATTTGCTGACGGATAATTATATTTATCTTGTGTTATATATAACTGATTCTTAATAAATGCCTACAGCGTTTGTTTTTACAAGCCTGAACCCTTCTTACAGAAATATGGAAAACGAACAAAATATAATATAAGCAACATGTGGTTGCGTCTGTGGGTCTCACCAATGGCCCACTAGACATACCACCCATGCAACAGAAAACCTTAGTGGATGACATGCCGTTATATCGAGGTTATCTTCTTATAGAAGCTTCATGGCATGTCATCTATACAATTATGATTTTATTTTTTGTTGAAATGTGTTTATTGTTTTCCTGAATATATATGTATGCACCCTCTGTGGTTTGGAGGGAGCCAGAGATGTACTGTACAGCACTGGGTAGGAGGAAACTGACAGCACTGTTTTTTTTCCTATGGCTTAGACGCATCATAGAGGCGCAGTGACTCAGGACGTGACAATCGTTTTGACATGAACATTTGGTTGCATACCTAGAGCAATAGAAAAGTTCGGCATAACCAGTAGTCAATTGGTGGCGGGGAATGAGCACAGTGAACCCTATCTTGGTTGCAGTGGCTAGGAGCAGTGCATAGGTTGAAACCTACCTTCCTGGAGGTGAGATAGTTATTCTCTGGCTCTGACCCGGGGTGGGTCGAAAATCCACAGGCTTCCCAGCAATATAATGACATTTAATAGCATTAGGTCAAAGGGCATGATCCCATGGACCGCTGGATCAGCAACCAACCAACTACCAGCCATAAAGAAGAAACGGGAAGTAAGAATTGATATCTGTGCGATGCGGATATATTTAAGATTAAGGAGAACTTTATGGAAATGAAAAGAGCAAACAAGAAGTAATCAGAACTGATACATTTACGATGGTTATATATTAGATTAAGAAATGAGAAATGATATCTTCATGGAAATGAGAACAACAAGGAATTCCTAACTAAACTGTGTATCATGTGCCGTATTCTTTCCAGAACGTTGTCTTCCCAATGAGCTCCCTGAACCCTTCCCTGTCTTGGTCCATGCGGCTTGCATTTTCCAACGACGTATTCATCTTATCTTTAATATAGTCAGCCCATCGTCTTCTTGGTCTGCCCTTTCTTCTCAACCCAGGTACTCTGTCCTCCATTATTTGTCTTTCTAAACAGTTGTCTTTCTTAATATGACCAAACAGTTGTAGTTTAACTTTGTATGAAACAATATTAAAAGACATAAAAATCAAAAAAATGAGATATGTTTTATCATATTAACAGACATGGCAACTTGTTGAAGAACTTACTTGAAGGAAGAGTCGAAGTGAGACTAGTAAGATTCAGACAAATATACCAGTGGGAAAGAAGCATGACGAGGTGGACTGGTTACAGTCTAGCAGAGTGTACTATCAACGCAAGAGAAATAACATACTGAAGGTTTGTTGCATCCAACCTTCGATGCGGAGACGGCGCCCCGATAGAATGATGAATAAATAAAGTTTTGCTACTTTTCTCAGTCTTACTGTATTCAGACTGACAGTGTCCTCATATCTATCAGTATCTTGACTGGAGTGAAATGGTGCCCACTTATGTGAAGATGGTATCTTGTATACTGTAGCATAAATTGCACACTCTCTGTGTCTCTCACCGTGACGGTCGTACTGTCGCACTATTGATTACATATATATCTCCATATAGGCCTACTTGGCAATGACTAGATTATTGATTATCTACTGTGCCATCTCCTTCGCGAAATGTGTATGACAAGTTACTATATAAAATTTGGCTAGAAATCTCATGTGTTATCTGACCACAGAACACAATATAGCGTGTGATTAACAGTTAAACGGGATTAGTTACTAGAGAAATGTTAGTAGAGAGAATATTTTGGCTAGAAATCTCATGTGTTATCTGGCCACATAACACAATATAGCGTTTTATGAACAGTTAAACGGGATTAGTTACTAGAATTAAACATAAAACAATTTGACATCGAGATACATGTTAGGTTCTGTTATGTTTTATTTTGGTAACACATCTACCTATTTCTGTTCATCTTGACATTTGTGCTGTGTTACCCCAGCCACCTACTTCCCGTTTATGGTTGTTACCCTACACTAGAACATTTATCCCTTGATTACTTACTAGAGAAGATTTAGGCAAGAAATAGCATGTGTTATTTAAGTAAACACTATCGTGTGTAATGAACCGTTAAACGGAATTATTTACTAGAGAAGATTTTGGCTAGAAATCGCGTGTGTTATCTGGCCACATAACACGTTATCGTGTGTAATGAATAGTTAAACAGGAATATGGATAACGTTATGATATGTGCACATGATGTTGACATGTGGTTTCAATTTGTTATGGAGAGTCTTGTGATATTTGTATTGGAATATTCGTATTACAGAAAATATAATGCAGGGGTCCTCAGTAAGGCTGTTGTAAGGAGACAAAATATAACAAATATTGGATAGTCTCGCAAAGTGTTGACTTGGCCCGAGAAAGGAACGAAAATAACACCACTGCAAAATATATCGTAAGATATAAATAAGGAAGATTAGGGATGAAATTGACTGCCTCCTCCTAGTGAGGATAAAAGTGACACAAAGACCTTGCAAATATCGGATGTGTCTGTAGAAACGTCCGGAAGATGCATCTAGACTTTAAATCATACACAAACCTCGTTCTCTGGATAGCATACTGCTGACTACAGGAGTATGAGAACGGACGCAGAAAAAGAACATGGAAAGATATGCATGAAACATATCTTCATTGCGATTTACGAATAAAAAAGTGCAGAATAATGTGAAGAAATTAAACATGCAGTGGCTCAATAGCAGAAATAATATACAAATACACGGGAAGATCAAACACTAGCTAAAGTGATCAAATACTAGCTAAAGTGATCAAACACTACCTAAAGTGATCAAACACTAGCTAAAGTTATCAAACACTACCTAAAGTGATCAAACACTAGCTAAAGTTATCAAACACTACCTAAAGTGATTAAACACTAGCTAAAGTTATCAAACACTACCTAAAGTGATTAAACACTAGCTAAAGTGATCAAACACTAGCTAAAGTGATCAAACACTAGCTAAAGTTATCAAACACTACCTAAAGTGATTAAACACTAGCTAAAGTGATCAAACACTAGCTAAAGTGATCAAACACTAGGAAAAGTGAAGAAACACTAGCTAAAGTGATCAAACACTAGCTAAAGTGATCACACACTAGCTAAAGTGATCAAACACTAGGAAAAGTGAAGAAACACTAGCTAAAGTGATCAAACACTAGAAAAAGTGAAGAAACACTAGCTAAAGTGATCAAACACTAGCTAAAGTGATCAAACACTAGCTAAAGTGATCAAACACTAGCTACAGTGATCAAACACTACCTAAAGTGATCAAACACTAGCTAAAGTGATCAAACACCACCTAATGTGATCAAACACCACCTAAGGTGATCAAACACTACCTAAAGTAATGAAACCGCACCTACATTATGGAATGTCCTATGAATGAACAACATATCTCAGTCATATAAAGTTGGATGAATCAAATATTTAATGACACAAAATGTTCTTTAACTTAGAAAAGGATGCTAGACACATGACCAACCCAATTGTTAATGAAAGCATTAACCCTATTGTGAGTAGAGATCAAAATATCATCTTCTGACACCGAACTCAGCAGATGCAGCTAAATAAACACAAGAACACAGTATAATAAACACAATAACACAGAAAAATTAACACAAGAACACAGTATAATAAACACAATAACACAGAAAAATAAACACAAGAACACAGTATAATAAACACAAGAACACAGTATAATAAACACAATAACACAGAAAAATAAACACAAGAACACAGTTTAATAAACACAAGAACACAGTATAATAAACACAATAACACAGAAAAATAAACACAAGAACACAGTATAATAAACACAATAACACAGAAAAATAAACACAATAACACAGTATAATAAACACAAGAACACAGTATAATAAACACAATAACACAGAAAAATAAACACAAGAACACAGTATAATAAACACAATAACACAGAAAAATAAACACAATAACACAGTATAATAAACACAAGAACACAGTATAATAAACACAATAACACAGAAAAATAAACACAAGAACACAGTATAATAAACACAATAACACAGAAAAATAAACACAAGAACACAGTTTAATAAACACAAGAACACAGTATAATAAACACAATAACACAGAAAAATAAACACAAGAACACAGTATAATAAACACAATAACACAGAAAAATAAACACAATAACACAGTATAATAAACACAAGAACACAGTATAATAAACACAATAACACAGAAAAATAAACACAAGAACACAGTATAATAAACACAATAACACAGAAAAATAAACACAATAACACAGTATAATAAACACAAGAACACAGTATAATAAACACAAGAACACAGAAAAATAAACACAAGAACACAGTATAATAAACACAAGAACACAGAAAAATAAACACAAGAACACAGTTTATGTACAACATAGTCTATAGTACCAGCTATATGTATACCAACATGAAACGGTTGACAATCAACTCTTCCAAGGTAAAAGGCTGGATGACACCATGAATAGTCTGTCTCCTGTAAGATATGACAAATGGAACAGTCCCTATGGTTCACAGCGAGAACTGAAAACAAAAGTTTAAATAACAGAAAATCTTCTTACTCCAAGATCAGACAAATGTAACATACTCTATAGACCAACGAAAACATACTCTATAGACCAACGAAAACATACTCTATAGACCAACGAAAACATACTCTATAGACCAACGAAAACATACTCTATAGACCAACGAAAACATACTCTATAGACCAACGAAAACATACTCTATAGACCAACGAAAACATACTCTATAAACCAACGAAAACATACTCTATAAACCAACGAAAACATACTCTATAAACCAACGAAAACATACTCTATAGACCAACGAAAACATACTCTATAGACCAACGAAAACATACTCTATAAACCAACGAAAAAATAATCTAGAGACCAACGAAGTAACTTCAAAGAACAGTTGAAATATCACTAGATAACTTTGGGTCAAATGGTAAAAGTACTGGTTCCGTTAAACCAAGAAAAAGAAAATGGAGATAGACTCAAAACAAGTAATTGTAATAGAGGAGAAACCCCAACAAGTGTTACAATTGTAATAGAGGAGAAATCACAACAAGTGTTACAATTGTAATAGAGGAGAAATCACAACAAGTGTTACAATTGTAATAGAGGAGAAATCACAACAAGTGTTACAATTGTAATAGAGGAGAAATCACAACAAGTGTTACAATTGTAATAGAGGAGAAACCCCAACAAGTGTTACAATTGTAATAGAGGAGAAATCACAACAAGTGTTACAATTGTAATAGAGGAGAAACCCCAACAAGTGTTACAATTGTAATAGAGGAGAAACCCCAACAAGTGTTACAATTGTAATAGAGGAGAAATCACAACAAGTGTTACAATTGTAATAGAGGAGAAACCCCAACAAGTGTTACAATTGTAATAGAGGAGAAACCCCAACAAGTGTTACAATTGTAATAGAGGAGAAATCACAACAAGTGTTACAATTGTAATAGAGGAGAAATCACAACAAGTGTTACAATTGTAATAGAGGAGAAACCCCAACAAGTGTTACAATTGTAATAGAGGAGAAATCACAACAAGTGTTACAATTGTGATAGACGACCAACTACAACAAGTGTTACAATTGTGATAGAGGAGAAATCACAACAAGTGTTACAATTGTAATAGAGGAGAAACCCCAACAAGTGTTACAATTGTAATAGAGGAGAAATCACAACAAGTGTTACAATTGTAATAGAGGAGAAATCACAACAAGTGTTACAATTGTAATAGAGGAGAAACCCCAACAAGTGTTACAATTGTAATAGAGGAGAAATCACAACAAGTGTTACAATTGTGATAGACGACCAACTACAACAAGTGTTACAATTGTGATAGAGGAGAAATCACAACAAGTGTTACAATTGTAATAGAGGAGAAATCACAACAAGTGTTACAATTGTAATAGAGGAGAAATCACAACAAGTGTTACAATTGTAATAGAGGAGAAATCACAACAAGTGTTACAATTGTGATAGACGACCAACTACAACAAGTGTTACAATTGTGATAGAGGAGAAATCACAACAAGTGTTACAATTGTAATAGAGGAGAAACCCCAACAAGTGTTACAATTGTAATAGAGGAGAAATCACAACAAGTGTTACAATTGTAATAGAGGAGAAATCACAACAAGTGTTACAATTGTAATAGAGGAGAAACCCCAACAAGTGTTACAATTGTAATAGAGGAGAAATCACAACAAGTGTTACAATTGTGATAGACGACCAACTACAACAAGTGTTACAATTGTGATAGAGGAGAAATCACAACAAGTGTTACAATTGTAATAGAGGAGAAATCACAACAAGTGTTACAATTGTGATAGACGACCAACTACAACAAGTGTTACAATTGTGATACAACTACAACAAGTGAAATGTCGGAAAATACATTTCCGAAAATGATTCTTTCAGTAATGATAACACAGTGAATTATAATCTTTTTAATTTGACATACATTTTACTCCGTGCTGAGAAAATTGAATTGATTTTCATAATTTGTGATCCGTAAAGTTATCAGTTACACGTCTGTTACAACGTTGATTTAACTTGTTATATCTACCGTGTTAACGATAACTCACTGATTTTGTTACATACTTGATGCTGTGATTCTCATTCAAGTTGTATTTCTACTGTTGTGTGTACGCAGTCATCATTGAAACGATGGCTTAGTTTCTTTGCAGTCTCATCTATATAATGTTTCTCAACGCTGTACATTAATTACTCCAATTATTTTTTTTTACCAATTTTTACCTCATTTGTCAGCGATTGTCAATAACTCAAACATCATTATTCTAAATGTCATTTTGCCTTCTCTCAATCATCACTGTTCTAAATGCCATTTTCCTTCTCTCAATCGTCCTGCTCTAAATGTGATTTTGCCTTATCTCAATAATTGCTAATCTAAATATCATTTTTCTTTCTCTCAATCATCATTATTCTAAATCTCATTTTGCCTTTCATTCATTATCACTACTCTAAATGTCTTGACGCCATCTCTCACTTATCACTTTTCACAATATCATTATAAGATTTCTCATCACTGTTCAATATGCCATAATGTGATCCCTCACACATTACTTTTCAGTTTGTCAGTATTAGATGTCTTAGTCGTTACTTTTCATTGTGTCAGTATTAGATGTCTTAGTCGTTACTTTTCATTTTGTCATTATTAGATGTCTTAGTCGTTACTTTTCATTTTGTCATTATTAGATGTCTTAGTCGTTACTTTTCATTTTGTCATTATTAGATGTATTAGTCGTTACTATTCATTTTGTCATTATTAGATGTATCAATCATTACTTTTACTAGGTTTTGCTATATTTAATTCTTGTTTTATTGATTCTTGTACAAAATCATATGACAGTTAAAAACAGCAGATCTCTACCTATTTGTTTTGTTTGTGTGCGTGTTTTTTTTCACAGTGACTTATTGACACGGGTGATAGAGTAGTGTTAAAACACAAGGTGTCAGTGGTACCACTTAACTCATCTCCACTCAACTGTAAGAAAATATACACTCCTGAGGTCCGACCTTGCATACACCACAGTAATCAAACGGATGGTTTTTATATTGCCATAATGCAACTTCAACTCAGTCTGACTGCGGGAATTCCCACACGGTGTGTTGAAGGTGTGAGTTCTCAGTTAAGGTATATTTTACCTGCGCGTCTACTGGGAAACTTTCTACCTGCGCGTCTACTGGGAAACTAATAACCGATCATGTGACATGGCAAATACCGAAGAATAACGTGTAAGGAATGAGGTATAAACAGGTAAATGTCACGCATTTGGGAATGGTGAACATTATCAGGGAGAGATGAGTGATGACATTTCAGAAAAAGAATCCGCATTGACTTTCAAAGGTGAGACAAGAAAGCCCGCTGACATAAGACGGATGTGTAATCGTAGTCGCGTGTTGAGGTTGTGCTATGTGCACGACTTATTTTGAAGCTGTACATCTACGTATAAAGAGTAGGGAGAGAGACGGGGCAAGTTTTAGAAATTAGAACTACATTGAGAACTACATTGGGAACTACATTGAGAACTACACAAGTAACGACGGAATAAACCATCCCCTTCCCCCCTAATAATTAGGAACCTGGGCCGGGGTTCACATAAAAAACCTTTCCAGTTAAGAAAAGTCATAATGTAGCAAATAAGATTTGTCACAGATCCGCTCAGGTGTCACTCACTCGCCTCGCAACTTGACTCAACACGTTTTCCGACTGTGACAACACACTCGTGAAATAAATGTAATTTTAGTCCAGACTTTACACCTGTATATTCTCAATCAACTATGACTTTCAAAGTGTATATTCTCAATCAACTATGACTTTCAAAGTGTATATTCTCAAGCTAATATCAAGACTTTCAGCATTTAAATTCTCAAACCCCCATGTCAAGACTTTCACGTGTATAACATCAAAGTATGTCAAGAATGCCAACGTGTAAAACCTCATGCTCCTATGTCAAGAATATTATGTGTATAATCTCAAACTATGTCCAGAATTTAAATATGTATAATCTCAAGCCCCTATATAAAGAATATTACGTGTATAATCTCAAACTATGTCCAGACTTTCCACGTATATAACATCAAGCCCCTATGTCAAGACTACCAACGTATATAATTACAAGCTAATATGAACGTGGAGCAGGTGATCGACACAGGCATGTACATTCCTCAGGTGCAACGAGTAGAACTATATTCTTCTTTCATACATGTTGTACATGGCAATCAAGAAAAGTTTTGGGGCGGGGGGGGGGGGAGACTGCCAACCTGCCTCATGTGAAATGTTATCATTTATAAATGTCACATCTTGTTTCAATTTCTCACGTTTACCTTCTGTCAAATAGTCCCCATGAATAACTTCTGTTAAATAATCCCTATGGAAATCTTCTGTCAAAAAATCCCCATTGATATCTTCTATCAAATAATCCCCATGGATATTTTCTGTCAAATAGCCCCAGTGGATATCTATTGTGAAATAATCCCCATGGATATCTTCTATCAAATAATCCCCATGAATATCTTCTGTCAAATACTCCCCACTGATATCTTCTATAAAATAATCCTTATGGATATCTTCTGTCAAATAGCCCCCGTGGATATCTTCTGTCAAATAGCCCCCGTGGATATCTATTGTGAAATAATCCCCATGAATATCTTCAGTAAAATAATCCCCATGGATATCTTCTATCAAATAATCCCAATGAATACATTCTTTCAAAAAATCCCCATGGATGACGAAGATATGCATTCCAGTAAACATTGTTTACAAACTAAACATTTTCTAGTACAGACTAGACAAACTAAACATTTTCTTGTACAGACTAGACAAACTAAACATTTTCTTGTACAGTCTAGACAAACTAAACATTTCTTGTACAGACTAGACAAACTAAACATTTTCTTGTACAGACTAGACAAACTAAACATTTTCTTGTACAGACTAGACAAACTAAACATTTTCTTGTACAGACTAGACAAACTAAACATTTTCTTGTACAGTCTAGACAAACTAAACATTTCTTGTACAGACTAGACAAACTAAACATTTTCTTGTACAGACTAGATAATATTAATTATTACTATAGATAATCACAATTATCTCATCCATTTTTGTGTACAGAGGAAGCTGCTTACTATTCCCTGCTCCCTTTTGGTATGGCCGTGTATTACAGAGCACCTCTTTGACAGCTAAGGAATCCATACACAGGCAATTTTGCATACGGACCTTTCAGAAAGCAACGGCAAACTACTAATCATATGTATATTGCCTAGAAAATCACTACATCCAAAAACATTCTGGGTTGTCGACTACATCTTGGAAAGCATACTTTACCGATTTATTCACATCAAACTTTACCGATGTCTTCACATCAAACTTTACCGATTTATTCACATCAAACTTTACCGATTTATTCACATCAAACTTTACCGATTTATTCACATCAAACTTTACCGATTTATTCACATCAAACTTTACCGATTTATTCACATCAAACTTTACCGATTTATTCACATCAAACTTTACCGATTTATTCACATCAAACTTTACCGATTTATTCACATCAAACTTTACCGATTTATTCACATCAAACTTTACCGATTTATTCACATCAAACTTTACCGATTTATTCACATCAAACTTTACCGATTTATTCACATCAAACTTTACCGATTTATTCACATCAAACAATACCGATTTATTCACATCAAACAATACCGATTTATTCACATCAAACATCACGCACTTTTCCCGTTCATAATCGCAAACATAACAATTTTCTTGTACAGACTAAAATTGTAACAGAAAACACCTATCAATTTACCATCTGCCAGATACATCATAAATACCTAGAATACGCTAGCTATTTGCAGACAACAGGTGATGTAAAGATTTGTATTAGTTCACATCTCATCATCTGCTTACAAACCTTCTGCCTGTGAACACAATTGTAATCGGTTTGAAAATATCTTTGAAAGATTGTTCTAAAATTAACCAAAGGTGCGGAACGGGCCAGGAATAAGAGCGTGCATATTTTTCTCAGATGCTTAATTGCGGCAGATATATCTGGTCGCATTGCTTAAATCCTGTGAATGATGTTCAGAGGTGGAAGATCTTTGACTTTTACAATGAACCATGCCGGGTTTGTTTTCGTTCAACATATCAGGAGATGTTCTCGACTGGAAAAAAGCTGTAAAATGATCCAAGATGTAGTTTGAGACTGGGTGAGCTTAACGTAAACAAGGCAAGAGTCAAGAAGGAACTGTGACGAATTTGATGTTTTTACAACCGGGTTGACTTCGGAAATTATTTACAGCAATGTGCGTCACCGCGTCACCATATGTTATAAGAAACCTGATACGATTATTTTTTTCACGGTGTCTCCCGAGTGTCGGTGGAAGTGTATGTTTTATTTCACAGAATCACCAAAATATTGATGGGTTTCATTTTGTGCCTCGATGGATAAAGATGCGATGTTAAAATGCAAATGCAGTAACATACCAACTGTCACCACTACTTTTCATCCCAAAATCGAGATCTTTCTCATCTTCACATTACAGAAATATAGTGACATGTGAGATGAAATGCTTGAGAAAAGCGGTAGGGGTCACCAGGCTCGATAGATTACGAAATGAAGATATAAGGGAAATAATATGTATAATGCCTTGCACAGATTACATAGAAAGGCAGCAGATCAAGTGGTTTGCCCAAATTATGAGAATGCATCACGAAAGGTTGCCCGTACAAGCATACAACCGAATGACATCAGGGTACAAAGGCAAAGGAAGACCACAGAAAAGGTGAATAGAAAAGTTCAGGAACATTTTCAACAGACACGTGTCATAGCACAGCCGAGACCACACATCTGGCTCTAGAACTCAAGCTCGAGCTTCATTCACTCCTACGCTTAGCGACAAGAGTGTATAACAAACCACCTGGGGAAAGACAATAAACAATTTAAAAAAAACATATTTAGAGTTGCAGTAAGTTGAATATCAGACGTGTGAAATTCTGGAAAGGAAAATATTGTGAATTTAATTATATAAAGCATGAGGTCTGGAAGTAATTGCGATCATGTGGATTAGATTAGGTACGAGTATAAATTGGGAAACATATTCAGTTTAAGGGATTGGTCAACTTTAGGGATTTTTGAGCTCTAATATATTTTGGTTGTGCGGCCTAATATAGCCAATTGGACGTTATCGGCTGGTTGAAAGAGCGTGACTCTCAAGGGAAAGATAAACTCATCACCTACCTACTTATTATCAAGGGATTGGAGGATTTTGTTTTGGCCGTCGGCTTTGGAGGTCGACGGTCAGGGAAGGATTCGGACTGGACCAGTCGGACTCGGGAGAACGGCTAGAAGAAGTAAGACTAGTCTTCGATATCGAACCGTTGAATACATACGTTAACACTTAGAAGTAGGTCTATTGTTGCAACTATATAATTTCTGATTTCATGTACATAATTGATGCCCTGATATTGTGAACTAGTTGTTGTATTACAAAAATAGACAGAAAAATTCGTCAAGAAGATGTTGAATTGGATATGTCGCTTGTATGGTGTTCCTGAAAATATATCAGTCAGTTGTCAGTGACTGCAGTCAATCAGTTGTCAGTGATTGCAGTCAATCAGTTGTCAGTGATTGCAGTCAATCAGTTGTCAGTGATTGCAGTCAATCAGTTGTCAGTGATTGCAGTCAATCAGTTGTCAGTGATTGCAGTCAATCAGTTGTCAGTGATTGCAGTCAATCAGTTGTCAGTGATTGCAGTCAATCAGTTGTCAGTGATTGCAGTCAATCAGTTGTCAGTGATTGCAGTCAATCAGTTGTCAGTGATTGCAGTCAATCAGTTGTCAGTGATTGCAGTCAATCAGTTGTCAGTGATTGCAGTCAATCAGTTGTCAGTGATTGCAGTCAATCAGTTGTCAGTGATTGCAGTCAATCAGTTGTCAGTGATTGCAGTCAATCAGTTGTCAGTGATTGCAGTCAATCAGTTGTCAGTTATTGCAGTCAATCAGTTGTCAGTGATTGCAGTCAATCAGTTGTCAGTGATTGCAGTCAATCAGTTGTCAGTGATTGCAGTCAATCAGTTGTCAGTGATTGCAGTCAATCAGTTGTCAGTGATTGCAGTCAATCAGTTGTCAGTGATTGCAGTCAATCAGTTGTCAGTGATTGCAGTCAATCAGTTGTCAGTGATTGCAGTCAATCAGTTGTCAGTGATTGCAGTCAATCAGTTGTCAGTAATCGCAGTCAATCAGTTGTCAGTAATTGCAGTCAATCAGTTGTCAGTGATTGCAGTCAATCAGTTGTCAGTGATTGCAGTCAATCAGTTGTCAGTGATTGCAGTCAATCAGTTGTCAGTGATTGCAGTCAATCAGTTGTCAGTGATTGCAGTCAATCAGTTGTCAGTGATTACAGTCAATCAGTTGTCAGTGATTGCAGTCAATCAGTTGTCAGTAATTACATCTTGTCACTATAATTACACATCACTTATCATCCTTCGACACCCCACCTCGTCATAGAAGTATATGGGATTTTTTTCTCGGAGTCCCTAGAGTGTCAGTGGAAGCATACGTATTTTCTCACGGAGTTGTCTTGAGTGTCGGTTGAAGCTAATGTTTTTTTCTCACGGAGTTGTCAGAGTGTCGGTTGAAGCTAATGTTTTTTCTCACGGAGTTGTCAGAGTGTCGGTAGAAGCATGTTTTTTTTTCACACGGAGTTGTCAGAGTGTCGGTTGACGCTTATGTTTTTTTTCTCACGAAGTTGTCAGAGTGTCGGTTGAAGCTTATGTTTTGATTCTCACGGAGTTGTCAGAGTGTCGGTTGAAGCTTATATTCTTTTCTCACGGAGTTGTCAGAGTGTCGGTTGAAGCTTATATTCTTTTCTCACGGAGTTGTCAGAGTGTCGGTTGAAGTTTATGTTTTTTTTATCACGGAGTTGTCTTGAGTGTCGGTTGAAGCTTATGTTTTTTTCTCATGGAGTTGTCAGAGTGTCGGTTGAATCTTATGTTTTTGTTCTCACAGAGTTGTCAGAGTGTCGGTTGAAGCTTATGATGTTTTTTCTCACGAAGTTGTCAGAGTGTCGGTTGAAGCTTATATTTTTTTTCTCATGGAGTTGTCAGAGTGTCGGTTGAATCTTATGTTTTTGTTCTCACAGAGTTGTCAGAGTGTCGGTTGAAGCTTATGATGTTTTTTCTCACGAAGTTGTCAGAGTGTCGGTTGAAGCTTATATTTTTTTTCTCACGGCGTTTTCTAGAACTAGATGTGAAACACATTATGGAACTGCATGTGAAACACAATATATAACTGCATGTGAAACACAATATATAACTGCATGTGAAACACAATTAGTTAGTTAGTTAGCCGTTGGATCATCGCCTCTGCACTTCGGACAAGTCCATAGGTGCTCAAATCTCTCCTTGAGTGTAGCCGCCATTACACATTGATTGACCGTCCCAGTACGCAGTTGATTGACTATCATTTTTTCTTGCCCACAAAACCACTCATTTCTAGCGACACCACATTTCAAACCAAACTCCCTTATTCTAGTCATGTAATAAGAGTCATCGACGCTTATACAATCATTTGCTCGTGCGTTTTCCCGTAAGGCGTTAAAAATGATTGCTCGGTCCATCGCTCCACCAACAGCCGTAGTAGCGGCGTGTGCGGCCAACCTATCTGCTTTCTCATTACCCCAAACTCCCGCATGTCCCGGCACAATAATGAAAGTCCCTTTATGAATACATGAATTATTCACTGCATCCAGCCACTGTTCCCGAATGTATCCCGCCTGAACTTTCACAGTCATGTTCATGGAGTCACTGAGTATACAGGAATGCTCGCACATAGTCTGCGAGCACACCCATGGCAAAGCTTTGATTACTGCCAAAATATCCATTGTCATGCTGCTTGTCGTCTGAGCGAATGCACCACTTTCCTCTCTGATGGTCTCCCCCACCTTTGAGATGTGACGGCCCAGGCACTTCTGATGTGTCTCTCAATCGACCAATCTGTATATATAATCATATCACCTTTCCTGGAATTCTCACCGATCAAAGCGAGTACCTCCGACTCCACCACAGTCGAACACCATTTCCTGCATTCTCTATTGAGTATTATTATTACTTCGAAGGCTGTCGGACAATCTAAGGACGCACGACTCCATTCCGCACCAGGTAGCATATCTTCCAATCTGCACACCCTCTGTATAATATCCTCTGCGCGCCCCATCCGCGACTATCAGGTTTATAAATATAGAAACACAATATAGAACTGCATGCAAAACACAAATAATACACAGCTGCATGTAAAACACAAATAATACACAGCTGCATGTAAAACACAAATAATACACCGCTGCATGTAAAACACAAATAATACACAGTTGCATGTAAAACACAAATAATACACAGCTGCATGTAAAACACAAATAATACACAGCTGTATGTAAAACACAAATAATACACAGCTGCATGTAAAACACAAATAATACACAGCTGCATGTAAAACACAAATAATACACAGCTGCATGTAAAACACAAATACAATAAACATTTAAAAAAACGAAAAATGGTTATAGCAAGAGAGTGTAAAATTTATAATTTTATTAATTTATCAGAAATGGATGATTACTTATACTAAATGGATGATTACTTATACTGAATGGATGATTACTTATACTAAATGGATGATTACTTATACTGAATGGATGATTACTTATACTAAATGGATGATTACTTATACTGAATGGATGATTACTTATACTAAATGGATGATTACTTATACTGAATGGATGATTACTTATACTAAATGGATGATTACTTATACTAAATGGATGATTACTTATACTGAATGGATGATTACTTATACTAAATGAAGTGTACGCATTTTGATGGATAGAGACTTAGAAATGAAATAATGAAACACTTTGTGATGGATATAGACTGGATAATAACATTACCAGTTGGTGTTCCTCCTATTATATTACCTTGTTATGTAATTCTGTAAGCTTGGCAGACACCACTAAATTTCCAGGTAGCGTACCTTGCTAAGTCATTCTGTGAGCTTAGAAAACACCGCTAAATCTCCAGGTAGCGTACCTTGCTAAGTCATTATGTAAGCTCAGAAGACACCGCTAAATCTCCAGGTAGCTTACTTTGCCAAGTCATTCTGTGCGTTTGGTGTGACGTAATAGAGTAAGTTGATATTTTCTGGTGTAGAAATAGTGTTTTTTTTATTTTCAGAACATAAATGTTTTGTACAAGGATATACCTAACACATGACCGCCTACATTTCTTATAAGAATTGCGCACATAATTAATTAGGCCCCATTCGTTACGTTTATGATTATTGTCGTACTTTTAATTGGTTAATATTTATATACTTGGAGTTGTCTTAGCTATTTTTGGCTTACAACTCTAAGTATATAAATAGTTACCAACCAAAAGCGCGACAATAATTAAAAAAACATAACGAATTCGGTCCTAATTAACTCTTTACGGAGGTCTTCTGCCGTCGAGGGTTTCACCTAACGAGTCTGTAACTCGTAAACATATCTATTGCGTCGTCGACACCGCAATGTATTATGTCAAAGTAGCACTTACTATCATGGTTTACTTCGTGAAATAAAAGTCTAGCACGTACCCGACATATCGTTCTATATCCCATTTCTCATGAGGTTTATCAGTTGTTACAACCTGTTATAATCATTCTCTTATCATAACATGTCATTACAAATGATGATTGCCTTCTTCCGATGTTGATAATGCGATTTCTCCTGCGTTCGCCTCTTGTCAGCAGATTTGTATTTTTATCAGATCTAGCACATTCTTCTAGTGAAAACGCATCAGTTCAAACTATTTCATTTTTGTGTGTTTTCACTTTCAACAATGATTGCTGATGACGTTTCAGAGACATTAACTTTAACAGACGTCGCTGTAAAAAAAAATATAAAAATGTGCCTTTTGTTTCTGTCAGTTTTGGATCTTTTAGTTCAGTAAAATGCTGTAGTCACCTCTTATATACGCTCCCGTCACCTCGGACGTTAGGTCAACTTGATTATATCCGAATTTTACAACCACAAAAATAAAGTGGATGTCGCGGTCCATGTAATCCACTTATTACGCCTCCGAAATGTGTTACTAACTTCAGCTGAAACTCTGTAAAATTTATGACATTCAGAAAGACACCGCCCATTCTTAATTCTTCAATTAATTGTTCATATGTGTATGTATATATATATATGGGTGTGTGTGTGTTTAGAATGAGACCATTGCCAATACATGGCCTGCTGGATAATTGAAAAACAGCCTTATAGAAGGATTGATTTAACTTTTCCCGTCATTGTCTTTGGCCAATATGATTATAATTTGTGTAGATCATTTTGAATATCACGAGAAAGGCAAATGAGTCACTTCAGAAGGCTGTTTATTAATTAACCACCATGTCTGCTCTAGACGATGGTCACTGTTTAGATAGCGTTCTTTGAGTTATCACTTCTGCTGTGTTTGTTCTCAAACTCCTGTAGATTCGCAGGATATAGTCAGGAGAAATTAATGCGCTGTAGCGTGGTTTACGGCGTCGCTGCGATTCTTTGCCGACTACTAATCTACATCATGTTTTCTATTATGTCCATGCATTTCGGTGACCAACTAAAATCATGATAATAATAAATATCGTCACGTATGTAGGCTTATTTTGATTATAACCGTAGATCTTCTATTGTTGAGAGTTACGATGGAAGAGACGTTGAGCACGTGCAGTCTAACTCAATTGGCACACGCTCCTGAGATTTCAAGAAGAGTCATAAAACATAACATTTAGAGGATATTTGTATATCTTACCACTTTCTGTATCAATTTGAAGGTTATTGCTATGAATAAAAACACTATTAAAATAGTCTTTCCTTTAATATATTGATTTCTATGAGTCTCATTATGAAGATTACTTCCGACAACGGTTGTGTCGGGTCACTGGCCCAAAAACCAGCAACATAACGCATTTCCATTCTCTGGACTACATCCTGCTGGAAATCTAACTTGATCATTCTACAGCTACAAGAGAGATCCAACGGGAGTTTGAGAATTAACAATGAAGAAAAATATAATTTCAATGTCGAACGGTTTACGTGCATGACTAGTTCTTGACAAGTCAGTGCAAGACAGAATTATTCACCAAATTAGTCGCCATTGCACTCATAGCTGTAATGTGCATTGAAACTCAAATATCTGTCGAGCAGCGTTGCCATGTATTCTAATGTTGATGTTCCCCGTACTATCTCTGAACAGATTTTGATGTATACTTGAGTGAGGTGACAAATAACCCTCTTTTTTTGGCAAAAGTGGTACTGCAGACTGAAGAGGCAGCGGCTCGCGTCGATCTTGTTGCTATCTTAAATTGTTTTCATTATTTTCTTTTATTATACGTTATTCAAGATCTATACATTCCCGTCTCTAATGTGTTTCGTTATCTATACGTTTTCCTTACATAGTTTTTACGAGTGTATCTCTTATGCAATTGAGATTTTGATTTATTTGAAACGTTAGCGAAAGCTCTACCGTGAAAATCACAATATGTCTCTTGTGATGGTCTTTTAACGTGAACTGATTCTAGATCTTTCCTGGAATGTTCTTTAAGTGATTCTAGATCTTTCCTGGAATGTTCTTTAAGTGATTCTAGATTTCCTGGAATGTTCTTTCATTAAATTTAAAAAAATATATTCCTCCTTATTGTGACAGCTGCTTATTGAGAATACTTGAAGCTGTGAAATATTCATTCCTGTCATTATCTTTTTTCTATTTCTTGCATATTCTTCAATACATTCCAAACTCTAGATGTTTTCAGAGTATTTTTCATATAGTTGTACCATCCATGATCCTAGATGTCTTCAGAGCAGTGCTCATTTATATGCAACGTGCGTGTGTCTATGATTACATTTTTGCTGATGCACTTATTTCTTCTGTGTGTATATATATATATATATATATATATATATATATATATATATATATATATAAGTCCATAGTGACATCTAGATTACTGATATCACAGATTATATATATATTGAGATTTCAGGAAGATTCATGAATAACCTAAGGTCTATAGCAAAACACAACATTCAGAGTTAATATCAAGAGGATATTTGTAGATCTTGCCACTTTCTGTATCAATGTGAAGGTTATTGCTAAGAATAAAAACACTGAATAAAGATAGTCTTTCTTTAATATATTTGTTTTCTATGAGTCTAATTATTTCATTACTTCGGAAAACGAGTGTGTCGGGTCACTGGCACAAAAACCAGCCACATTACGCATTTCTATTCTCTGGACTACATCCTGCTGGAAATCTAACGTGATCATTTTACAGCTACGAGAGAGACGCGATATATAACTATATATATATATAAATACATACACATATATAACATCTATGGGAATTTACATGGTGTAATGGTTAAGCTCTAAGCTGTATTCTCATGAAGTTGCTGGTTTGAATACCGCTGACTGGGTCTTCTTTACAAAGTTCATTTCTTGGAGATACACCGTGTGGTGATCCGCCGTGTGGAGATCTGCCGTGTGGAGTTACACCGTGTGGAGATCTGCCGTGTGGAGATACACCGTGTGGAGATAACAACGTGTAGAGATCCGCCGTGTGGAGATTCACCGTGTGGAGATCTGCCGTGTGGTGATACACCGTTTGGAGATCTGCCGTGTGGAGACACACAGTGTGTACTATAGCTTTATAATAATGAGTTAAGTGCTATACGCGGTACTCTCGACAGGCAGGGTGGGAAGCTTTGTTAGAAAAGACGTATTATATTTGTGATAATCAAAGTGCAATGAAGTCAATCCTCTACGCCTTCTCAATCGTTTTAGAGTCCTAGAGCTCTTGTGTAGTTTCACTTTCAGCGTCAGTTTTGGTATTTATTCTGGTAGGTTTTTTGTAAGAGCGTGCGTTTGTGTGAGTCCTATATCGATGTGTTTCCCTTATTAGTTTGACTATTTAAGCCTTGGTGACTCTGATCTCGTCTACTGTGGGGGGTATTGTGACATGACTATTTAAGCCTTGGTGACTCTGATCTCGTCTACTGTGGGGGGTATTGTGACATGACTATTTAAGCCTTGGTGACTCTGATCTCGTCTACTGTGGAGGGTATTGTGACATGACTATTTAAGCCTTGGTGACTCTGATCTCGTCTACTGTGGAGGGTATTGTGACATGACTTTCGGGATATCTCCAAGAACGCTGCAAATAACGGAGCTGAATCACCCCAAGCATGAACCTTTATCGCGTTTCATCACATTGAAACTGATCGCTTGATTGATCAGACAAGTATATATCGATAGGACTCCCACTGATAAAAGCAATTGTCTTTGTCAACGTGAACAGTAAGTTCTCCCATTAGTTAGGTTGTAAGAAGTCACACATTTTACAGCTCATTAAACAGACAACATTATAGGGGAAAATATTAACGATACATAAACAGACTGAAATGGCAACTCGTTGGCAAGGTCTTCATTAGAAAGTAATACAAACCAAGTATATGACAGACAATACAATTAATAATTATTATTATTGTAAAGATGTTTTTCACAAGACAGGCTTCCGAAGAATGTGAGTAATAGGTTATTTTATTGTGTGCTACTTATGGTAGTTATTGATTGTACATCTGATACCTTCAGTATGTCACTGACTACGTCGTAACATTTTCGGTGGTTCAGCATCATTTTGTTCGTGTGCCAAGCTTGGCATATGTGACAGATGTCATAGCTCTCAATGCTTGTCGCCAAGCTTGGCACATAGGGCAGATGTCATAGCTCTCCATGCTTGTCGCCAATCTTGGTACATAAGACAGATGTCATAGCTCTCCATGCTTATCGCCAATCTTGGAACATAAGACAGATGGCATATCTCTCCATGCTTGTCGATCAACAGCCAGCTGTTCCAGATCGTTCATTTTTATATCAGCTGTTGAGATATCTTTTTCTATAGCTCCTTTCAGTGTTATTTTTGGTCTTCCCCTTTTTCTGTTGCCACTCAGTGACCATGTAAAGACTTGACGTGGTGTTCTGTCTTCATTCATTCTGACTGCGTGACCGATGTATGCCCAACGACTGTTTCTTATAACTTCTATGATGTATTCCTGTTTTGTTTCTTGTATTAGTGTTTCGTTATAATTAAAGTCTTTTCAGTTTGTGTTTCTAATTTTCCTGAGACATTTCTTTTCGAAGGCATTTAATTTGTTTTCTAAAGATGAAGTTCATTTCCAGCTTTCACATCCGTATGTTAAAACCCAAATAGCACATGCGTTGAACAATCGTAGCTTTGTATTAATGCTGGTGCACTTTTTTTAAATCTCCAATTGTTTGAATATGAGTTGAATGCATTTGATGCCAGAGAAATTCTTGATCTTAATTTCGGCGATTGCAACAACGAAAAATATTTACTAGAAGGTGAAATTTCAATGAAAACTCTATATGAAAGTGCTCCTTCGTCTTTACGTTCGTTCTCAAAAACTTGCAGGTTAGTAGCATGTTGGCCATAGAACAGAATGTGTTGTATCATGGGGCCGATAAACTGTGATATCAGTGCCCTTCGGTCTAACACATCGGACCATCATTATTAACTTGTTTGTAATTTGTGTAGATACTATTTTCCTCATGTCATTGAAGGTACTTTTGGCCATTCCTATTCTCCTTTTAGCTCTGTTGAATATAATAATAATAATTATTAATTGTATTGTCTGTCATATACTTGGTTTGTATTACTTTCTAATGAAGACCTTGCCAACGAGTTGCCATTTCAGTCTGTTTATGTATCGTTAATATTTTCCCCTATAATGTTGTCTGTTTAATGAGCTGTAAAATGTGTGACTTCTTACAACCTAACTAATGAGAGAACTTACTGTTCACTTTGACAAAGACAATTGCTTTTATCAGTGGGAGTCTTATCGATATATACTTGTCTGATCAACCAATCGATCAGTTTCAATGTGATAAAACGGGATAATGTTCAATGTGATGAAACGGGATAATGTTCAATGTTTTGGGGGTGATTCATCTTCGCAATCTTCATCCACTTCATCTATCTTATAATCATTATTACGTGACGATCTAATGTATAATCATCTATCATGATCATCTAATTTATAATCTTCTAATTTGTAATCATCTAATTTATGATCTTCTAATTTGTAATCATCTATTTTATAATCTTCTAATTTGTAATCATCTAATTTATAATCTTCTAACTTGTGGTCATCTAATTTTTGATCTTCTAACTTGTGGTCATCTAATTTTTGATCTTCTAACTTGTGGTCATCTAATTTATGATCTTCTAACTTGTGGTCATCTAATTTATGATCTTCTAACTTGTAATCATCTAATTTATGATCTTCTAACTTGTAATCATCTAATTTTTCATCCTCTAACTTGTAATCATCTAATTTATGATCTTCTAACTTGTAATCATATAATTTATGATCATTATCAGGTGACACATTCTTTCCAGAACGTAGACTTCCCTATGTATCTCTTAAATTCTCCGCGGTCTTGAGCAAGTTGTCCCTCCTTGTTTAGTGGCATGTGCAGATATTCTTAGCGTCTTTTGTCCAACGGCGTCCTTTGTCCCTGTTGTCTTCTAACATTCCATCCAGTTATACTCTCTGCATGCCGTCGTGTCTTTTAATGTGACCGAAAAAAACTAGCTTTTTTCATTAATATGATTTTCAGAAACCAGCCTTCCTGGACGTGAATTGTTCTTAATACCTCCTGGTTTTTTTTCCGTGCTGTCCATGGTATTCTCAAAACTCTTCTATAAAACTTTAATTCAAATGATGTTATTCTCTTGTCCACTGTTTTATTTAGTGTCCATGTTTCACATCCATATTTCAACACAGGAACCACACATGTCTGTATTAAACACAACTTGGTTCTTATGTTATTACACTGCCATAATTTCTTTAGCTGTTTTAAATTGAATAGCGCCATTATTACCGTTATCTTAATCTCAACTGTGCAGACACCCGCATTGTTTATATTAGAATAGTTTTCCCTTGTGAGCAAAGTATTTCATAGGTCAAGGGTCAGCAACACATTGAGTGAGATCATAGGTCAAGGGTCGGCAACTCGTCGAGTGTGACATACCAGTGGGTCTCAAGTTAGTTAGTTAGTCGTTGGATCCCCCCCTCCATCTTTTCTTTACGAAAACCAATCCCACAACATTGTTTGTTTCGTAATGGGTTTGTCTCATATGGCCGAGGCACGCACTTTCAACCTAGGATTTGATGTCCATCTTGGTTATATCAGGGCGTTATGGGACCTGTGTTCTTTTGTGGCATGTGCGCCTGCTTGTTTCTAGAATTTAGCTATCCAGCCGGGTTTACTGCTGTGCCTTCTAGCTGCAGCCATGAATAGGACTATGTTGTGGCGTGGCCTGTCTCCAGTGACGGGTCTCGTGGTTTGGTAGCCCTAAGAAGGGCTTTTTCTGGCATTCTTTAGAGTAATTGTCGTTCGGGCTGTTATTTATGGTGTTGCCTCTTCTCCGTGGTGATGTTCGTTATTTCTGGATGACGTGACGTCTCCTTTAGGTGTCGTGGTTGCTACATATTGTGACGTTCGTTGTACCTGGGGAATTTTAATTTATATTTATATTGAATTTTTTTATTTTTTTGTAAATTTTTTTCTTAAATTAATTTAAAATAGTTAAAAGAATATAATTATCAATAATTATTATGCATACATCATAGGTACACATACAATACACATATATTTATACATACATATATTTATATACACACACATACATTTACATTCGGTTAGCGGATGGACCGAGCAGACATACTCATTGCTCTTCGTGAGTCCTCATGATGAGAGGATTTTATGATGAACAAGCATGAGTCAATATCAAAAATGCAAGAATTGGGAGTGAGAATGGGCGTGGCCCGAAGAGAACCCTTAACAAAAAGATTTCGAAAAGAATAGTGAACCAACATAGAATCGGAACCATCAGCGGTTATACCCTGATCGATTTAGTTAAGCGGAGTTCTGAGCACTTATGGACGTGTCCGGTGTCCGAAGATAATAATTAACATACCTAATACCTAATACATACATACATATATACACACTCATAAATCTTTATAACTAAATGTAGTAAATATATTCCAAATATCCCATATAAATATCCAAATATCCCATAAGTTCCCTTAAATATATATTTGAATGTTATACAATTACAAATATGTTGCCACCTTAATTGTTTCAATACTGGCAAATCATCTCACAGTTTGAGAACTTCTCAGTAGATCGTCCAATAATTTGAGAACTTATCAGTAGATATCCAACGCCTCCATGTTGCTCCCATGAAAGAATGAAACAGATTTTACTTATCTATACTGAACTGTATAGTGTTTGACAGGAGACAGATATTATGTCATGTGACGTATTCTTTCCAGAACGTTGTCTTCCCAATGAACTCTCTGAACCTGTCTCTGTCTTTGGCGATGTGGCTTTCATTTTCCAACGATGTATTCATGTTATCTTTAATGTCGTCAATCTATCGTCTTCTTGTGCTGCCCTTTCTCCTCTTTCCATGTGCTCTACCCTCTATAATTTGTCTTTCTAAACAGCTGTCTCATTGTATGATCAAACAGGTGTAGTTTAAGTTATAAGCTATAAGACAAATCTAAGCTATCTATACTGGGCGGTATAGCGATGACAAGAAACAGATGTAATTTATCTATACTGGAAGATATAGTGATCAGAGGAAACATATATACGATATATATGCTGGACTGAATAATGATGCGAGGAGACAGATCTAAGGTATCTATACTGAATAGTGATGCGACAAGACAGATATACGTCAATTACAACATTTGTGATTACAATGTGATGTGACGCAGACAGATATAAGTCAATTACAACATTTGTGATTACAATGTGATGTGACGCAGACAGATATAAGTCAATTACAACATTTGTGATTACAATGTGATGTGACGAAGACAAGGCTGTAATTTTCATAGAACGATATAAATGAACGTGAATAAATTATTTGTAAAAATTGTTTTGTTTATTACCGACAACTGACTGTGATACTGATCTTAATAATAAGTTATGATTGTGTGTACTCATGGGTCTCTGATCAGCTGACGAAATAAGAATTTGTTGAAATATTCCAAGGTGACAGATCGGCTGGCGAGCTCAGCACTTGATAAAATATCCCAAGGAGCTGATTCATATAAATGGAATTGAATAAATGAGTTTCTAGAAAATGTGTATACAAAAACTTACCGGGAGACTGTTCGTGTGTAGTCATAGACCACTGACCGGCTGGCGCGATCAGCACTTAATGAAAAAACCCAAGAAGCTGGTTCATATTTAAAAAATCTGGAATCAGATGAGGCCATACGTGCCCTGCTCGTGACAGAAATCAACACCGATGTGTGACTATATGCGATGTCTATATTAGTGAAATCCAGGCCGCCAGGTCTGAGTACGAGACATAGGTTCCCGCAGCATAAATGACGCAGTGCAAAGTATCCCCCCTCCCACCCCCAGAAATTACTAGATTAATAACTATCATTTTTAGCTTATCCTTCTCAGGACATTGTATAATTCCATCATTTCTGTCTGTAGTGTTTTTTGTAGGCATTATAAATAGGTTCATTAGTTTTCTATTGCTTTCTAAACGATCTGAAAGCACAATTGCCTGTGGTGGAATTCAACCTCGGTACTCGGTAGACATACGAAATTACAAACTAGTATTGAGATACAATACTAAATCAATAAATACTCCAAAATATTAGCGACAAGATGACCCCCACCCCCCCCCCAGAACCCCCCCCCCTTCCCCCAAGGGTCATGTTTTCCCCATAGTTCGAGATTAACTATATACACTAAATCGTATATACCACTTGATGACGTACTTATACAATAAGGTGGAGTCAGAAATAAAAATGCAGAGGAGAACAAAGCCAGAGGCAGACCACGCAAACTATGGATAACAGAAATATAGAGTCAACGAAAACCAACATCTATGACACACGCAAGAATTATCTCCAGAGAAATGTTCTACCTCTGACTCTATTTCTATATATATCTATACGCTTTTACCATTGTATGTTTTACGGCGTTAGGGGTAGAAAATGTCTCTGGAGATAGGCTTCTTGTGCGCTGTTTGTAAGCTTGTTCCTGTGGCTTCTTTGATTTCTGTGATCCATCTTTTACATGGTCTGCCTCTGGCTTTATAGCTGTGATTTCTATGTGTCATTGACGCTGCAAGGCATAAACGCAGTCTCCATATAAGGCATAAAGACGTATAAAGCGAAAACAAAGAGACAGAGAAGGACATGACAACACTTACTATAAGTAATATCTTCGTTTCACTGAGCGAAACCGATGTTTTTGGGATATACGCCAAATTAGCAATGCCATCCTCTTGTTACTGCCATCAATACAACGTGTATTGTTTATTTTCTACATTGTGTGTATTAGCAATCCTTCTACTGTTTTATATTACACAGTTAATGCCTTACCTGCGTCATCTGAAAGAATTCAATACAAGTGCACACATGCTATAGTGTGTTTTACAACTTGTTTCGTCCCATTTCGCACATTATCTCAAGAGTCACTGCGTTTATCACTATGAAAGTTTGTATGTGCCTTGCTTCTGTAATAACTCTCGGATGTTTTAATTTATAATTGTTCATACACTGTCTACTTGATAAACTATCAGCTGACTTTGTTTGTTGTCGGTGAGATAATTATTAAACCCCTAAAATGTATATTTTACTCTAATTTTCTCAAATTGTCATTTCATATTTATGTGGATGTGCGTATTTCTTCAATTGTGTTTTTCTCATCTGTCATAAACATTAATGAGGGAGGTGTATTGAAGGAGATGTAGAGGGAGGGGGTGAGGGGATATCGAATTTTAGAGAAATACAATAATTCAAAATTGGCGCACTACATTGTAGCTTGATTGAACACTACATTGTAGCTTGATTGAACACTACATTGTAGCTGGATTGAACACTACATTGTAGCTTGATTGAACACTACATTGTAGCTTGATTGAACACTACATTGTAGCTTGATTGAACACTACATTGTAGCTTGATTGAACACGGGTTTTGGTAAAACAGTGATGTAAATAAAAACACGGCAAGTAAAGAAAAATATTGCGACAGAAAACCAGAAAGACAGAAGAGGAAGATGAATCCAAGAAGAAAACAGTCAACCTTAGAAATGCAATAAAGAAAAGAGAAGTTCAACTTCTAACAGCAACAAGAGAAATACATGACAAAAAATGATTCAAGGAAACACATAATTTTTCAGTTTAAGCCTACATGTCAACGCATGAAGACGGATATGTTGTACATATTACTGAAGACGGATATGTTGTACATATTACTGAAGACGGATATGTTGTACATATTACTGAAGACGGATATGTTGTACATATTACTGAAGACGGATATGTTGTACATATTACTGAAGACGGATATGTTGTACATATTACTGAAGACGGATATGTTGTACATATTACTGAAGACGGATATGTTGTACATATTACTGAAGACGGATATGTTGTACATATTACTGAAGACGGATATGTTGTACATATTACTGAAGACGGATATGTTGTACATATTACTGAAGACGGATATGTTGTACATATTACTGAAGACGGATATGTTGTACATATTACTGAAGACGGATATGTTGTACATATTACTGAAGACGGATATGTTGTACATATTACTGAAGACGGATATGTTGTACATATTACTGAAATATATAAGTTTTTACCGTTTTAATAATGATCCTGCTTCAATTTAACAACGCGTGTGTTGCCGAGGCCCGAGGGGGGAAACAAAGAATAGTAACACTATTTACATGCATGTCGGAAGAGGCGACTGAGGAGGTTATGGGATGGAAGGGTCTGTCCCATCCCATATATGGTCAGTGACCCAAAGTCCATGCTGAAGTCGGATGTGTTAGACACAAAAGTGCAGATATCGCAGCAATGCTGTAAACCATGACACAACGCATTCCGTTCTCTGGACTATATCCTGCTAATCTGCAGGAGTATAATAACTAACACAGAAGAAGAATAAGAACAACGATATTCTTAATGAATGACATCTATTTTCAAAACCTCTATACATATGACCTGGAGTTATTTAATTATTGACAACATTGTTGATGTTTGACCAATTGTTGTTTACGATTTACTGTACAGCATTGTTGATGTTTCACCGATTGTTGTTTACGATTTACTTTACAACCTTGATGATGTTTGACCGATCGTTGTTTACGATTTACTTTACCACATTGTTGATGTTTTACCGATTGTTGTTTACGATTTCAGAAATCTTTCCTTTGTAACCATCAATTACCTAAGACTTGAGTTAAGATTTACTTTACAACTTTGCGACTGAAGTCTAATTTATATTACGAATACTGGAGATTACCTTATTTAACTATCAAATACCCAAGAGGTATACTTATAATTACTCTATACTTCCTCGAAAGATCGAACAAAATTATTATCTATGCTTTTTCGGAGAATTACTTTCGTTACCCATCAATATTGTGTTGCAAAGCGATTCGGTGCTGCTAGAACAGACCTGGTTCAATTCCCGTCACCCATAAGAATTATTTTCATTTATCCTCATGCTTCCTACTTGAATTTATTTGTATAAGATATTATTTGAAGCAACATTGTTCTGTCTCTATGTTATTTATGTTTACAACAAGGCCTTTAGGTCCTTGTGTACGAATATGCATGTTCTGTGTTTGTGTTCATGAAGATACTTTAATACTTGTACGGGATGTTCGTTAATGTTGTCATAGTCCGTGTTTCGATTGGTCTGTTCTCAGTCTTGACCGCGCCACATTTTGTTTTGGGGATGAGGTTGGTCAAGTATTGAAAATCTGTTTACTTGTGTTGCAAAGCGATTCGGTGCTGCTAGAACAGACCTGGTTCAATTCCCGTTAGCTGTAAGAATTACCCATCAATACTTGGCCATGGAAAATTATCGTTCAAAGTCATGGCCTTGACATCAGAAATGTTAAAGAAATTAAATTCGTAAGAATAGAAGAGGAGTCTATTCAGTCTAGAGTCCTTCTGTTCTTCATCTACTGTAGGCTATTGTTGGAGGAAATCCGTGACTTTCTAGCTGCTCTCCGCTGTTGAGCTGCTGCATTTCTCTTCTTTTCACAAGATGATGCGCTCTTTTTTATTTTAGAACGCCATGTAGATCTATTTTGTGCAAGTTCTTCCCATGTATCGTGGTCTATTTCAAAGGCTTTCAGTGAGTCCTTTAACGAGTCCTTGTTGCGCTTCCTTTGGCCACCTTGATATCGTATACCCTTTTTTACAGAGATAGATGTGAAGTGAATGGAATATATACTTGAGTACGTGAACTGAAGAGAAAGATGCGTGAAGTTAAATTAATATATAGATGAGCGATGTGAATTGAAGAGATAGATGAGTGACATGAACTAAAGAGATAGATGAGTGAACTGAAGAGATAGATGAGTGAACTGAAGAGATAGATGAGTGAACTGAAGAGATAGATGAGTGAATTGAATATAGATGAGTGAATTGAATAGATAGATGAGTGAATTGAAGAGATACATGAGTGAATTGAAGAGATATATGAGTGAATTGAAGAGATAGATGAGTGAATTGAACAGATAGATGAGTGAATTGAAGAGATAGATGAGGGAATTGAAGAGATACATGAGTGAATTGAAGAGATATATGAGTGAATTGAAGAGATAGATGAGTGAATTGAACAGATAGATGAGTGAATTGAAGAGATAGATGAATGACATGAACTAAAGAGATAGATGAGTGAACTGAAGAGATAGATGAGCGAATTGAAGAGACATGAGTGAATTGAAGAGATAGATGAGTGAATTCAATAGATAGATGAGTGAATTGAAGAGATAGATGAGTGAATTGAAGAGATATTTGAGTGAATTGGAGATAGATGAGTGAATTGAAAAGATAGATGAGTGAATTGAAGAGATAGATGAGTGAATTAAAGAGATAAATGAGTGAATTGAAGATAGATGAGTGAACTGAAGAGAAAGATGAGTGAATTGAAGAGATAGATGAGTGAATTGAAGAGAAAGATGAGTGAATTAAAGAGATAGATGAGTGAATTGAAGAGATAGATGAGTGAATTGAAGAGATAGATGAGTGACATGAACTGAATAGATATATGAGTGAATTGAAGAGATAGATGAGTGAATTGAAGAGATATATTATTAATTGAAGAGATAGATGAGTGAATTGAAGAGAGATGAGTGACATGAACTGAAGAGATAAATGAGTGAACTGAAGAGATAGATAGTGAATTGAAGAGAAAGATGAGTGAATTGAAGAGATAGATGAGTGAATTGAAGAGATAGATGAGTGAATTGAAGAGATAGATGAGTGAATTGAAGAGATAGATGAGTGAATTGAAGAGATAGATGAGTGAATTGAAGAGATATAGATGAGTGAATTGAAGAGATGAGTGAATTGAAGAGATAGATGAGTGATGAACTGAAGAGATGAGTGAATTGAAGAGATAGAAAGTGAATCTAAGAGACAGATGAGTGAATTGAAAAGATAGATAAGTTAATTGAAGAGATAGATTAGTGACATGAACTGAAGAGATAGATGAGTGAATTGAAGAGAGATGAGTGACATGAACTGAAGAGATACATGAGTGAACTGAAGAGATAGATGAGTGAATTGAAGAGATAGTTGAGTGAATTGAAGATATAGATGAGTGAATTGAAGAGAAAGATGAGTGAATTGAAGAGATAGATTAGTGAATTGAAGAGATATATGAGTGAATTGAAGAGATAGATGAGTGAATTGAAGAGATAGATGACATGAACTGAAGAGATAGATGAGTGAATTGAAGAGATATATCAGTGAATTGAAGAGATAGTTAAGTGAATTGTAGAGATAAATGAGTGAATTGAAGAGATAGATGATTGACATGAACTGAAGAGATATATGAGTGAAGTGAAGAGATAGATGAGTGAATAGAAGATAGTTTAGTGAATTGAAGAGATATATAAGTGAATTGAAGAGATAAATGAGTGACTTGAAGAGATAGATGAGTGAGTTGAAGAGATAGATGAGTGAATTGAAGAGATAGATGAGTGACATGAACTGAAGAGATAGATGAGTGAAATGAAGAGATAGATGAGTGAATTGAAGAGAGATGAGTGAATTGAAGAGAAAGATGAGTGAATTGAAGAGAGATGAGTGAATTGAAGAGAAAGATGAGTGAATTGAAGAGATAGATGAGTGAATTGAAGAGATAGATGAGTGAATTGAAGAGATATGTGAGTGAATTGAAGAGATAGATGAGTGACATGAACTGAAGAGATAGATGAGTGAATTGAAGAGATAGATGAGTGACATGAACTGAAGAGATAGATGAGTGAACTGAAGAGATAGATGAGTGAATTGAAGAGATATGTGATTGAATTGAAGAGATAGTTGAGTGAATTGAAGAGATAGATCAGTGACATGAACTGAAGAGATAGATGAGTGAATTGAAGAGATAGATGAGTGACATGAACTGAAGAGAAAGATGAGTGAATTGAATAGATAGGTGAGTGAATTGAAGAGATATATGAGTGAATTGAAGAGATAGATGAGTGAATTGAAGAGATGTGAGTGAATTGAAGAGATAGTTGAGTGAATTGAAGAGATAGATGAGTGAATTGAAGAGATATATGATTGACATGAACTGAAGAGATAGATGAGTGAATTGAAGAGATAGATGAGTGACATGAACTGAAGAGATAGATGAGTGAACTGAAGAGATAGATGAGTGAACTGAAGAGATAGATGAGTGAATTGAAGAGATAGATGAGTGAATTGAAGAGATAGTTGAGTGAATTGAAGAGATAGATGAGTGAATTGAAGAGATAGATGAGTGAATTGAAGAGATAGTTGAGTGAATTGAAGAGATAGTTGAGTGAATTGAAGAGATATGATTGACATGAACTAAAGAGATAGATGAGTGACATGAACTGAAGAGATAGATGAGTGAATTGAATATAGATGAGTGAATTGAATAGATAGATGAGTGAATTGAAGAGATACATGAGTGAATTGAAGAGATATATGAGTGAATTGAAGAGATAGATGAGTGAATTGAACAGATAGATGAGTGAATTGAAGAGATAGATGAGGGAATTGAAGAGATACATGAGTGAATTGAAGAGATATATGAGTGAATTGTAGAGATAGATGAGTGAATTGAACAGATAGATGAGTGAATTGAAGAGATAGATGAATGACATGAACTAAAGAGATAGATGAGTGAACTGAAGAGATAGATGAGCGAATTGAAGAGACATGAGTGAATTGAAGAGATAGATGAGTGAATTCAATAGATAGATGAGTGAATTGAAGAGATAGATGAGTGAATTGAAGAGATATTTGAGTGAATTGGAGATAGATGAGTGAATTGAAAAGATAGATGAGTGAATTGAAGAGATAGATGAGTGAATTAAAGAGATAAATGAGTGAATTGAAGATAGATGAGTGAACTGAAGAGAAAGATGAGTGAATTGAAGAGATAGATGAGTGAATTGAAGAGAAAGATGAGTGAATTAAAGAGATAGATGAGTGAATTGAAGAGATAGATGAGTGAATTGAAGAGATAGATGAGTGACATGAACTGAATAGATATATGAGTGAATTGAAGAGATAGATGAGTGAATTGAAGAGATATATTATTAATTGAAGAGATAGATGAGTGAATTGAAGAGAGATGAGTGACATGAACTGAAGAGATAAATGAGTGAACTGAAGAGATAGATAGTGAATTGAAGAGAAAGATGAGTGAATTGAAGAGATAGATGAGTGAATTGAAGAGATAGATGAGTGAATTGAAGAGATAGATGAGTGAATTGAAGAGATAGATGAGTGAATTGAAGAGATAGATGAGTGAATTGAAGAGATATAGATGAGTGAATTGAAGAGATGAGTGAATTGAAGAGATAGATGAGTGATGAACTGAAGAGATGAGTGAATTGAAGAGATAGAAAGTGAATCTAAGAGACAGATGAGTGAATTGAAAAGATAGATAAGTTAATTGAAGAGATAGATTAGTGACATGAACTGAAGAGATAGATGAGTGAATTGAAGAGAGATGAGTGACATGAACTGAAGAGATACATGAGTGAACTGAAGAGATAGATGAGTGAATTGAAGAGATAGTTGAGTGAATTGAAGATATAGATGAGTGAATTGAAGAGAAAGATGAGTGAATTGAAGAGATAGATTAGTGAATTGAAGAGATATATGAGTGAATTGAAGAGATAGATGAGTGAATTGAAGAGATAGATGACATGAACTGAAGAGATAGATGAGTGAATTGAAGAGATATATCAGTGAATTGAAGAGATAGTTAAGTGAATTGTAGAGATAAATGAGTGAATTGAAGAGATAGATGATTGACATGAACTGAAGAGATATATGAGTGAAGTGAAGAGATAGATGAGTGAATAGAAGATAGTTTAGTGAATTGAAGAGATATATAAGTGAATTGAAGAGATAAATGAGTGACTTGAAGAGATAGATGAGTGAGTTGAAGAGATAGATGAGTGAATTGAAGAGATAGATGAGTGACATGAACTGAAGAGATAGATGAGTGAAATGAAGAGATAGATGAGTGAATTGAAGAGAGATGAGTGAATTGAAGAGAAAGATGAGTGAATTGAAGAGAGATGAGTGAATTGAAGAGAAAGATGAGTGAATTGAAGAGATAGATGAGTGAATTGAAGAGATAGATGAGTGAATTGAAGAGATATGTGAGTGAATTGAAGAGATAGATGAGTGACATGAACTGAAGAGATAGATGAGTGAATTGAAGAGATAGATGAGTGACATGAACTGAAGAGATAGATGAGTGAACTGAAGAGATAGATGAGTGAATTGAAGAGATATGTGATTGAATTGAAGAGATAGTTGAGTGAATTGAAGAGATAGATCAGTGACATGAACTGAAGAGATAGATGAGTGAATTGAAGAGATAGATGAGTGACATGAACTGAAGAGAAAGATGAGTGAATTGAATAGATAGGTGAGTGAATTGAAGAGATATATGAGTGAATTGAAGAGATAGATGAGTGAATTGAAGAGATGTGAGTGAATTGAAGAGATAGTTGAGTGAATTGAAGAGATAGATGAGTGAATTGAAGAGATATATGATTGACATGAACTGAAGAGATAGATGAGTGAATTGAAGAGATAGATGAGTGACATGAACTGAAGAGATAGATGAGTGAACTGAAGAGATAGATGAGTGAACTGAAGAGATAGATGAGTGAATTGAAGAGATAGATGAGTGAATTGAAGAGATAGTTGAGTGAATTGAAGAGATAGATGAGTGAATTGAAGAGATAGATGAGTGAATTGAAGAGATAGTTGAGTGAATTGAAGAGATAGTTGAGTGAATTGAAGAGATATGATTGACATGAACTAAAGAGATAGATGAGTGACATGAACTGAAGAGATAGATGAGTGAATTGAAGAGATAGATGAGTGAATTGAAGAGATAGATGAGTGACATGAACTGAAGAGATAGATGAGTGAACTGAAGAGATAGATGAGTGAATTGAAGAGATAGATGAGTGAATTGAAGAGATAGATGAGTGAACTGAAGAGATAGATGAGTGAACTGAAGAGATAGATTATTGAAGTGGATTGGATAAATGAATGAAGTGGACTGAAGAGATAGATTATTGATGTGGATTGGATAAATGAAGTGGACTGAAGAGATAGATGAGTGAGGTTAGTTGAATGAAATAGTCTATTGTCTATCACCAGGTGGATGATGGTCAGAATATCGAAACTTACCGTTACACGTAGGGGTGGTGACTGGGACCTGTCCATCCAAAGCCAGATTTGTCGCCTTGTCTGCGTTTAATCAATATATTTTCAGGTTTGTCTTGAATGCATCTATCCATCTTTACTAGTTCTTCCTTTGGCCTTTGCATCTCAATCTTCTGATGTTGTATGCACTTGTCGGTCGTTGGTTATGGTTCATCCTCAGAAGGTGTCCACAATTCCTGCAGGATATAATCCAGAAAACGGAACGTATTGTATCATACTTTACAACTTCAAAACGATTTCCTTGACGTTTGGTCAAACACATCCGATTTGAGCATGACTTGTGGTTAAAGTTGATTCCTTATGCGATGCAGAATCCAACTCCACACCGTAACATCCTTACCTGTCTCTTACGACATGCATTAAAGGTAAACAGTGTTGTAATTCTTTGTCCCATCTCTCTCTCTCTCTCTCTCTCTCTCTCTCTCTCTTCTGACCCCGGCACATAAGAGACTGGTTGTTGACGATGAACGAATGCTCCAACAGTCTTGCGCAACTATATAATCAATTCATGTCGTAAGATGAAGTACAACCACGTCAATGTAGATCTTGGGTACTGACGTGGATCGTCAGTGTGTACCCTTGGGCCAATGTCTTGTAGTGATACCTAGTGGACCGTCGTTGTTTACCGTCGGGTCAATGTCTTGTAGTGATACCTAGTGGACCGTCGTTGTTTACCGTCGGGTCAATGTCTTGTAGTGATACCTAGTGGACCGTCGTTGTTTACCGTCGGGTCAATGTCTTGTAGTGATACCTAGTGGACCGTCGTTGTTTACCGTCGGGTCAATGTCTTGTAGTGATACCTAGTGGACCGTCGTTGTTTACCGTCGGGTCAATGTCTTGTAGTGATACATAGTGGACCGTCGTTGTTTACCGTCGGATCAATGTCTTGTAGTGAGACCTAGTGGACCGTCGTTGTTTACCGTCGGGTCAATGTCTTGTAGTGATACCTATTGGACCGTCGTTGTTTACCGTCGGGTCAATGTCTTGTAGTGATACCTAGTGGGCCGTCGTTGTTTACCGTCGGGTCAATGTCTTGTAGTGATACCTAGTGGACCGTCGTTGTTTACCGTCGGGTCAATGTCTTGTAGTGATACCTAGTGGGCCGTCGTTGTTTACCGTCGGGTCAATGTCTTGTAGTGATACCTAGTGGGCCGTCGTTGTTTACCGTCGGGTCAATGTCTTGTAGTGACACATGCAGATGTTTGTCAGTTCTTCCTTTGTTTCATTATAGTTCAGACGCATCGAACATTTATTATTAAATAAAAATATTATTGCAGTAAACATGATTTGAACCATGTCCGTTCAGGTTTCACCAACTCGCTTCTCAACTTGAGTCAGCAGGGTTCTTGGAAAAGGTGTTGATTCAAGCTAGGGAAGTTGGTGAAATATGAACGGACCTAGTTCAAATCATGTTTTCTGCAGTATGGTTGATTCGTATAGTGTGTTCTTTTTGTCTGATCTTGGAAGAATAAGATTTTCTTGATATCAATTGGTTATTTAAATTTGTCTAGTCTTTGCGGGAGCTTGCCCACTATCATATCGAGTTACATCGGTGCCAAGTTCGAAGCGACGTCCGGAGAGGGAAAAAAAAGTCATGGCAGTGATTTCTCGTTTGACAAGGCAACGTCTCTAGTTGACTTAGCTGTAAATGAGTACCTAACGCTTGAATTAGGGGAGATAAGGACAGCAAGAAAGGGAACTGATCACTCCACTTAACAGTTGTTGCGGCTTAGTACTTGAAGACTTATCTTCATTCCAGAAGCAAATAGCTCTCATGGACCTACCTTTAGTCTTTGAGGAATAAGATACATCCTGATATCACACCAATGTTTACATTTATCTAGTCTTGGAGGAAGATAATGCATCTTGTTATTACTCCAATATTTACATTTGAAGAAGCAATGATTAAAAGTTGCCTGGCAGTGTTTGTTTATAATTGATAAAGCTCGCGACTGCTAGTTATAATTGGTAACTCTCCAGACTGCTACAAGTATAATTAAACGCATTTCTCATTCTGGCCCCTATTGATGTGACATTTAATACCGAATTTTCCCAGCTGCTATATAGATGCGTCATCATTCACTGTGTACACGCCCACCACGAAACTGTTCATCATTTTCCCACATGTTTCCCTTTCTCCATTCTGAAATAACTGAGGTCCATCCGAGACCATCATAGTAAGAAGACATCTGCACAGATACTTAGGACTTCATTCGTTACGTTTTTTAAATTATTGTCATGGTTTTCGTTGGTGACGACTTGTGTACTTGGACTCGCATGCTAAAAATAGCAAAGGCCGGTCCATATTTATATGTAGTGATTACATTTAACTCTAAGTATATAAGTAGAGATTACATTTGATTACATTTAACTCCAAGTAAATAAGTAGTAATTACATTTTACATGTGAACGTCAACTGTGTCGTTCTTACTCGTCGTGTCGTCGTTTTTTGTTGTGCACGTAGCCTTGTTAAAGGTCTTTTGGTCGGAACGTTAATTTGTGTGTGTTATTATATGTGTTCCCAGTGATTAGCAAATTTCCATCACCCTGTTCCTAGTTTTAAATTTAAATAGTAACCAACCAAAATCACGACATTAATCACAAAAAGTAAAGCAGAAACTCTACTTAATTATGTGCCGATGCATTTCTAAGTACTGTAGTGTGCCACGATCCACTCATAGTAGCATTATTGGTCATTCGTTTCTGATCCTTGTTTTTCTATTCAATTTGTCTCTAATTATTAATGAACTGCACTGTAAGAGACAGTATTATCTCTTAGACTTATTCAAACAGCTTGGTTATGAAAGTGTTTTAGATAATTGGGGAAAATGTGATCCAGCTAGCCAATAAATCCAGCTAGCCAATAAATCCACCTAGCCAATAAATCCAGCTAGCCAATAAATCCAGCTAGCCACGAAATCCAGCTAGTCAATAAATCCAGCTAGCCAATAAATCCATCTAGCCAATATATCCAACTAGCCAGTATATCCAACTAGCCAATAAATCCATCTAGCCAATAAATCCAACTAGCCAAGAAATCCAGCTAGACAAAAATCCAGCTAGCCAATAAGTCCAACTAGCCAAGAAATCCAGGTAGTCAATAAATCCATTTAGCCAATAAATCCAGATAGCCAAGAAACCCATCTAGCCGAGAAATTCCAGCTAACCAATATATCCAACTAGCCAATAATTCCAGATAGCCAAGAAATCCAGCTAGCCAAGAAATTATTTTCAGCACTGATAGGCGTTGCCTTCTATTGACTAGATTTCTTTGTTGCAAGCTGTGGCCGTCTCCGCTAACGACCTTCTAACAGAATTAATTAGAATCCAATTCGTTACGATTTTGATTTTTGTGTGGTTTCGGTTGGTCACTATTTGCATACTTGGAATTCCGTGCGAAAAATAGCCAAGTCGATTTCCAGTATATAAATAGTGAACAACTGAAATCCCAACAAGGTCCCCCGTCTGGTCACATGATAAATTTTCTGGAAAAAAGGTCTTGACAAGGTCGTGTTCAAGCCTTTATCTCACTTCCGTGTGTGCTAGGATGCTCATCGCTATAGATTTATGGTATGTTCAGTATGTTAGAAGCAGTCATAGATCTATGGTCTGTTCAGAATGTTAGAATCAGTCATAGATCTACGTTCTGTCTAGTATGTTGGAATCAGTAATAGATCTATGGTCTGTCCAGAATGTTAGAATCAGTCATATATCTACGTTCTGTCTAGTATGTTGGAATGAGTCATAGATCTACGTTCTGTCTAGTATGTTGGAATGAGTCATAGATCTACGTTCTGTCTAGTATGTTGGAATCAGTAATAGATCTACGTTCTGTCTAGTATGTTGGAATCAGTCATATTTCTTCGTTCTGTCTAGTATGTTGGAATGAGTCATATATCTACTTTCTGTCTAGTATGTGGGAGTCAGTCATAGATCTATGTTCTGTACAGTATGTTGGAATCAGACATAGATCTATATTCTCTCAAGTATGCTGAGATTAATCATAGATCTATGTTCTGTATGTTGGAATCACTATTAGATGTTAACGCCTCATATCATCAACGACCAGAAACTAAGAATAGACTGTAGCATATCAAAAGAGGAACACACTAGAATCACGAAATGTTGAAAAAACCAGTTAATGCAGGAGAAGGTGTTTCCTAATCAACAATAAAATTGAGGTCTTTTGCTTATTAAGAGACAAAATAGCATGAAAAATATTCGTAAGGTAAGGTATGAATGCTGGTAACAAGGGAATGAGCCGCCGGGACGAAAATGAACAAAATAAATTTCATAGTGTTTTAACACGTCATTGGCTGCGCTATTTTAGGTCAACTCGTACTCTCGTGAGATATTCCGAGCATCCATAAAGAAGGCCAGCTTTTTGAAAGGAACGTCAACTGTATAATGATGTGAGTCAACTTAATCACAATATCATACAAACATGTACATAAAATATGCATCTATTGATCCTTAAAGACATACAAATACCTCACTCTGCATGCCTACTGATTTCCATCCTATTAGTATCACATTTAATATCCAGTTGGCATAATGGTCACACAGATGTGACATGAATGTATCTACGCAGTAAAGCACATCAAATTATACTTGAATGATGTTAGGTGGTTCAACTCATCTCTAGACAGGCGTGTTAGGTGGTTCAACTCATCTCTAGACAAGCGTATTAGGTAGTTCAACTCATCTCTAGACAGCCGTGTTAGGTGGTTCAACTCATCTCTAGACAGGCGTGCTAGGTGGTTCAACTCATCTCTAGACAAGCGTATTAGGTGGTTCAACTCATCTCTAGACAGCCGTGTTAGGTGGTTCAACTCATCTCTAGACAGCCGTGTTAGGTGGTTCAACTCATCTCTAGACAGCCGTGTTAGGTGGTTCAACTCATCTCTAGACAGGCGTGCTAGGTGGTTCAACTCATCTCTAGACAAGCGTATTAGGTGGTTCAACTCATCTCTAGACAAGCGTATTAGGTGGTTCAACTCATCTCTAGACAGCCGTGTTAGGTGGTTCAACTCATCTCTAGACAGCCGTGTTATGTGGTTCAACTCATCTCTAGACAAGCGTGTTAGGTGGTTCAACTCATCTCTAGACAGCCGTGTTAGGTGGTTCAACTCATCTCTAGACAGCCGTGCTAGGTTGTTCAACTCATCTCTAGACAGGCGTGCTAGGTGGTTCAACTCATCTCTAGACAAGCGTATTAGGTGGTTCAACTCATCTCTAGACAGCCGTGTTAGGTGGTTCAACTCATCTCTAGACAGCCGTGTTAGGTGGTTCAACTCATCTCTAGACAGGCATGTTAGGTGGTTCAACTCATCTCTAGACAAGCGTGTTAGGTTGTTCAACTCATCTCTAGACAAGCGTGTTAGATTGTTCAATTCATCTCTAGACAAGCGTGTTAGGTTGTTCAACTCATCTCTAGACAAGCGTGTTAGATTGTTCAATTCATCTCTAGACAAGCGTGTTAGGTGGTTCAACTCATCTCTAGACAGAGGCGTGTTACGTGGTTCAACTCATCTCTAGACAAGCGTGTTAGGTTGTTCAACTCATCTCTAGACAAGCGTGTTAGGTGGTTCAACTCATCTCTAGACAGGCGTGTTAGGTGGTTCAACTCATCTCTAGACAAGCGTGTTAGGTGGTTCAACTCATCTCTAGACAGCCGTGTTCACACACAACTTGCTTATGAAATAATATTATAGATTATTGTTGGAAAAATACAGGCCATCGACCAATTTCAGGCAATTTAGACAGATATTTCTGAATCTTTAGGCTGTTATATTGAGATAGATCCATGTCTCCAGGCTGATATAATGAGACAGATCCATGTCTCCAAGCTGATATCATGAGATAGACCCACATCACCAGACTGATATAATGAGATAGACCCACTTCTCCTGGCTGATATAATGAGAGACCCATATCTCCAGGCTGATATAATGAGATAGACCCAGACCTCCAGGCTAATATAATGCTTTTGACCCATACCTCCAGGCTGTTATAATGCGATAGACCATATCTAAAAAAAAATAATTCACGTTTGGCCCCATAACCACAAAAAAATCATTCTTCGATTTGTTAAAGTGTTAGGAGTTGAACACCCCCAACTACGGGCCTGAATCTCATATCCTCTGATATTACAATGTTTATAAACTGCCCATAATGTTTGTCTTCAAGTAGATTTCACGTAATCATTGATTCATGATGTTAGTCTTCAAGTAGATTTCACGTAATTTTTTATTGATGATGTTAGTTTTCAAGTAGATTTCACGTAATGATTTATTCATGAGTCTTCAAGTAGATTTCATGTAATGATTTATTCATGAGTCTTCAAGTAGATTTCACATAATGATTTATTCATGATGTTAGTCTTCAAGTAGATTTCACGTAATGATTTATTCATGATGTTAGTCTTAACTTAGATTTCACGTAATGATTTATTCAGTATGTAAAACTGGTGTGCTAAAAGTATATATAAAAGTATATATAAGTGATAAGTTCATACATGGAGAGAAATCTCTATTCTGGTCCTATTTGATAAGTTCATAGATGGAGAAAAATCTATATTCTGATAATATATAAGTTTATAGATGGAGAATAAACTCTATTCTTGTCCTATATAAAAAGTTGGACACAATTTTGGGCTTCGAAACAATCATGTATTTCTCACTTGTGGCGAACAGATGCGTTGACAGAATCACGCTCTTAAAAATATAATTCTCTAAAAACCTTATGAGATTATGATGGTTTACCTCAAGGCATCTTGGGCTTTTAGGGCTAAGCTCGATCTCATGAAAACAAGTTAGTCTACATGATAATTTTACATTGCTACTTGAAACGTAAAACTCACATATAAAGTCTTCACAAATCCAGGGATTACATTTTAACTGTGTCGTGTTCTGTGTCCTCCATGTATGCACTGAATAAACTCGCAAAGATACATACACAATAAAGACCAATAATATGTCAGGGTTCACATTAGCTCCATTCAATTCGACGTTTGCCGTATAAATAGACATCAGGGGTGCCACACTGGATACACCAGTACAAAAAACTCCCCAAACAACTATATCCTCAGCCAATCGGAGGAGTGTAGAAAACTCACGCGCACTCCTTGATGTTATTAATCCAGGAATTTCTCTGACCCTCTCCTCTTACCAACCTCGACGGTTCCATGAAAAATCATTATAGAAAGCGAGTCGTGTTTTGTTACATGTTGTGTGGTGCACACACCAACATCAATATATCTATGCATATTCATATATATATATATATGTGTGTGTGTGCGTTCGTGTGGGTAATATTAATTATCACTGACACGGTTAGATTGAACCAGTATTGTAGTTTAAGAATGGACTGTATTATTTCGTGATATATATATATATATATATATATATATATATATATATATATATATATATATATATATATATATATATATATATATATATATATATATTCAATGTCGTTTTATTTTTTAATTGGGTGCCCTCAAGCCATTTAATTTCAGTTCCGACCACTCTTTTGTCTAGTTCTCGGTCGGTGTGGTCTTTGTATTTGTTCATATTGTTACGTCAGTTACGTCATGTTTTTTGTTAGTTTCGTTTCAACCTATATTTACGTTTTTATGTAGTTCCTCTTCCTATACCTCCGAAATGTCACATGCATAGTTCGCTCGGACACGTTTGTGTGGTGTAGTTATTTCTACTTGTCGTCTTTTCATGTTATGTCATTATCTTCATAAAGAACTTTTGATCGAAACGTCAATTATGTCCTGTGTATTGTTATTTGTATGATTATATCCTGGGATTTGCTGTGTGTATTATTTCACATCAGCCTCCGATAACGTTAGTGTGTTAGTTGCTATTCAGTAAGTCCTCATCACCTGTTTTCTACGTAAGTACTACATTCATATAGTTTTACTAGCAGTATTACATTTTATTGATTGACAGAAATGTGCGGGTAATAAAAACTTTCAACAGACTAGAAAATTGCTAGTAACTCGAAAGATACAAACATGCAAAAAATGTTCAGACTGTCTTCTCTCATTTCAAGACCAACTACATTACTACTCACACTGTAACAAGCTTTTCAGTGCCTGAATTGGAGTCTTTAGTCATTCACGGACTCAGAATACACAGATCTTGCTATACTCCTTATTTAACGCTATGATCATCTTCGCTTGTCAAGTTCTTGTTGTTCGTCCATCACATGATATTGTTGATCATTTGTTACATCCACTTATGAAATTTATTTAGAATTATATCTTTTACTATGAGGTCATAGATGGATAATAAACTCTATGCTGGTCCTATTTGATAAGTTCATAGATGGATAATAAGCTTTATTCTGGTTTCATATGATAAGTTCATAGATGGAGAAAAATCTCTATTCTGGTCCTGTTTGATAAGTTCATAGATGGAGAAAAATCTCTATTCTGATAATATATGATAAGTTCATAGATGGATAATAAGCTTTATTCTGGTTTCATATGATAAGTTCATAGATGGAGAAAAATCTATATTCTGATAATATATGATAAGTTCATAGATGGATAATAAGCTTTATTCTGGTTTCATATGATAAGTTCATACATGGAGAAAAATCTCTATTCTGGTCCTATTTGATAAGTTCATAGATGGAGAAAAATCTATATTCTGATAATATATAAGTTTATAGATGGAGAATAAACTCTATTCTTGTCCTATATAAAAAGTTCATAGATGGAGAATATACTCCATTCCGATCGTTTATGATCTTGGACAGCTTAAGCATAAGATATGACAATCAATAAAAGGTAACTGCGTGAAACGTAACAACAATTAGACTTACGTAAAACACAGGTTTATATATCGTATCAATGGGACACCATAGACTATATCTAAAACTAGGGGGTAATGATGGGCAATGATGAGCACACAAGAAATCATAAACATTACAATACACAAATCATATTCAACGTTTCAACCAAAAGGTCTTTATCAAGACACAAACAAAACATTAAAAGACGAAGAATAGAAAAATTATCATAACGTCCAACGGAAATTTGGAAATACATCACTGGTTACTCATCATTGCCCATCATTACCCACTAGTTTTAGATATAGTCTATGGTGTCCCATTGAGACGATATATAAACCTGTGTTTTACGTAAGTCTAATTTAAGCATAAGATTGTCACTGTAAATAGTGTGTAGACTACCCGTGACTGTATAGTTACAGTCCGATGTTGAACAAGAATATCTCCTGTTTTTACAAGCTGATGTGCCTATATTTGACTTTATAGTTACAGTCCGATGTTGAACTGAAGAATGCATCCTGTTTTTACAAGCTGATGTGCTTATATTTGACTGTATAGTTACTGTCCGATGTTGAACTGAAGAATGCATCCTGTTTTTACAAGCTGATGTGCTTATTTTTGACTGTATAGTTACAGTCCGATGTCGAACTGAAGAATGCATCCTGTTTTTACAAGCTGATGTGCTTATTTTTGACTGTATAGTTACTGTCCGATGTCGAACTGAAGAATATCTCCTGTTTTTACAAGCTGATGTGCCTATATTTGACTTTATAGCGCTATATAGCTCTATTTTGTGCCGGACTTTCAATATATCTTGATCTAGTTCAAAGGTTTTCAGTGAAGACTTTAACGAGAACCATGTAGCGCTTATTTTGGTCTTTTTGAGAATGTATGTCCTTCTGTAACTCACCATATAGAAGTTTCTTTGACAGACGATGATCTGACATACGTACCAGATGACCTGTTCAACGAATCTGTTCCTGCATGAGAATAAAATGTTCCTGATTGAGAAGTTACTGAAATTATAATCATAATAACCAGTGGTCCAATCCCTTTGCCGTTGAGTTTTATTTTAACTTTTCAACGACTTTGGTATTAAAATTCCACCACGAAATTGGTATCAGGACACATTTATGAAAGTAAATGAGGGACTCTTTTATTACTGACATCATCATTACCACTCACAACAAGCACTCATTATACGCCTCTGAGTTACATAATATCTATTTTTTGTATTTACTACACCAGTTATTGCGTTCATTTTGTAGACATATATTTTCATAAACACTGACTGATTACTACATCATACACTGCGTACGTATAAGTAGTGGCAATACCAAATATACACTATCCGTTAATATAGTTCCATTCATTTCGACGTATGCCGTATAAATAGACATATAATGTCGTAGGTGTCAAACGAGAACCATTCTGAGAAAATTTACTTAGAAAACGTGGCGATCAATACATGGCGAGATACTACTACACGTACTTTATTATCAATATCTTGGACACATAATCACAAATGATGGCAGATGTGAAACAGAAGTTAAAAGGAGAATAGAAATCACTAAAATACTTTCAATTGTCTGTTGTCTGTTCCTTGGTGAACGATGTTTGACCATATTCACACTTGCCGTTAAGCAAAAAGATGGAAGCTTAAGCTGTTGTTAAAAGACCAGATGTGTCGCCGTGGTTTCATTTAAGTCCATGTTTGTTCAAGTCTATCTTGATGTTTTCTATCCACCGTTCTCTTGGTCTACATTTGGCTTTTCGCCAGGTTATTCTTTTGTTATATTCTCTTATTGATATTTGGTTTGAATTCATTCTCATAAGGTGACTGAACTCTTTTACTTGCTGTCTCTCAATATGTTCGATACATGATATTATACCAACTCTTTTCCTAATTTCTTCATGTCTTATTTCAGCTAGTTTGGCAACCATTGTAACTTTTCTCAGACACTTCATTTCACAAGTAACGATTTTCCTCTGCTACGGGAAAATTGTCTATTATCTGTACTTTCAATGACATTAGACAAATATTGATATCTGAACAAGTTACAAACAAGTTGAAAATGAGAATTATAAAATGCTACATCTATTCTACATGGATGTATGACTCTGAAACCTAGACAATACACAATCAACTAGAAAAGAGAACTGATGACTTTGAGATGTGGATGTATGGAAGGATAGGGAAAGCATCATGGAAAGAGAAGAAGGTGCACAAAGAGGCTATAACGACCGCATTAAGAAAAGAAAATCTGAAGGAAACAAATATCAAACCAATAAAGTATTTTCGGCATCTTCGAAAACATGATACTTTGTTGAAGACCATCTTGAGGATGAAATCGAGGGAAGGTAAGCTAGAGGTAGGTAGAAATAGAAGGGGAAGAGAAACATCACGGGGGGGGGTGTTGGAGATTTGTTACACAGATGACACTTGATGATGATCTATGCCATCACTTCTCTTTATAACAGTTACTGGTTAGTTTCCCTGTGTCTGTGCTGTACATTTGTTTGTAAGATATACAGGATACTGGTTAGTTTCCCTGTGTCTGTGCTGTACATTTGTTTGTAAGATATACCGGTTACTGGATAGTTTCCCTGTGTCTGTGCTGTACATTTGTTTGTAAGATATACAGGTTACTGGTTAGTTTCCATGTGTCTGTGCTGTACATTTGTTTGTAAGATATACAGGTTACTGGTTAGTTTCCCTGTGTCTGTGCTGTACATTTGTTTGTAAGATATACCGGTTACTGGTTAGTTTCCCTGTGTCCATGATACACATTTGGTAATGCAGACTCATAATGAAATCACGCAGTCGCATTGAGGGAATTTTCTGGTTTAGTGGCGAAATCATTTGCCTTTATGCACAAAAGTTTGCAAGTTCGATATCAGGTCTTGCCGTCATGTTTGCAAGTGTATTTTTGTCAAAGATCCCCAAAGTATATCACTTGAGTGTACGGGGTTACTGTACCAGAAATGGTACTATATCGTGTTGAAATGTAATGAGACAGGACTCAGTCTCTAAAATTAATATACAAGGATAAGAGGCGTACAAGAAAATTAATATGCAAGGATAAGAGGCGTACAAGAAAATTAATATGCAAGGATAAGAGGTGTACAAGAAAATTAATATGCAAGGATAAGAGGCGTACAAGAAAATTAATATGCAAGGATAAGAGGCGTACAAGGAAATTAATATGCAAGGATAAGAGGCGTACAAGAAAATTAATATGCAATGATAAGAGGCGTACAAGAAAATTAATATGCAAGGATAAGAGGCGTACAAGAAAATTAATATGCAAGGATAAGAGGCGTACATGAAAATTAATATGCAAGGATAAGAGGCGTACAAGAAAATTAATATGCAAGGATAAGAGGCGTACAAGAAAATTATGGATTAATCTTCTTCTTGTGTGTTCGCTCTCCGGTAGCCAGTACGAACGTTACTGTGATATACGCCGGGAAGCGTGAAGAACGTTGTGAAGCTGGTTTACAGTATAGTTGCTGTATTTGCACATCGGAAGACCCATCATATCCGTTTTGGTAATTTCTAAAATTCAGGTAGTGGCTTTCCCTAGTCTGTGAAATCCTTCTTATCTGTAGCCAGGCAATGGAGGTGTGTTGACATTACACGGTGAAGTTTTTACACCCACTGTGCCCTTGGACTTTACTGACCAAACCATGTCCCTGGGTAGGTCTCCGTGGAGAAGGTAATCAAAGATTTAGGCTTGGGTCGTCTATGCCAATCTTGACAGAAGTGTTTTACTGCCAGTAAAGCTCATGTAATTATGCATATTTTGTCTGTGCCCATCAGGTAAAGAACCTTTTCTCTCAGCGAACATGATTCCAGTATAAGAAAGCATCCAAGGTAGAGTTGGACCAGGGTTCGTTCGCCCTCTTGGCCGAGGTGTCGTTCACCGACATCGTAAACCCCTCGTCCAAGTCTGAGTCTCTACATGATTTTGATAAGATCCAGGGACTAGAAGATTGTTCTCGAGTTGAAGAAAGCTTTAGTTCCTTTTTCTTTTTAACGTTTTCTGTTCCGTATGTACGTAACGCTGGCATTTGGGGCTGTGCTGTCCTCTTATTGCACTCAATATGTTAACTTTACGACTCTCACTATTCGTCTAGACCTCTGTCCACTTCGTCACAATTGTTGTGGCTGCCCCATCAATGCTCGACCCGGACTATCTTTCCTTTCGCCCTAGGTGTCGAAAGCACCAATACATATGTTGGCACAGTTTTTTCTGAGATATTGATTGTCTTTTTGCAATCAATTCTCATTCCATCTGCAGCCTACAAATTAGAGGACACGATCCCAAAAGCTTTGGTCAAAAACAGCACGAGCAATTTTACTTCTGTTCCCAGAGTGAACCACGAGGAGGTATTTTATGGGATCTTCGTTATCTGCTATCATTGGGTGCACCGAAAGCAATGCGGACGCTAAACTATATTTTTAGCACCCCATGATTGATAACATCAAGGAATGTTCTGGGAAAGATATTTCTACACGATAACATCAAGGAATGTTCTGGGCAAGATATTTCTGAATGTCTGAGAATATACATTATGTAGAGATTTTTTGCTGTCTCCAGTGTGGTACCACTACGACCATGGCGAGCTATGTGTCATCTTCACAAATGAAACCTTTAGGAATGACACCTTTACGTATGACACCTTTACGTATGACACCTTCACGAATGACATCTTTACGAGTGACATCTTAACCAGATCTTCATGAATAACTTCTTCGCAAATGACATCTGCGTGAATTGCATCTTCAGTAATGGCATCTTCAATCGCTGTGTATTGATGATGTCAGAGCGGGTAGCAAACACAGCACAAATGCGACCAGCCATGCATGTCGAATGAGGCGACTAAAGATAGCATAGGGGTCGGGGTTGCCTTTCCCATTAAATAGAGTATCTAAATATCTAAAATTCCACGATGAAGTTGAAAGTGTCAGCACGAAAGTGTAGATATCTCAGCACAGCTGTAAACTGAGCCAGCACATTACGTTCTCCTGATTACATCATGCTGACCAGAAAACGAATACTTGAAGAAAGTCAAGAAGACACATTTAACGCTCTAATTGACAGTGATCGTCTTTCTGTCTGATGGTATTGTCTATTCTTACTCAACGTCTTTCCTTCTGATGGTATTGTCTATTCTTACTCAACGTCTTTCCTTCTGATGGTATTTTATAAGTCGCTTAATTGTATAAGTCAAACTGTATAAGTCGCTGGAGCTTTCTGTTGTGCTGTATGGTTGTGAGAGTTGGACACTCACTGCGGACATGGAGAGAAGATTACAGGCTTTCGAGTACAAATGCTACAGACGAATTCTACGAATTTCCTATAGGGAACATAAGACCAATGTGTACGTAAGAAATAAAGTAGAGATGTGTGCAGGTGTTCAGGAGCCATTGCTTTCAATAGTGAAACGACGAAAACTAGCATGGTTCGGACATGTATGCAGGCACGATTCCTTGTCAAAAACATACTGCAGGGAACTGTCGAGGGTGAAAGAAGCAGAGGAGGACAAATAAAGGCATGGACAGACAACATCAAGGAATTGACAGGGCAAGATATTTCCACACTCATCCGCATCGCTGAAGAACAAATTCGCTGGAGGACTCTGTGTGCTGAAGCATCCAATGTGGTACCCCTACGACCCTGAAGGGTTACGGTTTTATTGATTGATTGTCTATTCTTGCTTAACTTCTTTCCGTCTGATGGCATTGTCTTTGACTTCACTATTCTTACTCATCAACGGTGCTGCCAAATGATTTTACAGAAAGTTTAACATCAAGCGTTCAATTACCTGCAGCAATCTTAAACAATCTTCTTTCATTCATTATTGAAACACTTCAAAAGCTCAGAAAACCAATGATGTATGCGAAGAACGTTTCTTAATTACTCATAACAAATGCCTTTTCTTATTGCAGCTTCCTATGCACAGTCGAGACATTCCAATTTTGAAGTAATTATAGTTAAAAATATCTGTTAGAAATATATACCACTACTAATAAAAAGTTGATACAAACAAATTATAATAAAATAAATATTGGCAAAATGATTGACGTTTCGATCTAAAATCTTTCGTCTGAACAAAAAAATGTAAGAAGTAATATGAAAACCAAAAAATGCAGAAAGAAATGTTAATTTATAAATATCTTTTACCTAAAGAAAAATAAACAATCGATGTAGTGAAGGTCGGAAGGAAATTGCACAATTCGTGAAGTCGGTTCAAGACCAAAAGTAGTGTACCGTAGCGACATCGCTCATTATGAAGAGATATAGAACAATAAGAAATGAATACAGGATAATATAAATTTTAAAGTTCACGTTTTTTTGTGTGACCTTAAACGTCCTAGATGAGGCGCTGTATCAATAACGTCTCTTTGACTTCTTATCCCTGACTTCTACCCCTGAATTCTATCCCTGACTTCTACCCCTGAATTCTATCCCTGACTTCTACCCCTGAATTCTATCCCTGACTTCTACCCCTGAATTCTATCCCTGACTTCTGCCCCTGAATTCTATCCCTGACTTCTACCTCTGAATTCTATCCCTGACTTCTGCCCCTGAATTCTATCCCTGAATTCTATAGAGGTCTTCTATACCTGATTTCTACTCCTGAATTATATCCCTGACTTCTACCTCTGACTTCTATCCCTGACTAATATCTATGACTTCTATACCTGACTTATGTCCCTGACTTCTATCCATGACTTCTATACCTAAATACTATCTCAGATTCCTATCCCTGCACCACAAGTTAATCATGTGCTTTGTGCTCAGACGTCAATACCTACATCACAAGTTAATCATGTGCCTTGTGCTCAGACTTCTATCTCAGCATCAAAACGGACATATTTGTGCCAATATATATAACCGTTTAGGGATAAGCCTAGCAAGTTGACCGTGTTCCTTGTGCCCATGCGGTTGCGAATTTGGCACATTGTCGTAAAGTTTTGTTAATAAGCATAGTTTTGTTTTCAGATATCATAGAGATTATCGCTTGAAACTAAAGAGACTGATATACCATCATCAAACTTGTTGGGTAGGAACCTACATTCTATTGGATTTATTGAATTAAACGGGTATCTGAGCATCTATGGATTTGTCCGGAGACCACTGACTTACAGTCCTAATTCTTCACTCATGACCTGGTACTCTATACATGAGGCGTAATACTTCTTTATGTTATATGATAACCGTGGTGATGATGGTGATATAGTTATTTTAGCTATGAGCAGGTAGCTCTTGGCAGCCCATAACATTCCTGACAAAAGCACAGGGCGTCTCATCTGTGATATAGACATGTGCAGAGCATTGTGAATGGTTGGTAGTGGCGTACGCAGGTTTTAGCGAAATTGGTAAGTTCTGGACACTGAAGCAGAAGAGGCTCAACTATTTCTACGTGGTGGTTTCCGTTTCTACAATTTGGTCTATTTAGGGTATAAACTATTTTCTTCACATGTTTGATTGGATAGTCCAAGTATATGCCAGGGTTAATATAAGTCATCCTTTTCCCTGACATGATCTCCATCTTAGGTCTTTCATTTCGTTCCAACTGGATTTTTTAATGTACAAAAATATCCGGATATTACTTTCCGCAATTTTATTTCAAATTTCCTTATTAATATTACAGTGGAATTCCGCTATAACAATCTTGGGATCAACAAAATGTGTATGTAATAACAGACATTCGCTATATGTAGTACACACAATATAGAATAAATATAATTGGGGATTTTGAACGGTGTTGTTATATAGGGAAATATGTTATAAAAGACTACGCTATAGAGTGATTTCACTCTATAACACAGGATTTTTTAAATGGTCAACACAAACTCAACTGAAATTTTCAACTGAAATTGTTATGTATTCAAAATTTGTTCTAGCAAAATTTATAGTATGTTTCAATTTCATGGTTTTTTTTATTCCTGTTATTTTTAAAATTAAATTGGATTATCCTTGATCTATCTATCTATCTATCTATCTATCTATCTATCTATCTATCTATCTATCTATCTATCTATCTATCTATCTATCTATCTATCTATCTATCTATCTATCTATCTATCTATCTATCTATCTATCTATCTATCTATCTATCTATCTATCTATCTATCTATCTATCTATCTATCTATCTATCTATCTATCTATCCATCCATCCATCCATCCATCCATCCATCCATCCATCCATCCATCCATCCATCCATCCATCCATCCATCCATCCATCCATCCATCCATCCATCCATCCATCCATCCATCCATCCATCCATCCATCCATCCATCCATCCATCCATCCATCCATCTATCTATCTATCCATCTATCTATCTATCTATCTATCTATACGCTGTATCTATACGCTGTTGTTTGCCTTGCAACGTCAGGAGTAGGAGAGTTCTCTGGAGAGGGCATTCTTGTGTGATGTGTGTAAGCTTGTCCCTATGGCCTCTTTGATTTCGTGATCCATCTTTTACATGGTCTGCCTCTGGCTTTGTATCCGATATATCTATGTGTCATGTTCATCTGTGGCACGCTGTCTGTTGCCAATCTGGAAGCGTGTGAAAACGCTTGATCTCTTGTCTTTTGATGTGTTCCAATACTGGTAATGTTTTGGTTATCTGTCTGATGTTATCGTTTCTAATTCTATCTCTTAATGACACTCCGATCATTGTTCGTAGACATTTCATTTCCGTTGTCACGAGTTTTCTTTTGTCTTGTGCAGTCATTGTCCAGGTTTGGCAATTACCCTTGATGCTGTATCAAATTGGAGTACTGTAGAATCTGCTACACATACTTAAGATGGAACCTCCAGTTGATTATGATAAATTTGTTGATACAATTAGTAAGTTTAAAATATTTGTTGAATAATGTTAGATAATAAAGAGATTATCGAATTGCTGTCAAGTAAAGAAAAGAACAAAATATTTGAAAAGATCTAAAGCATGTGATTCGGAAATGTTAAAAATTGTATAATTCTTATTTTATATTTCTACTCATAACGGAATTGTATAGCGCTGTTTCCCCTTCACGGTTTTATTAACATAGGAGACAAACACATTATTGTATCTGTCAGAGGTCTATTGTTCGTGTAATAACTTTGAAGACATGCCTTGTCAGCATTTTCATACTTACTTACAGAGTAATAAAATATTATTACAACAAATTCAATCTTCACATAAGTATGAGTGTAAGTATGAGTGTAAGTATGAGTGTAAGTATGAGTGTAAGTATGAGTGTAAGTATGAGTGTAAGTATGAGAGTAAGCATGAGAGTAAGTATGAGTGTAAGTATGAGTGTAAGTATGAGTGTAAGTATGAGTGTAAGTATGAGAGTAAGTATGAGTGTAAGTATGAGTGTAAGTATGAGAGTAAGTATGAGAGTAAGTATGAGTGTAAGTGTGAGTGTAAGTATGAGTGTAAGTATGAGTGTAAGTATGAGAGTAAGTATGAGTGTAAGTATGAGTGTAAGTATGTGTGTAAGTATGAGTGTAAGTATGAGTGTAATTATGAGAGTAAATATTAGTGTAAGTATGAGTGTAAGTATGAGTGTAAGTATGAGTGTAAGTATGAGTGTAAGTATGAGTGTAAGTATGAGTGTAAGTATGAGTGTAAGTATGAGTGTAAGTATGAGTGTAAGTATGAGAGTAAATATGAGTGTAAGTATGAGAGTAAGCATGAGTGTAAGTATGAGAGTAAGTATGAGTGTAAGTATGAGAGTAAGTATGAGTGTAAGTATGAGAGTAAGTATGAGTGTAAGTATGAGAGTAAGTATGAGAGTAAGTATGAGTGTAAGTATGAGAGTAAGTATGAGTGTAAGTACGAGAGTAAGTATGAGTGTAAGTATGAGAGTAAGGTCTTGTAAGAATTCAATTAACGAGAGCTAAATATCTTTTCTCTAGGTTTGCAGTAGTAGTGTATATGTACAGTAGTAGTGGATATGTACTGTAGTAGTGGATATGTACAGTAGTAGTGGATATGTACAGTAGTAGTGGATATGTACAGTAGTAGTGGATATGTACAGTAGTAGTGGATATGTACTGTAGTAGTGGATATGTACAGTAGTAGTGGATATGTACAGTAGTAGTGGATATGTACAGTAGTAGTGGATATGTACAGTAGTAGTCGATATGTACAGTAGTAGTGGATATGTACAGTAGTAGTGGATATGTACAGTAGTAGTGGATATGTACAGTAGTAGTGGATATGTACAGTAGTAGTCGATATGTACAGTAGTAGTGGATATGTACAGTAGTAGTGGATATGTACAGTAGTAGTGGATATGTACAGTAGTAGTGGATATGTACAGTAGTAGTGGATATGTACAGTAGTAGTGTATATGTACAGTAGTAGTGGATATGTACAGTAGTAGTGGATATGTACAGTAGTAGTGGATATGTACAGTAGTAGTTGATATGTACAGGAGTAGTGGATATGTACAGTAGTAGTGGATATGTACACTAGTAGTGGATATGTACAGTAGTAGTGGATATGTACAGTAGTAGTGGATATGTACAGTAGTAGTTGATATGTACAGTAGTAGTGGATATGTACAGTAGTAGTGGATATGTACACTAGTAGTGGATATGTACAGTAGTAGTGGATATGTACAGTAGTAGTGGATATGTACAGTAGTAGTTGATATGTACAGTAGTAGTGGATATGTACAGTAGTAGTGGATATGTACACTAGTAGTGGATATGTACAGTAGCAGTGGATATGTACAGTAGTAGTGGATATGTACACTAGTAGTGGATATGTACAGTAGTAGTGGATATGTACAGTAGTAGTGGATATGTACACTAGTAGTGGATATGTACAGTAGTAGTGGATATGTACAGTAGTAGTGGATATGTACAGTAGTAGTGGATATGTACAGTAGTAGTGGATATGTACAGTAGTAGTGGTTATGTACACTAGTAGTGGATATGTACAGTAGTAGTGGATATGTACAGTAGTAGTGGATTTGTGCAGTAGTAGTGGATTTGTGCAGTAGTAGTGGATATGTACAGTAGTAGTTGATATGTACAGTAGTAGTGGATATGTACAGTAGTAGTGGATATGTACAGTAGTAGTGGATATGTACTGTAGTAGTATACATGTTTTTAATTTAATGGCTATCAGTATATTCAAGCTTCTTGTGGTAATGATTTTAAAATATATTTAACATAAATATATGTATGTACGATATATATATATAATTTATAATTGTAAAATCTGATTATTTCTTGTTAGAATGGGTGTAATATAAACATTATCTTTCTATTTGTAAAAATGTGTTCTCTTGTGTCCTCTTTTTATGTGAATGGCAGAAATGTTAACTGTAATATATTATGTAATTGAAATACAATGTACGCATTTCTCTACACCTTGTATGCCTTTGAGATGTAAGCACAATCTCACATACTTTATATTTTCTTTGTAGCAAAGTATCACGCAACCATATTTTTGTCTGTAGCACAATCTCACAAGATCATACACAATTAGTAACTATATTCGCACATTATCTGACAATCATCGAACTACTAACTCCCTCCACACATGATCTCACAAACACATCACACCGAACTAGCAACTTCCTCCACACATGATCTCACAAACACATCACACCGAACTAGCAACTTCCTCCACACATGATCTCACAAACACATCACACCGAACTAGCAACTACCTCCACACATGATCTCATAAACACATCACACCGTGCTAGCAACTCCCTCCACACATGATCTCTCAAACACATCACACCGTGCTAGCAACTCCCTCCACACATGATCTCACAAACACATCACACCGTGCTAGCAACTCCCTCCACACATAATCTCACCAACACAGAACTAACAACTCCCTCCACACATGATCTCACAAACACCGAACTAGCAACTCCCTCCACACATGATCTCACCAACACAGAACTAGCAACTCCCTCCACACATGATCTCAAATGATATTAACTCTGAACCCTAACTTCAAACACAATATCGTAATTCAAAGATCACATTTATTGTCGGAACTAGTAGCTTGTGCAAGTACCCGAGCTTTACCATAACACCATTTGAGCAACATCGTCATAAACACAAACACATTATCGATTGTTTGTTGAAGCAGAGCGTATATTATTTCATGTAACCTATTGTTATTTATTGAAATTGATATGTATTCACATTTAATATTGCATACGTTTACAGTTGAATTCAGTTGATCAAAGTATCCATTGGTTTATTGGTTAACAGGTGTTGCCAGATTATTCAGGCATGAGAAGTCAAAACCCAAGCTCTCTGGCTCTTTTAGACTCTATCTCCCACTCTCTCTCTCTCTTTCTCTCTCTCTCCTCTTCTTTTCTATATGCATTATATGTGCAAGTAGTACATGAAAATGTATATGGCAAGGTGTAAATAGAAAAACAAAGTTACAACTATTATTAAGAAAATACAATTTTCAAACAGAAACATACGGTTGTGAGACGTTTACAATGAAATCCGCAATAGAAACAACAATATCATCAATCGACATGAAACGTTATAGCATGTTGCTAAGGATATCATGTTATAGAATGTTGCTAAGGATATCATGTTATAGCATGTTGCTAAGGATATCATATTATAGAATGTTGCTAAGGATATCATAAACAAAAAGAACGAACTAATGAAAACGTTTGAAGAACATTCTCAACATAGAGGACGACGTACTCCTCAAAAATATATATTTTTAAAACGCAACCAAACATATTTTGGACATGTAAAGAGACACAATAGTTTAGAAAGATTAACCATTTTTGGAATAGTTCCAAGTAAGAGAACAATAGCCAGACCGAGACTACGATGAACACATGATGTCGAAGGCCGGTTCAACATGACACTAGATGGGGCTGTGCAGCTTGTACAAAACCGGAAGTATTACAGTATGGCAGTGAGGACAACGTTCTGTGAGTACAGATCACATAGTACGGATCACATAGTACGGATCACATAGTACAGATCACATAGTACAGATCACATAGTACAGATCACATAGTACAGATCACATAGTACAGATTACATAGTACAGATCACATAGTACAGATCACATAGTACAGAAGACATATTTCATTCGAGCTCCCATAGTCAACTTCTTCCTTAATTTTGGCTACTTTGGTTTCATGTGTAATCATCAATGACACTACGAATAGCCTTCATTTTTGTAACTGGACATGTGTGTATTAAGGAATATGAAAGACTAGACAGATTTGCCAGCGTTGTAATATTGACTAGTCATAGTTCAATTAACTGTGCTGATATACTGATGCACTGATATACTGATATACTGATATACTGATGTGCTGATATACTAATGTACTGATATGCGGATGTGATGATATACTGATGTACTGATATACTGATGTACTGATATACTGATGTACTGATCTACTGATCTACTGATGTGCTGATATACTGATGTACTGATCTACTGATATACTGATGTACTGATATACTGATGTGCTGATATACTGATGTGCTGATATACTGATGTACTGATCTACTGATATACTGATGTGCTGATATACTGATGTACTGATATACTGATATACTGATGTACTGATCTACTGATGTGCTGATATACTGATGTACTGATATACTGATGTACTGATCTACTGATCTACTGATGTGCTGATATACTGATGTACTGATCTACTGATATACTGATGTACTGATATACTGATGTGCTGATATACTGATGTGCTGATATACTGATGTACTGATCTACTGATATACTGATGTGCTGATATACTGATGTACTGATATACTGATATACTGATGTACTGATCTACTGATATACTGATCTACTGATATACTGATGTGCTGATATACTGATGTACTGATATGCTGATGTGCTGATGTACTGATGTACGGATATACTTATGTACTGATATACTGATGTGCTGATGTACTGATGTACTGATGTACTGATGTACTGATGTACTGATGTGCTGATGTACTGATCTACTGATATACTGATGTGCTGATGTACTGATGTACTGATGTGCTGAACACAAACAACACGTTAGATCAGTAGGATGATGTGGGATGCATTTCTTCTTCCTTGTCTATGATTCCTTGTCTATGATTAGAATCTAGGACTTTTGATTGAAGCGTGGTGTTGCAAGAAAAGAGAGGCGTATAAGAATCAAAGAAAGTGTTCTCAACCAACACAAAATCGGAACAGTCAGTTACCACATGCTAAAGGACATACTGAATATGGGATCGGAGCAGCTATGGACTTGTCGGTACTGCCATGATGATGATCTATCGACTAGCTACCTAATAAACGACAATAATAAGACTCATAACTCGTAAGCGACTTAGTGGTGCCGTACTGCAGACAGAACTAACCGTCCTCCAATCTACTCTACCCGCAGCAATGTGATGGAATATATACAAATCATATTCAGATCATCATTAATGTACATTAATCCAGAAGTTTCTTTGCTGCCTGTTTTTCTTCTACCCTCGACTGTTCTTTGCAAAATAATTTTAGAAAGTGAGTCGTGGCCTGTTTCTTGTCCAAACAAACAAGTTCACGCACTTTTAATACTGTCAAAAGTGGTTCTTGATAATCTTAAAATGTGTATATTTGTCTTGTGTTCTATATAAACAATGCTTAACAAACGTCTGTAGCATTTGGTTTCAAAAGCCTGGTACCTTCTTTTCGTGTCTGCATTGAATGTCCAGCTTTTACAGCAGTATATCAGTATACTTAGCACTACTAATCGAATCTTTACTGTAATACTGATCTTACTTTTCCCAATCATATGCAATCTTGCGATAGTAGAAGTATTGACATCTCGAGTCTTAGCTTAATCTCATTTTTCGAGTTCACATCTTCACATATTTCTGACCTGAAATATTTGAATGTGGTAACTTCTTCACGTTTGTGACCGTTTACTTGAATATTCGTAGAATCTTTCTTGATTCCACTGTGTCATGTGACGTATTCCTTCCAGAACGTTGTCTTCCCAATGAACTCTCTGAACCTCTCTCTGTCTTGGGCGTTGTGGCTTGCATTTTCTAGCGATGTATTCATGTTATCTTTAATGTCGTCAGTCCATCGTCTTCTTGGTCTGCCCCTTCTCCTCTTCCCAGGTACTCTTCCCTCCAATATTTGTCTTTCTAAACAGTTATGTCTCTTTATATGACCAAACAGGCGTAGTTTTCTTTTTGTTATTGTGTTTAGTAACCAACACTCTGGAATATTCAGTGTGTTTATAATATCTGTTTCTGATTTTATCCTTCCATGATATTCTAAGTATCTTCCTGTAGCATTTCAGCTCGAATGCGCTGATCCTCTTTGCCACTGTTTTACTTAGAGTCCATGTTTCACATCCGTATGTTGCAACCGGAAAAATAAACGTTCGTAACATTAGCACTTTCAACTAGTCACCAATATTTTGCTTTAATCAATGCTAGTTTCCATGTCATATCTCTTTTACTAACGTCTCCCAACTTTGAGATGAATTCCTGAAGTTCAGCTTTGAAACCAGCACAGATTGATACTGCTTGTTACACAGTGGTCACCCACCAATATTTATTGATATCTAGAGATCTTGTAATGTTTCCTGCACTATATATTCAAGATGTATGTTAAGAAGTACAGGAAAATATGTATGTAAAACTGACGTGCTCCTTTAACCGTCTTGAAAACTTCACCAATGTCAACATTTATTAAAAAAACAGCACTTCTTGCTTCTTTATACAGTGCTTCAATAACGTCTATGATGTTTGTGTGGAAGTTATATTTTGTTCAGTATCAGCTATAGACCCTGGTGGCATACATAATCAAATGTCTTTATGAAATTATTTTACAGAACAAGCTGATGTATAATATTTTTCTATCAAAACTTTTAGTTTAAAAATGTTTTACTTCTGTGTTTTACGGAAGCCAGATTGCTCTTCTGCTTTCACCTTCTTCCTCATGTCTTTATTTAATAGAATATGCTGCCACGCAGCGACAATATTTTGTTTCCTTACATTTTGGTTCTTTCCGTGCATCAAATAGCTTCATTATGTCGTTGGATGCCCAAACAATGCGAGCTATATTTTTTTCATCAAGAAGTATTGTTGTATCTAGAATATTATTATTTTTGTTAGTTATAGTTGGCTGTTAATATTTTCCCATCTTCCAAAAGAAGGTTGAGAACTGCAACACTTTCCCCCGGATGTTTCCTTAAATATAGCAAATTTTTCTGAGCTTTCTAGCCGCTCTATATCAGACGAGAGCTGTGCTATGATGGTCAATATTTTTAAATCTAATCTTAAGAGTCACCTGCACCATGTTGTGGTCACTGCCAGTATCAGCACCCGGGAAGCTCCTGGTCTTGGTCTAATTGATACTAGACTTGAATCTTCTGGTCACGAGTATAAAATGTATTTGATTATGTGTCTTCGAGGTTGCCATGTTGTTCCGTTACTTACTGACTAACTAATTAAAGATAGTTAAATATCGTGCCGTACGATCAACACCAGTTTTTCTGAAGAATTTTTACCGGACATTCAATCAATTCTTGGTTCAATGTGAGACATGGCCGAGAAGTTAGAGCGCGGATATCACATCCGTAACATCCAGAGTTCAACTCTTGGTACAAATTGGATAAAAATAATTCACAAATACATAATTTTTAAAATTGTAAAAACTCACCCTGTACATGATGTGGCAACATCAAATAAATGCTACTTTTATCGTACAAGCCACATTACCTAAACAATAATATGCAATATTGAATTTCTTTTTTTATGTCATGTCATGTGACGTATTCTTTCCAGAACGTTGTATTCCCAATGAACTCTCTGAACCCCCTTCTGTCTTGGACGATGATGCTTGCATTTTCCAACAATGTATTCAGGTTAGATTAATCCATTGGAAATTTCTAGGCATTTTTATTCTTGTAGGTTGCCATTACTTTTGGGAAGGAACAGCGGCTAATAAAACACCGTAAAGAGAACACTTTCGTTCTCGATGGCCATATTGGCGGAAGTGCCCAATATATTCCCTTTATATTGTCCCTTTTCTTATACATTCTTTTATTATGTTTTGTATATGTCTTTACATCTCAATTTTGACGTTATTTGTCATCTATCTGATGAAATCTCAAAGAAGAGATACAATTGCAGGTGTTATATATTAGGGAGGCCCCGTGAAAGATTATTAGTTCCAGTCAAACGTTAAGTGATTGAAGCACAATTCAAAGCGATCGCTACACAGAAGTAGATACGTTAGTTCCAGTCATACGTTAAGTGATTGAAGCACAATTCAAAGCGATCGCTACACAGAAGTAGATACGTTAGTTCCAATCATACGTTAAGTGATTGAAGCACAATTCAAAACGATCGCTACACAGAAGTAGATACGTTAGTTGCAGTCATACGTTAAGTGAAATGATTGAAGAACAGTTTACATCGATTGATAAACAGAAGTAGGTGGATTAGAAAATATATTTTTAAAATAACTAATGATTAGTAGATGATTGACCGGTTTGCATAATATGTAGACTGTTCTTTTCGGCTTTCTCTATACGTGCTCTGTCCCTATCAAAGGCGTGCTATGCCGCTTGCCGAGAGTACCACTCACAGAACGTAACTCCGTAGCTTGAAACGATAATCCCCACGCATCTCTGAAAAATCAAATTTATAAATAAGACGACGCGAGCCAGATTTGAACCCCCAGTATTTTCAAACACACAACAAACCTCTTAATATCTACGCTAGGGAGATCGACAGAAACAAATAATAAACAAGTCTCTATGACAATATTACATCAACCTTTCGTTATTTGTTAATTGTCACAATTCGCTATTTCTTCTTCAGCGTTCATTCTCAAACTCCCACTGGATTTCTCTTGTAACAGGACAATGATCCTACAAGATTTCCAGTTGAATGTAGTCCAGAGAATGGAAATGCGTTGTGTTGCCGTTTTATTTGCGCCAATTGTCCAACACATCCGTCTTCGGTGGTAATTCGTTATTTAACCGAAATGAACTAGCGTACATGGTTGAATGAGGCATGCATCAACACTGAAAAACAGATGCAATCGAATAGTATAAACAAGGGACAGTATTCATGCATTTATCGAGTGGTATTTTTTCTTCAGCTGAGTTACGTCCCTGGAGATACAAATTAGAGCAGCTCACATTAAGATTGTGTGGGAAAGTTCACGTCAAGATCTTCGAAAACCAATTCTTCGAAAACCAATTCTTCGAAAACCAATTCTTCGAAAACCAATTCTTCGAAAACCAATTCTTTGAAAACCAATTCTTCGAATGCAAGTTCTTCAAATAATCAATTCTTCGAATGACCAATTCTACGAAAAATATTTTTTAGTGAAAATAACTTACACATTCATCATAGGTGTATCAAATATTTAGTTATTCATAATAAGATGTCAGTAGTTTCTTGTGTGCATTAGCAAACATTGCGTAATAATAAATAACAGTAGGAGTTAATTACTTATTGCATTCTGTGTGTAATCGATTAAGACCCAGTATTTCGAAATATTGGAATAAATTTATTCTCAAAATACTTTTAAAATTAGCCAATGAAATGTTATCTATTCAGAGAATATATTTGTATCCAATCATATTTGATATTTTACATATCTTATTTATAAGTCTATAAGTATATTCCCAGGCAAAGTTAATGTAATCTTATCTGATGTGAAACGGATTTCTTATGACTGTGTAAGTTGTTCATTTAGTTTATATAATCATTGATTTAAAATTATGTGATAGTGAAAAGTGAAAACAGAAGTTATTGTTTAATGAACTATTTTATAAAGACAAAAGCAACGTGATAGAAGTGTGAAAATTGTCAAAGTTGTGAATGTGTAGCTCACGTAATAACCTAAGACAAAAGTGTTATTAGATTAAAAAATATTCACAGCCACACAGGAGATGCAGCACATGCACAAGAAAAGGATGTCATCAGTAACATTCACCACGAAGCACTCGTCACTCGTGATGCACACGAAATATTGTAGCTTAAATTTCGGCGTCAGTAAGTCAAAGTGTTGCCTCTAAATTGTACAAGAACTGTGCGTAATATTAGAAGAAAGGAAAATAAGGAGCATGCGATTCCAATATCAAGACGTGGCGTTATATTTACTGATGGATATATTACAACTGAAAAAAAGAAACTTTTCATATTTATGATTCCGAAATCCGGAGCTGGAGACAGATTATTATTATATTTTTTATTCTACTCAAGCAAATTTTGATATTTTAAGACATTGTAATCATTGACATAGAGATGTAAAAACCATTCTACCATTCGTTGAACAAATGTACACAATTCATGGGTTGGAAGATACTATATAAATTTCTTTGGTATTTGCTCAACACATGGCAATAAATTCATGCTCTCTTTAATTTTTTTTAAAAGAAAAATTTAGCTGACCAGTGTAACCCTCAAACTATCAGATGACTGATTTTGAAGCTGCTGTGATAAACGCATTTGAAAGAGAATTTCCTCTAACAAGACATTGCGGTTGCTTTTTCACTTTAGCCAATGTATTTGACGTAAAATATAGTCTACTGAACTACAACAGATATATGGAAATGATCCCGAAAACGCAGTAACATTTGGCACGCTTGCTGCATTGACTTTTGTTCCTACACGGGACGTTGTAAATGCATTTGAATAACTATGCCAAAACAATATTTTACTGACGAAATGATATCCCTGCTTGATTATTTTGAAGACACGTGGATTGTCTGACCTAATCGTGTTACAGGTCACCGATCACCAATTTTTAATCCCAAACTTCGGAATTGCTATGAAAGCGTTTTGGAAGGTCTACCGAAAACCAATAACAACCTCGAAAGATGGCATTATGGATTTCAGCGATAGATTAACCCTCTTCATCCAGATATCTGGCAATGTATGGACATAATTAAGAAATAGAAAAGTTTGAACGAACTAAGAAATGGAGCAATATTTAAATGGACAGGGACCTCCTCAAAGAAAAAAAAACTATCGTGCTAGCGAAGCTCGATGTGTACGCAATGCCAGCAGTTGTAATCCTGATATAAATGTAAGTGATTACTTACGGTCAACTGCACGCAATCTTTCATACTAAAATTTAAAATGAAATATTCTCAGATTAAATTTTATTTTTTAGTACACTTTCATACATCATATTTTCATTCATTCATGCATTCATTTTCTTCAGCGCTAAAGCTAGCGCATACTTCAGAGGTCAGATCTTTCCAATTCTGTCTGTTCAAAGCTATTCTGTGAAGTTCTTGAATAGTATGAATATTGTTTGTTTTACTTTCTCTAACTATTGTTTTTGTGAGTATTTCCTTTGGTCTACCTCTGGCTATTCTGCCTGTTCGTATCTATGCAAGAGATTGGTGGTGTATTCTGTTATTGTCTGAGCGTAGGACATGTCCGATGTAGGACCAACGGCGTTCTCTAATAACATCGGTGATGTAACATCATATTTTAGTTACATGTTATTACTAGAGCAGGACCAATGTATATGTCAATGTTGTTTTCTTCAGCATTGAACATAAGTAATTATGGAATTATATAGTTATAAATCACAAGATTGTTTATTAATATACTGAATCCAATTTTTTTTAAAAGTATTTTGGAATTATTTTTTTTACTTATTTATTTGTCTATTTTGGTATAATGCAAAATGTATTATAATTTAAATAACATTTAGTTTAGTTGTTATTTTTTTCTAACACATACGCACACCCACTCACACACCAGCTAGTTGAATGAGAATTTGATCCTGGTAATGGGAGCAGTTCCAAGACAGAGTCATCCTTGTAATGGGAGCAGTTTCATTAGAGTTTCCCCCTGGTAATGGGAGCAATTTCATGAGAGTTTCATCCATGTAATGGGAGCAGTTTCATGAGAGTTTCAGCCATGTAATGGGAGCAGTTTCATGAGAGTTTCAACCTTGCAATGGGAGCAGTTCCATGAGAGTTTCACCCTGGTAATGGGAGCAGTTTCAAGAGTTTCATCCTTGAAATGGAGTAGTTCCCTGAGAACTGTATCCTTGTATTCTAAGTTGTTCTGTGAGAGGTGTATATTTTTACTGGGAACTGTTTCTTGAGAATTGTATCCGTGTACTGGCAGCAGTTCCATGATAATCCGATTTTTATCCTTGTACTGGGATCAATGTATGCGCTAGTTCAAGTGCTAGAATGTTATATGGAGCCAATCCATGGTTATGGATGCGATACATTGTCAGCAAACAAAAGTGTCCAAGATAAGATGCAGGTAACTAAGATGTTTTTAAGAAAAATTATGAAAATTCCATAGACAGCCAAGAAAACTAATGTTGATGTTCTCAGAGATGCTGGAGTAAAACGATAAACTTTAGTAAACAATAGAAGCAGACATTCAATAGAAGATTTGTAGGGAATGTGATGAGAAAAGTAAAACTTGAACATTTAATAACAACTGGAAAGATCAAGGGCATAAAAGACAGAGGAAGACAAAGAGAGAAATTTATGGATGGGCTGTCGCTGTGATGCATAAAGAAGTCAGAAACTGAACTTAAGAATACAAGAGACAGAGAATTGTCGAGAAACATACCGCCTGCGTCACTCAGCGTGACACTTAATAGTTGAGTCCAGAGAACGTAATAGGTTGTGTCATAGTTTATAGCGTGTCTGCGATATCTGCACCTTTCGGCCTAACAAACATGACTTCAACGTGGATTCTGAGTAATGTATAAGTAATCTATAGAAGACGACAGCCAAGTCAACTCCTGAATCCTCCTGAGTCGCCTCTTACAACATGCCTGGCAGTTAACAGTGTTTCTATTATTAGCGAAATTTATAAAGCTCTGCTAATGTGTGAATGTCCAGCTTTTTGGCGAAGTGGTACAGAGCGCGTCTGTGACGGCCAAGGTACCGAGTTCGATCCCCGTCACAGCCATTCGAGTTCAGAAATCAATGGCAAACTACTGAATGCATTTATATTGCCTATAAAATCACTACAATCAAAACATGCTGGGTTAATGGCTACGTCCTGAATAGGATACGCTACCAATTTTAGCAATATGTAAATATCATAAGTATTTCACGAATTATACATGAAGATTACTAAATTGCCTCACTACGTATAAGAAAATATTAGAGATTATGTTGAAGTCTATTTGTAAACACTGCAATATTGGCTGACAGTAAACCTGAATCCATCAGTAGCCAGCGCTCTGAAATGTTAACCCTAACGAGTTTTCCATATTGCTAATAAATTGCCCATTTTTATATTATTTTAGTGTATTTCCATTAATTTTTGTTAACATTAAACAACTCGGGAGATAGATTTGATGTAATCTATCACTAAAGAAAAGTTAACATCTGTTTTTACTTCACAATCTCTCTATTAATGTTACAACAAATTGGATGCACTAGATACGGAACATTTCAAACATATTTCAGCAAAATCATAAAATATCATCAAACAATCTGATAAGGAGTTAAAATCATCAAACAATCTGATAAGGAGTTAAAAATGATGGAGTTAAATTTATTTCATTGAAATATTTATTTATATTTTTGGAACGAAGAGGTTACGTTTTTTACTTGATTCGTGTGATGGTTTTATTCTATGCTAAGTTGTTTAGTTTGTTACTCAAGTCGTTAGGGACTTCTTTGCTTTTTCGCAAGCTGGGTTTGTTAGTATGTTAGTTAATTTTGCAACCAGTTACTTTGAAGGATGGCTAGTTTATTGATTGTTTGTTTTATTAGTTCGTATGCTAGTCTGAACGTTATTTGTTCGTTAGTTCTTTCCGTGATTGATATATTAGTTCTATTGTCTTGTTTATTAGTTAATTAGTTATTTAGTGGGCTATTCATTAGTTCCAGATATTAAATTCAATTGTAGGAACACAACCCGAAACCTGGAAATGGGGGAGGGGCTGTGACACAACAAGGCAAATATCAAAATGAACAGAAATAGTTATATTTTACCACTATTAGTCATTACAACAAATTAGTAACGAAACATAGTGAAAGACGTTTTGACTAGAGACCTTCATCAGGACAATTACAATTAACGAAATAATTGAATGTACTAAACGTGGCAAAACACATATGAGAATGGTAGGTGGAAGAAAAGATGAGAGCTTGGTAAGAAATATGTGATCGGGACGAGAAATATCAAAACAGGATAGATCCAGCACAGTAGGAGAAGACAGAAATAGCACGAAGAGAAGACAGAAATAGCATAACAAGAAGACAGAAATAGCATAACAAGAAGACAGAAATAGCATAACAAGAAGACAGAAATAGCATAACAAGAAGACAGAAATAGCATAACAAGAAGACAGAAATAGCATAACAAGAAGACAGAAATAGCATGACGCAAAGAGATGGCGGACAATATAGTTCATTTATTTCGTTATTTAATACGCTAATTAGTGTGTGTTTACCATTGATATTTAGCTGATTTCTTGGTTAGTTCGCTCGATAGTTCGTTAGTTCATTACTCTGCTGATTATTTATGTGGTTGATTCATGTATTCTGCAGCTTACTGCTCGTTTCAGTTCAACCTTCATGTTAACTGGTGATTAATGTTGTTGGATGTTTTACATGTTCTGTTCGCTTAATGTTTAATGCTCTACATTACTTTGTTATGTTCGCTGATTTGCTTTTTAATTTATAAATTTAGCTTATTAGATGATTATTTTATTACTTTAGCTCGCTCGTTGTTTAATCGTATATATAATCAGATTGTTAATTAGGGGATCTCCCTGAAGCAGTTGTTTAGCAGTGTGCCGAAAAGATCACGGGTTCTAGTATTGGAAATTTTCGGAGATTCCTGGGGATTGTTGCTTGAAGCTACTTGGCCACGTGCGGTTAGTGGTACTCTGGACTGAGAATTGTTTCTTGAAGCTACTGGACCACGTACGGTTAGCGGTACTGTCGACTGAGGATTGTTGCTTGAAGCTACTGGACCACGAGAGGTTAGTGGTACTCTCGACTTGGGATTGTTTCTTGAACCTACTGGGCCAGGTGCGGTTAGTGGTACACTCGACTGGGGATTGTTGCTGGAAGCTACTGGACCATGTGCGGTTAGTGGTACTCTTGACTGGGAATTGTTGTTTTAATCTATTGGGCCACGTGCGGTTAGTGGTACTCTCGGCTGCGGATTGTTGCTTGAAGCTACTGAACCACGTGCGGTTAGTGGTACTCTCAACAAGTGGTGTGCTGATAGTTGCTTGACTCGACCAGGCTCCGCGCTGTTACGTCCTACGTACTCTCGGCAAATGGTGTGTTGATTACATGTGGGGTAACCCAGGTCATCCTCATCATTAAGTGCCGTCTCCACAACGAATGTTGGCTGCAAAAGGCCTCCTGCATCCCTTGTCGTTTGTATTGGTGGTGCACTCTGCTAAACTTTAACATATCGATATTACTCTCCCACCTATATCTGTTTCTCTCTTGCTCACCTCCCCTCGACTTTACACTTAAGTAAGGTCTTCAACAAGGTATCATGTCTTTTATTATGTCCAAAATAAGGTATTTGTTTGATCTTTATTTCCTATAATAAGCCATGTACAATTTAGTCAATCCTCTACAATGTTAAGCCCATTGCTGCAATTGTTGGCTACATAAACTCTTTCTCCACAATCCATGTAGCTCTAAATGTGTATATGTTATATTTGTAGACAATTATTTGCCTTTAGGAATCCATATATCTATGTTTGTTCAGATCTCAATACGGTGCATAGGACAGACACTAGTCTCTACAGTTTGAGTGATGTGATGCTAATCTTAGTAATTCTTGTATGTTGTTGCGACCCATAGTCATACCCCTTTCGCCCGTGTGTTGTTGGGGCCCGAAAAGGGAGCAAAGAATAGCAACACTGTTTACCTTCTATGTTTGTCGTAAGAGGCGACAAAGGAGGTTATGAGATGGAGATGGCTGTCCCATTCCATATGGGGTCAGTGACCCAAAGCCATGTTTAATTGTGTCAGGTCAAAATGGCACATATATACGCAGCAATGCTGTAAACCATGACACAACGCAATCCCTTTCTCCGGACTACACCCTGCTTATATGCAGGAGTTTTAGAACGAACCCAGAAGAAGACGATACCTATTTGATGGTCATTCTGAGAAAAGTATCTCTTGATCGTCCTATTTTTTCCTTGTGCCACCTAGTACTCAATGTAATGCTTTTAGTAGTTGTCGGTTTCATTTTGGAATACCAAAATTAAAATTACTTTATTTTTAAAAATTGTGCTTCTATTAGTCAACTTCCTAAAGTTTCTTCAAGTGACATTTAGTCAAACGGATCTGACTCAAAACCACTGGAAATAACGTTTCATATATTAATAGTTTAAAAATAATGCAGAAAATTTGATGCAATTCTTGAAATCTTTATATAACACATCGATGGAATATTTATATAACACATCCATGGAATATTTATATAACACATCCATGGAATATTTATATAACACATCCATGGAATATTTATATAACACATCCATGGAATCTCTCGATGTAACTCACCCATACAATCTTTCTATAATGCAGCCATTTATAACAAATTTCCCTATTTAACAAACCCTATTTGACAAAATTCCCAATTATATTTGTTATTTATTTTGTTATTTATTTTGTTATTTATTTTGTCTACGGTATAATAACGACTTCCTGTAATTACATAAATATTTCCTTGTTTCCGGCCAAATCGCTATAACAGAAATACAGTGTGTTGCAAATATGGACGTGATACAGAAAACAAGCACATATTTATAATACAAATATTTCGTGTGTATACAAATGTACGATGCAGCTTCAAATGGTACAGTAACATTGTGATAGAAAACAAACGAATACCCGACACTGTTGTGTAGCTCTTCAATATTATTGTTAGAAAATGTTCGGACACTTGACGTGACGTCATAATGACAGTTTGAAGATGACATCTGCTTTAGTGACATGCAAAAAATGAAGTAACGTTCTGTTATCAACATGTTTTTTTTTCAATCAGTGAAAAATCTGAAACCTATGAAATTCATAGGCTAATGAAGATGATTCTTGATTCTTGATTAGGAACAAACGTCACAGCACTGGGGAAATTCCTATATATGCTCTGCTTGCCTTTCCGTCAGCCATCTAAAACTGTTTAAGCTGTGTCCCAGTCAGTTGCTGATTATGCGTTCTTCTGATCTTTCTGGAGAAGGAACACTTTCTCCCATCGCTTCTAGTCACTCCCACTTCTACCATTCTCTGAATATGTACATTGTCAAGTTCGACTTCCTCCTCGTCTTCTTGTAGGGTTTCAATTACTGCTTTAAACAATTTAATCGTGTCCCTTCTTATCTCGGTGCCGTTCACCAAGACTTTACCAGCCAACACATCGGCTCTTTCGTTTCCCCTGACCCCCAGCATGACCAAGACAGTAAATCCATGTAATGCTCTGCTCGTTGTTGAGAAGAGTGACCAATTTAGTTCTGATCATACACTTTTCTAATGAAGAAGAAGTGTGGTCATGTATTCTTGTCAATTCCTAAACTGTATGAATGGAGACGACAGTTCACAGCAACTTGAGCTCTCTCACAGATTGTTCACAGCCAGCTATGGCATATTCTGTAGTGATCGCTCAGTTCGTTCCTCTAGTTGGTTGTGCTCAAACACCATGTTTCAATTATATATACTATTATAAGTTGAACGTAAATGAATTGACTTATAGTATCGCTACTAATTTATGCCGAAACGGATGTGCAGGTGCGGACGGCGCAAAATAACGCAACACAGCTGTGAAACTAGTAGCATAATGTACAGGACACTCCACGGCGGAAATCACACGAACTTTCGTGTTAGTTATCACAGAGTAAGGAAATCACACGAACTTTCGTGTTAGTTATCACAGAGTAAGGAAATCACACGAACTTTCGTGTTAGTTATCACAGAGTAAGGAAATCACACGAACTTTCGTGTTAGTTATCACAGAGTAAGGAAATCACACGAACTTTCGTGTTAGTTATCACAGAGTAAGGAAATCACACGAACTTTCGTGTTAGTTATCACAGAGTAAGGAAATCACACGAACTTTCGTGTTAGTTATCACAGAGTAAGGAAATCACACGAACTTTCGTGTTAGTTATCACAGAGTAAGGAAATCACACGAACTTTCGTGTTAGTTATCACAGAGTAAGGAAATCACACGAACTTTCGTGTTAGTTATCACAGAGTAAGGAAATCACACGAATTTTCGTGTTAGTTATCACAGAGTAAGGAAATCACACGAACTTTCGTGTTAGTTATCACAGAGTAAGGAAATCACACGAACTTTCGTGTTAGTTATCACAGAGTAAGGAAATCACACGAACTTTCGTGTTAGTTATCACAGAGTAAGGAAATCACACGAACTTTCGTGTTAGTTATCACAGAGTAAGGAAATCACACGAACTTTCGTGTTAGTTATCACAGAGTAAGGAAATCACACGAACTTTCGTGTTAGTTATCACAGAGTAAGGAAATCACACGAACTTTCGTGTTAGTTATCACAGAGTAAGGAAATCACACGAATTTTCGTGTTAGTTATCACAGAGTAAGGAAATCACACGAACTTTCGTGTTAGTTATCACAGAGTAAGGAAATCACACGAACTTTCGTGTTAGTTATCACAGAGTAAGGAAATCACACGAACTTTCGTGTTAGTTATCACAGAGTAAGGAAATCACACGAACTTTCGTGTTAGTTATCACAGAGTAAGGAAATCACACGAACTTTCGTGTTAGTTATCACAGAGTAAGGAAATCACACGAACTTTCGTGTTAGTTATCACAGAGTAAGGAAATCACACGAACTTTCGTGTTAGTTATCACAGAGTAAGGAAATCACACGAATTTTCGTGTTAGTTATCACAGAGTAAGGAAATCACACGAACTTTCGTGTTAGTTATCACAGAGTAAGGAAATCACACGAACTTTCGTGTTAGTTATCACAGAGTAAGGAAATCACACGAACTTTCGTGTTAGTTATCACAGAGTAAGGAAATCACACGAACTTTCGTGTTAGTTATCACAGAGTAAGGAAATCACACGAACTTTCGTGTTAGTTATCACAGAGTAAGGAAATCACACGAACTTTCGTGTTAGTTATCACAGAGTAAGGAAATCACACGAACTTTCGTGTTAGTTATCACAGAGTAAGGAAATCACACGAATTTTCGTGTTAGTTATCACAGAGTAAGGAAATCACAAGAACTGTCGTGTTCGTTATCATAGAGCGAACGCAGAAGAAGAAGAAGAAATGAATAGCAAAATATATATGTTACTATTTCTGCGTTCTTTATTCCTCAGAGCCATGGAGTGTGTGTGAACGGCCAGGTTGTGGACCAGGCGGCCGACAACACAGGAAAGTTTGGTGTAAACTGGTTACAGGTCAGCCAGTCATGGAGGACAACTGTAAACGAGGTATTTAGTTGTCGTGACCACAAACGTGACCTGTAGGCCTTGATTCGCTACTTTCTTTTATTATTCTCGTACTTGTCACTGTAGGTCACTATTTCTAATCTTTGAGAATCACCTTGGCTATTTGTTCCATGAAACTCTAAGGAATATAAATAGGGACCACCGGACTCCCGTAAATAATATTTAAAAGAGGAACGAATAAAGGCGTAGTTTATTTTGAACACAGGTCTTTTCATCGACGAAAATCACGCTACACGTATGTCTTTGAAAAGTGGTTTTCTATCGTTCTCTCAATATGTTTAGCAGGATGATGATTTTCTATAAAAAGGGGGGGGGTGGGGTTCATCAATAGTTGAACACCGATACTTTCTATTATCTCCGTAATTATTAAGCGTATGCGCTCAATATTTTTATTATTTTGCATGAGTGGATTATTTCATAACCATGTTAAAGATTTTTGTTTAATTATTTATAAACGGAACACATTTATAGCAGACGTTGCTCAGAGTGTCGTTTTTAAGATAGCAATGATTTATTTTATGTGAACAAGGAAAGTGTGCAGTCATTGCTCATATAGATGACAATCACATATTGTGTTTGAGTAATACTGACAATCACATATTTTGTTTGAGTAATACTGACAATCATATATTGTGTTTGAGTAATATTGACAATCATATATTGTGTTTGAGTAATATTGACAATCATATATTGTGTTTGAGTAATATTGACAATCATATATTGTGTTTGAGTAATAAGGACAATCATATATTGTGTTTGAGTAATATTGACAATCATATATTGTGTTTGAGTAATAAGGACAATCATATATTGTGTTTGAGTAATACTGACAATCATATATTGTGTTTGAGTAATACTGACAATCACATATTTTGTTTTAGTAATACTGACAATCATTTATTGTGTTTGAGTAATACTGACAATCATATATCGTGGTTTTTTGCAGAGTTCAGACCAGCACACGAAAGGGAGTGTGAGAAATCATGCACAAATGCTTCCAATATGATCTTACCAAATGTACATCACAGAGAAAGTTATTCTCCGGAACATTCCAATTCTGACCGCCCTTTTTTATCCAGGCCAGGAAAGACAGATTTAGATAATGAGTCTAGAAAAGGTAACATTCAACAAACTTACCCAATCTCATGGTCTACCGCTGATGTCGAGTGGGTTGTTGATCAATGGAGTTCTTGTCAGCTGGTTCCAGGTAGGTTTAACTATGAGCATCTGTGGTACAGAAGACCTCCGCACATAATTAATTAAGACATCATTGGATACGCTTTTGGTAATACTCGTGATGTCGTTGGTAACTATTTCTATATTTGAAGTCAAATGCTACAAAAAATAAACCAAGGCCGACCAAAGAAATGCACAGAAATAATTAAAAAGTATCCTTTTTACATTCTGTACATAGGTTCTTACTGGAGACTGACTCGGTTTAACTCTTACAGTACAGTGCTATACGGTATTACTAATATCACGACTGGGGATGTCCATGAATAAATATCATTACATAGGGAAGTCCATGAATTATTATCATTACTTATGGATGTCCCTGAATTATTATCATTACTTATGGATGTCCCTGAATTGCACCAACAATTAGATAGGGGTCTGAGAAGAATGAGATCTCGAAAAGTTTGTCAATTTTGATATGTGGGGTTGTGGGGGGTGTTTACAGAAGTTGACGTCAACAATACTATTTTTAATGGAACAAATAAATAGTTATAATATTATGATATAGTGAAAAGTGTTGTCTAAAATAATGAACATGAATGTGTATTGAACATGTGTTGAACATGAATGTGTATTGTTTGCGTACTTGTTCTGCATGGAAATGTTGTTAGGGAGAGAGAGCTGAATTTGTTTGACATAGTTAAGGAGGGGCACATAGACTTCCTTCGGCTTACCACGTCTCTTCACGGCACCAGTGGCTGAAGCAAGGCACTTCAGGAGGCGGGGTGTGTCACTCAATTCTTGACAGTTGCTTAGAAGACGGGGGGGGGGGTGGTCAAAATTGTCAAAAAATGGTGACTTGATAAATGGATAGCCCCTTAGACCAGGAGTGATCAGCTCAAAGTGCACGATTCTAAATGATGCATTGCATACCAAAGTGCTGTAATCACAACCAAATCATAGTCGCATTAAAGATATCAATCTTCTTTGTCTTCAGCGTTCATTCTCAAACTCCCACTGCATCGCTCTTGTAGCTAGATAATAGACCTACCAGATTTCTAACGGGATGTAATCCAGAGAATAGAAATGCATTTAGTCGTCGTTTTATTTCCGCCAATATGCCAACACATCCGTCTTCGGCTGAACTATTAATCCTTTTTAATAATTTCAAAAAAAAACATTAACTTCTTACAGGAAATTTGGGTTATATGTTACATTATATTGTTGTATTATATTATATATTATATTATGCTTTATTATATTGTCATAGATTATGTGATGTTATATTATATTATTTTACATTATATTATGGTATGATTTGTTATATTATATTATGTTTTATTATTTATATTATGTTATATTAAGGCTTCTTATATTAATTTTTGTTATGTTATATTATATTGTGTTATGCTACGGTTTGTTATATTATATTGTGTTATGCTACAGTTTGTTATATTATATTAAGTTCTATTATCTTTCGTTGTGTAATATTAAACTGTTTTATATTTTCAAGTCTTGTCACCTATGACTGAGTTATAATATAACAGTAATCGCTACAACATGTTTCTGTAAACGCCATAAATTGGGTAGTGTCAACCTGTCCTGACAACCCACATTGTGCCAACTTCTTTGGGCGGAGGAGCTCATATGAGAGAAAACAAGTCTAACACTATAAACCAGGAAATTCAACCTAAAACCTAATGGCGTGGCATATCATGCGTTATCCTTGGTGGACAGCTGACTAGGTTTTATGCTCAGAAAGGCAGACAGATATATAGTAGCTGTGCGTATTTCGATATCTCCTGCAGCATGCCATTTTCCAGGTGTATTGGTTTTACGTGTCTTTGAAGTTACGACAAGCAGAGAGATCATGCTGAATGGACTACACACTGGCTCTATATTTCAGCCTGGGCAGTCACGCTGCATGGGCAATACATGGTCACTATATTTCAGCCCGGAAATTGTCACAAGGAGGGTTATACTCATATACGGCCTTCATGGTTCATGGAATCAAAATACTTCATCCATGGCCTTCATGGTTCTTGGAATCAAAATACTTCATCCACGGCCTTCATGGTTCTTGGAATCAAAATACTTCATCCATGGCCTCATGGTTCTTGGAATCAAAATACGTCATCCATGCCTCATGGTTCTTGGAATCAAAATACTTCATCCATGCCTCATGGTTCTTGGAATCAAAATACTTCATCCATGGTCTTCATGGTTCTTGAAATCAAAATACGTCATCCATGCCTCATGGTTCTTGGAATCAAAATACTTCATCCACGGCCTTCATGGTTCTTGGAATCAAAATACTTCATCCATGGCCTCATGGTTCTTGGAATCAAAATACGTCATCCATGCCTCATGGTTCTTGGAATCAAAATACTTCATCCATGGTCTTCATGGTTCTTGGAATCAAAATACTTTATCCATGGCCTTCATGCATCTTGGAATCAAATCTAAGCCACGCCTGTTGGATTTCAGTTTTGCAGCAGTGAGCACATGTTATAGTTGTAATTTGTTGCATAGTCCACTGTTGATTGTATGATTGGTTATCATCTGCAGGTGCTGAGACATGCGGTAGAAACAGTGGTACACAGCACAGAAACGTGACATGTGAGACAAAGGACAGACAAGGCAGAGTCAGCCCATCTAGGTGTGAGCTTGAGGAACCCATGCCAATAACAAGTCAATCATGTGAACTTCTATGTAGGCAGGACTGTGTAGTCGGCACATTCTCTGATTGGTCTTCTTGTGACAGCACATGTCTGTTACCCAATCAAACAAGAACTAGACGCGTGATAGTCCCACCCCGTCATCGAGGCAGTCACTGCCCTGAACTATCTGAAATGAATGTTTGTGAAAACTGTTCACAGTCGTATATGTACAAACTCTCGGATTGGTTGCCTTGTTCACCAATCATTGCAACGTACATGAAAGACATTAAATCTCATCATATGATTGGCTATCAGATCAGAGATATTTCCTGTATTCAAAGTAAAGGTGTTATGACAAGTTTAAGGTAAATAATTTTAACAATTTCAATCTGCGAAAATGAAATTTGAAATGAGATGTAATTCACGTTAAATCTTAATCAACCTTGTTTATATTTACGAGTATGTATTATTTATGTTTACAAGTAGGCCTAATTTGTGTCCTATAGTATTGAAGCGTACAAATATCAAACGTTTGTGCTCTCACTGAGTTTACACACTTGTGTAGCGTGTGCTGTTGTAGATGTCTGAGTGTCGATCGACCGGTCCATATTACATAGCAGGTTGGGAGTATACACGTTTAAAGTTTTGATTAAAATGGAGTCTTTATTATGGATGCTGTGTGGTCAAAGACGGAAGACGTGTTAACTCAAGTTCAATGCGATTTGGTGCCATCTAAGCGGAACTGTTAAAATCATATTTGCTGTTTGATTTTTCTTTAAATATAATTTTTTTTAAATGTGTACCAAGGGAAACAATAAATCATACATTATCATTGTTCTCCTACTGAAGTCATTCACCTACTGACCCATTCGAGTCCATTCGTTGTATGTGCGTTGAGATAAAAAATGATCCCCATGGTTCACCCAGATATCAGAAGGTACGGTAGCAAATGTTAAGTTCTTACACGGTCTCGCTACTGAGCAAATATATCAGTCAATAATAGTCAGGTGGTTTCGGATCAGCCACTGACTAAGCAGCAGGCTACCATTGAGCAGCAGATTACCATTAAGCAGCAAGCTACCATTAAGCAGCAGACTATCATTAAGCAGCAGGCTACCATTAAGCAGCAGACTACCATTAAGCAGCAGGCTACCATTAAGCAGCAGGCTACCATTAAGCAGCACGCTACCATTAAGCAGCAGGCTACCATTAAGCAGCAGGCTACCATTAAGCAGCACGCTACCATTAAGCAGCACGCTACCATTAAGCAGCAGACTACCATTAAGCAGCACGCTACCATTAAGCAGCACGCTACCATTAAGCAGCAGACTACCATTAAGCAGCACGCTACCATTAAGCAGCAGGCTACCATTAAGCAGCAGGCTACCATTAAGCAGCACGCTACCATTAAGCAGCAGACTACCATTAAGCAGCACGCTACCATTAAGCAGCACGCTACCATTAAGCAGCACGCTACCATTAAGCAGCAGACTACCATTAAGCAGCACGCTACCATTAAGCAGCAGGCTACCATTAAGCAGCAGGCTACCATTAAGCAGCACGCTACCATTAAGCAGCAGGCTACCATTAAGCAGCAGGCTACCATTAAGCAGCAGGCTACCATTAAGCAGCAGGCTACCATTAAGCAGCACGCTACCATTAAGCAGCAGGCTACCATTAAGCAGCTAACCACGTTTAGGAAATCGTGTGTTATAACGCTGGCTCTAAACTCAAATTGCATGTATCTTCTAGTTTATTGTTCTTATTTAACAACTGAAACATCATCACCCACCACGTCTACTAATGTGATCACTACTGTTGTATAATTATTGATACTATTACTACTACTACTACTACTACTACTGCTGCTACTACTTTTACTACTGCTACTACAACAACAACTACTACTAGTACTACTACTACTACTACTACTACTACTACCACCACCACTACTACTACTACTACTACTACTACCACTACTACTACTACCACCACCACTACTACTACTACTACTGCTGCTGCTACTTTTACTACTGCTACTACAACAACAACTACTACTAGTACTACTACTACTACTACTACTACCACTACTACTACTACCACCACCACAACTACTACTACTACTACTACTACTACTACTACCACTACTACTACTACCACCACCACTACTACTACTGCTACTGCTGCTGCTGCTACTTTTACTACTGCTACTACAACAACTACTACTAGTACTACTACTACTACTACTACTACAGCTACTACCACTACTGTTACTACTACTGCTACTACTTTTGCTATTGCTACCACTACTACTCCGCCCGTGTGTTGCCGGGGGCCCGCAAGGGGAGAAAAGAATAGCAACACTGTTTATCTTCCACGCATGTCGTAAAAGGCGATTAAGGAGGTTATGGGATGGAGTTGGATGTCCTATCATATATAGGGTCAGTGACCAAAAGTCATGCTGAAGTCGGATGTGTCCAGCCGAAAGGCGCATATATCGCAGCATTGGTATAAACCATGATACAACGCATTACGTTCTCCGGACTACAACTTGCTAATCTGCAGGAGTTTGAGAACGAACGCAGAAGAAGAAGAAGACTACTACTACTACCACTACTGCTACTACTACTACTGCAACTACCACTACTGCTACTACTTCTACTACTGCTGCTACTACTAATACTACTTCTACTACTACTTCTACTGCTACTACTTCTACCACTACAGCTTCCGTTCCTCCAAATACCGTTGTTGTTACTTCGCTTCCTCTTGCGACTACTGTTACTGCTGCCTTTTCCCCACTTATTACTTCTACTACTGCTGCCTGTTTCCCACTTACCACTACTAGAGCAGAAGGGCATACGATCTCGAGGTTGTAAAAAGAAGCGCTACAATGATTCGTGAAAAATCTCACAGAAATTTTAAAATAGACCAAGATACATGCCAAGAACGTGCACAAAATAAAACTACATATCGCTCTACAGTTTAAAAAAAAATGAGATTAGCTACAAAATCACTGGTAGACCAAAAACCCTCTGCATTGGTCATTCCATGCACTATGTCTTGGAGACAACAACACATTTACTAACTGACGTTTCCACTTGGTTATTCAACTGTGTCCTATATTGTGTCAGAAATGTTCTGGGTGTGTTTACAGCTATGTCCTAACAGCTAAAGGGATCATTTTATCATCCTAAATTATCATCATCACCTACATAACTTTCAACCCGTCCGACTGCGAATCTGTCATAATGGCCGATTCATCAGCCTAATTGTTTGTTTATCAGTATATCTGTTGTTATGCTTAACTGTCTCTCTGTCAGTCAGTACGTCTATGTGCTTGCTTGTCAGTCAGTCAGTCTATGTGCTTGCCTGACAGTCGCTCAGTCTATGTGCTTACCTGTCAGTCAGTCAGTTTATGTGCTTACCTGTCAGTCGGTCAGTTTATGTGCTTACCTGTCAGTCGGTCAGTTTATGTGCTTACCTGTCAGTCGGTCAGTTTATGTGCTTACCTGTCAGTCGGTCAGTTTATGTGCTTACCTGTCAGCCGGTCAGTTTATGTGCTTACCTGTCAGCCGGTCAGTTTATGTGCTTACCTGTCAGTCGGTCAGTTTATGTGCTTGCCTGTCATTGGTCGGTCGATCTGCTTGATTATATGTCCGTAAGTCGGTCATCTACTTATAAATCGGTTGGTGATCTGCATGTCTGTCTGTCTTTCAGATGGTCGGTCAATCTGCTTGTCTATCAGTCTGTCAATCGTTGGTTAATCTACGTGTCTGTCGTTATGTCACTAGGTTGGTCTATCTGTTTGTCTGTCTGTCTGTCAATCATTCGGATTATCAACATGTCTGTCTGTCAATTATTCGGTCTATCTACTTGTCTGTTTGTCAATAGGACGGTCTATCGGCTTGCACTTCTGTTTGTCAATATGTTGGTCTGTTTGTTTGTCTGTCAGTCGGTCGATCTAAAATTTAATTCTGTTAGTCGGTTGGTCGATCATCTTGCATGTCTATCAGACGGTTAATAAATCTGCTTGTCTCTGTGTTGGTCGGTCGAGCGCTCAAATATTTGTCAGTTGGTCGGTCGGTCGATATATATGTATGTGTGTCAATTGATCGGTCGATCGGCTTGCTTGTCTGTCAATATTTCATACATCATTGAATCTTTTACACTGATCAACTATGAAAATAGAAATGTATATTGTTAAGATCTTGTTTGATTTGCTGAAATCTTATTTGTGTCATCAGTTTTTGTGCACACAAATTTCCCAACACAGTCCTGTCAAAACACAGAGCTTGCATCATCGCACAGGATTGTCTGCTGTCTGCCTGGTCATCCATGTATCCATACAACAGTTCATGCATCGATTATGATGGCCAGATTAGACACGGTTACATGGTTAGGACTAGACAGGTAAGAAATCTTACATCCAGCTGTAGACTTGAGAAATGTTACATCCAATTGTAGACAAGAGAAATATTACATCCAATTGTAGACATGAGAAATGTTACATCCAACTATAGACATAGGCAATGTTACATCCAACTGTAGACATAAGAAATGTTATTTCCAAGTGTAGACAATTGAAATGTTACATCCAATTGTAGACAATTGAAATGTTACATCCAATTGTAGACATGAGAAATGTTACATCCAACTATAGACATAAGCAATGTTACATCCAACTGTAGACATAAGAAATGTTATTTCCAAGTGTAGACAATTTAAATGTTACATCCAATTGTAGACAAGAGAAATGTTACATCCAATTGTAGACATGAGAAATGTTACATCCAATTGTAGACATGAGAAATGTTACATCCAATTGTAGACATGAGAAATGTTACATCCAATTGTAGACATGAGAAATGTTAGAAATGAATGTACATATCTTTGAAGCAACCATTGTGACTAGCGATGCATCTTTTGACAGATAGTTCAGATACCTCTAGGAAATGGAGCACCATGCCCTTCAATTCTGGTAGAATATATACAAATCAACAAGGAAGATAACAGCCCAATGAGACCATGTATCAGGTAATTGTCTGAAAGATAATATTATTATTACGTTGCATTTAGTTGTGTCAGTTTGTTTTTTAATTACTTGTATGTTCTTGTTGTTATTATTTTCTTCCCCAAGAATTACGATCTATTAGCTCTTACTTCCTAATGTTGCGATGTTGTGATTTATCCGGTGCTTTTTTCATACCAAGTTGACTAACTTAAGTGGTGCTGTGCAGTGTCTGTGAAGATGTCTGTACAAAGAAGGGGTATATTCTAGAAGTTGTGTGGCTTTTCTATCGTTCCATGTCATCAACATTAGCTTCCCTTCTAAATATATATTTCTGTCAGATGTGTCCATAGCCATCCAGCTCTGGACCGTGTTCACTGAGATGGGTGCGTTGCCAGCTTTGAAGTTACAACCATCGAAAGGAGATATCCACCACAGGGATAAAAAAATGTCCTGATTGCGAGCTCTCTCTGAGAATACTCACTTCCTGCACAGAGTTTAAAATTCACTCTATTCATGTGCCGTCTTGTTCATAACCGAAGAATCAAGTTAACGGTGGCAGTATGGACCATGGTCAGAACTGGAGGGCATCTGGTTCACAGCCGAGTTATCAAGTTAAAGGTGGCACCTAGGACCATGGCTGGTTCACAGCCGAGGTATCAAGTTAACGTTGGCAGCTAGGATCATAGCTGGTTCACAGCCGAGGTATCAAGTTAACGGTGGCATATAGGACCATGGCTGGTTCACAGCCGAGGAATCAAGTTAATGGTGGCAGCTAGGACCATGGCTGGTTCACAGCCGAGGTATCAAGTCAATGTTGGCAGATAGGACCATGGTCAGAACTGGAGGACATCGTGTTCACAGTAGAGGTTTCAAGCCAACTTTAACAGATTGGACCATAATCAGGACTGGATACCATATGATTCCCACATTGCGATTAGCGGTGCCGGTTTCTCTGTATGAGGTTTTCGTAAGAACATGTGTCACTACTGCTAAGCTTCAGAGGTATATTCAAAATATCTTTAAATCTAGTCTACTTTAATTTGGAGTTTAATTATACAACAATTTCCTAGGAAAACGATTTGTTTGACATGGGGAAGACGTGACAAGTCCAGCAAAATGGAGTTGTTTAACAAGGTATGGATGCTAAGACTTTTCAATACCTGTTTGTCAGGGATATGATCGTGCTATCGCACATAAGGGACATTTTTGTCTGCATCAACGGTGAAATACGTTTAACTGGTGTGTATGTCTAACATCATTGACAGCCCAGAATTATGTTGCACATAACACCGAATGCAGAAGGACTATACGGCAAATCCCCCAAAACTGCTTTATTGCGAGTAATGCGCAAGAATTTTGTGAATTTATCAGTACTTCGGCTACCCATGATGCCTAGCGTTCCATCTTCTGCCAGACCTTATCGTCGCTCTGGAAATCGGCAATAGTCACGCGTCTTGTCAGAATATTCATGGATTTGTGTAAACGCCAGAACAATTTTAGTGACTTTTCGCGTGTGATCTGGCAAAATTAGTCCCATTTTGACGCATTTGCTGACTTTGCAATTTATTTGAATGTTTGGACTAATATATCTTTCTTCCGTTTCCAATGTGCGATCTCCATGGGCAATACGTTTCCTTCCCGTCTGTCATAGTGCTACTGCTTTCCGTTTCTCGCTCCATGCCCTTTGCAACTCTTCGTTTCCCCAGGGATTTATTCAACACTTGATTTCCCACTTCTTGAGCCTTACATTTGTGTTGTCGAATTCTGCTCACAATATCTACACCTCTACGATCATACTTAAAGGACCTCACCTTTGGCCTATCTGCCTACTTCTGTCATTTTTAAAGAGCACAACACATGGGAGGTGGTCACTGCCATGATACCCCAGCACATCCCATTTGCAAATAGCCATAGAAGCCGATGACAACAATGCCAGGTTGATAGCGCTATCATCATCATCATCACTTTTTGCCATTTTTGTCATACGGTCATAATTAATGCACATCAGGTCCGTAAATGTCAGGTTCTACTCAAGCTCTCTTACCTGTTTGTTAGAAACATTAATGCCCTATGATGTACCTTACGCATTGAAGTCACCGCACAAGAGGACAAATACTGATTCCGTCGAGCTGAAACAAACAGGAAATTATAAATTAAAAATAAGCCACAATTTCTATGCATTATTCCTTTCGAATTATGAATACTTATACGTTTTGTTAATATCACAAGAATAAGCGGATACTTTTTCAACCCAGATAAAGGAACATTAATCCTCGCAAATAAAGAAAAATAAATTCCGTTGCTAGGGTCTACAACTAAACAAACTTGGCGGGAAAACACGAGATTTGGATACATTGCACCGGTTGGAAACATAAACATTGTTGTTTTGTGTTCTTGAGAACAATACGTTTCGACTTAAATCATGCAAATTGTATGATAAACCAGTTATTTGTAAATACCGTCTTATAATTTACTGTAGAATATATGTCTTACTATATATCCATCCATCCATCCATCCATCTATCCATCCATCCATCCATCTATATATCTATCTATCTGCATGCCTGTCTGTCTATCTACCTATCTACCTACCTAAATACCCATACATCTATTTATCCATCTATTTATCTATCTATCTAGCTATCTATCTTTCAATCTATTTATCTATCAATTCATTCATCCGTCTATCTATCTATCTATCTATCTAAATATATATATATATATATATATATATATTTATATATATATATATTTATATATATATATATATATATATATATATATATATATATATATATAAGAAATAAAACATACAATTTGTTTAAAAAAGAAATAAACGCAACATAATGTGAAACATGTACTACACATGTTATTTTACGGTGTTAATGTTCCAACCTTATCATGATACCACGAAGAAATATTCAGATTAAAAAAACTAAACCATACCCGTTTCCACTTAATCCCAACGGTCCACTAACGCTGCGGATTCGTCCACTGCATTCGGTTCTGGAGATACGGGTCCGTAAGAACAGCACCTCTATAGGATCTTCTAGCCCAAAGTCCAGCATTGTGGTACGGCTCCTGACCGCTTCATATGAAAGTTTACTAGCTGCTGGCTTTGACTAAACTGCGAAAGACACAGATATAAATCGTTTCCTGAGATGACATATCTGTAGGAAGCTGTCTTCGAATGGAGCTGTGACTCTGGATCTTCCACTGCGCTGCCTATCTGCCACTGAGCCAGTGTATTGAAATCGCCTTCAAAGGCGACTAATGGTACTTCTAAACATATTAAATTATCAACCCACTAAACTTTGTGATTTTCCAATCATCTGTAAGCGTCCAATGATGATGTATCGTTGTTCTGTAGTGAAATTACCCATTCTTGCGCAATGAGTTTTAAACTGAATTTATTTGAGGACCGCCAATCTGTTGCATGCATTCAATAATATGGTCAGAGTGTTGTGTGTTAAATAAGTCTCACAGAAATCTTAGGAACCAGTCACGAGTTATTGCTAAAAAAAATTATTTGAACTTGACCTCCTTCATGACATCACAAATCATGAGAAGAGTACAATTCAGGTAACCTCGAGACGCCAATGACCAGTTGGACACAGTCGATAGTTTCATTTCTGTCCAAATAGCGAATATATTTTATAAATAACTCCCAATAATGTATGTTTCTTTTTATACAGTGTATATATGTATATATAGCGTCTCCTATTCAGATGGTAGCAATCAACCCAGAATATTTTTGCTGCATTCTAGGCAATATAAGTATGTTTAGTAGTTTATCATTGCTTTCTGAACGGTCTGGATGCCGCAATTGCCTCTGGCGTTGATCTTACTCGGTAACTTGCCCGTCACAAACGAGCTCTGAGCCACTCCGTCAGAGCACAGGTCAATATATACATATATATCAGTCTTTTTAAAATATATCTATCTTTTTTTATTTATATATATATATAAATCCGTATACTCGCCAGGGTCGTAAGTGTAACTGATTGGATACTTCAAACCGCAAAGTACTCCAGCGGTTTCTACAACAATGTCGACGAGTGAAGAAACATCTTGTTGTGTCCAGTAATTGATGTTGCTTGTCCATGTTTTTATCTGTCCTGCTCTGCATCTCCCACCTTCGACGGTTCCATGCTGAATTGTTTTTTACAAGACGTCATGTAAACATACATATTGAAACCCTGCTAGTTTATCATGCTCTATCTGAGCACGATTCAGATCTTCTCTTGCAAACTTCCTCTACATCTTCCTTGTGTCATTCATCACATTCAGTCTTTGTGGCTTCATTGTTCTGTATGATTCCCTTCAGGTTACCAATGGGAACTCCCATGCTCGGGAACTTTATGTCTGGGTAAGTGATATTTTTTTCACCCTCCTGTCTTGCATGAAGAATCAGTTCTCCTGTCCAATGGATCACGATGCAAATAATTCTCTCAGATGTCGAGTTTTATGTTCCTCACAGATGTGAAGTTCTGCCTCACAGTTGTGGAGTTTTATGTGCCTCACAGATGTGAAGGTCTGCCTCACAAATGTGGAGTTTTATGTGCCTTACAGATGTGGAGTTCTGGCTCACAGATTTGACGGTTTCTGTGCTTCAAGGATATGAAATTCTACCTCACAGATGTGGAGTTTTATCTACCTCACAGATGTGGAGTTTTATGTACCTCACGGATGTGGAATTTTATGTACCTCACAGATGTGGAGTTTTATGTACCTCACAGATGTGACGTTTTCTGTGTCTCAAGAATATGAAATTCTGCCTCACAGATTCTGTGCATATTACCTCTAAGTAAACAGTGTCATATTCGACGTGTTTAATAAAGTTGTATTCTTTAGGTCACATTTTAACGGAGGATCTTCTTCCGCTGTTTATTCTCTCTTACTTACACTCACCGCTTTCATCGTCATGAATAATTCAACATTAACTTTTTCCACGCTGATGGAATATTCTCCATGCTATTTCTTATTTTTACCAAACCATCATCCCTTTAAATCATGCCACACTATTTAACCATCTAATTACAATATTTATTATTTCCCATGATAAAAATATGTTTCATAAATATGTCAAGTGTATTACGTTCAGATATACATAATATGTCAAACAACAGATTGGAAAAGTTGTGCATTAGTGGTTTTTTTTGATGGGGTAACCTTTTCTCCATGATGCGTTGTTTTTTTTAATGGAAAGAATTATATTTTTGTACGACTGAATGCATAAATAATCTAAAGTAAGAACAATAGCTGAACAAAAGAACAAAAAGTAAGATCAAACGGCAATAGGTGAAGCTAAAGAAGAAAAATATAGCTAGTAAAGATACACAAAAATGTTTTATTTACACAATTTTTGGGGGCAAAATATTGTTTGTGCACATTTAAATGCATGCAGAATTTCATAGAAAATTGCATGCGGTTGCGGCTATGTGTCTCACCAATGCCCCACTAGACAAACCATCCATGCAACAGAAAACATAAGTAAATGACATGACGTTATGGTGAGGCTCTCTATGGAAGCTTTGAAAGCGTGTCATCTATACAATTATAGACCCTCTCTTAGTATAAGTCTCCTTTAACAGGCGTTGCACTAAGCCGAAAGCTGAAGTCTCCTGGGTATAAAACTCAGAAAAACCACCCCACTTAACATAGGAAATAAGAGCTAATCACTTGCAATCGCCCGTGTGTTGCCGAAGCCCGAAAGGGGAGAAAACAATAGCAACACTGTTTACTTTTCATGCATGTCGTAAAAGGCGACTAAGGAGGTTATGGGATGAAGTTGGCGGTCACATCCCATATAGGGCAGTGACCCAAAGCCATGCTGAAGTCGGATGTGTCAGGCTGAAAGGCGCAGATATCGCAGCATTGCTGTAAACCATGATACAACTCATTCCGTTCTCCGGATTACATCCTGCTAATCTGCAGGAGTTTGAGAACGAACGCAGAAGAAGAAGGTTGCTGAGTTAACGTGTAATATATTTATGTGTTACCGCAGCTTGTTTATAGCGTTAACATTATTCTAATGTATTGTGAACCTAGGGGCAAGTGGATAATGTCTCCCTGGAATATATGTCAGTTTGTTCCTGGGTACAATCACTGTGGGACGGGGATCAGAACTAGAAGGGCTGTGTGCGTTGAAAGTGATGGTAAGTACATCTATTCGTACATGTTTCATTGAGTGCTCTGAGATAAGAATGCCTTTTTGTTCTCATTTTATTGAGTGCTCTGAGATAAGAATGCCTTTTTGTTCTCATTTTATTGAGTGCTCTGAGATAAGAATGCCTTTGTGTTCTTAGTTTATTGAGTGCTCTGAGATAAGAGTGCCTTTTTGTTCTTATTTTATTGAGTGCTCTGAGATAAGAATGCCTTTTTGTTCTTAGTTTTTTGAGTGCTCTGAGATAAGAATGCCTTTTTGTTCTTAGTTTTTTGAGTGCTCTGAGATAAGAATGCCTTTTTGTTCTTAGTTTTTTGAGTGCTCTGAAATAAGAATGCCTTTTTGTTCTTAGTTTTTTGAGTGCTCTGAGATAAGAATGCCTTTTTGTTCTTAGTTTAGTGAGTGCTCTGAGATAAGACTGCACATTTGTTCTTAGTTTATTGAGTGCTCTGAGATAAGACTGCACATTTGTTCTTAGTTTATTGAGTGCTCTGAGATAAGAATGCCTATTTGTTATCTGTGGTAGAAGAGTTTTCTGGAGATGGCCCTCGTGTTTGCTTAGTATATTATGGAGTTTTTCGCCTCTTTTATTTCGGTGGTCCATCATTTTCGTGTTCAGCCTCTAGGTCTGCCTTCGCTGTATCTGTGTAGCATAGCTTGCTCTGGTATGCTGTCTGATGGTAGTCTGCTGATGTGTGCAAACCATTTGTTCTGTTGTCTATTAATATATTTCAATATTGGAGTGGTACCGGTTCTTTTTCTAATGTCTTCATTTCTCAATATATCTCTTAACGATATTCCTAGGTTTCTGCGCAAGTATGCCATTTCAGCTGTCACAAGTTTACTTTTATCTTGCGCTGTCTTTGTCCATGTTTGGCACTGGTAACACAGCATTGGTATAATAATTGTTTTGAAAAGTGTTATTTTGGTGTTTAAATCTACATTTTTGCTTCTGAAGATTGGTGTCATTTGATCTAGAGCTTGATTTGCTTTACTACATCTATTGTGTATTTCTATGCTGCTCTTGCTGTCTTTTTTTATATTACTTCCTAGGCATATGAATTCTGTCACTTTGTTAATTCTGTTGTTTCTAATATATATATATATATGATGGTGTTTCTTTCTGGTCTACCTATCTTCATTAAGTCTGTCTTTTCTATATTCAATTTCATGTTAAAGGCTTGGCATGTTTGATGTAATCTGTCTATTTGTCTTTGTAGTTGCTCTTCTGATGATGCTACTATCACTTGATCGCTGCAAATAGAAATTCGTTTAAGCTATCCTTCAAATTGTTTTCTTCCGTTGTCTTTGCTACTTTTCAAATGTGATCTATGCATGTTATGAACAGTAGGATTGTTAGTACTCATAACTTTCTCACTCCCGAGTGAATGTGAAAATTGTCCGATGTACCTGTGGTTTCTTATCAATGTCATATGTTGATTACCTATCTCTGCCTTATTTTGTTTACTTATCTCTGCCTTATTTTGTTTACTTATCTCTGCCTTATTTTGTTTACTTAACTTTGCCCTATTCTGTTTACTTATCTCTGCCTTATTTTGTTTACTTATCTCTGCCTTATTTTGTTTACTTATCTCTGCCTTATTTTGTTTACTTATCTCTGCCGTATTTTGTTTACTTATCTCTGCCTTATTTTGTTTACTTATCTCTGCCTTATTTTGTTTACTTATCTCTGCCTTATTTTGTTTACTTATCTCTGCCGTATTTTGTTTACTTATCTCTGCCTTATTTTGTTTACTTATCTCTGTCATGTTCTGGTTACTTATACCTGTCATAATTTATTTTCTTATCTCTGTCATATTTGTTTTTCTTATCTCTATTGAACTTCTTCCATGTTATATTATTTCTGTTCCTAAATATTTGAATTGGTGAACATGTTTGAATATTGAATCATTCACTTTGATCTTGCATTCCTGGGGTGGGATTTTGTATCTGACAAATAAACATTGATCTATAGATCCGCTACTAACTTGACTGAGCTCTATTTTAGACCTGTCAACTGAACCTACTCACGTCTTCACAGGTGATATTTTTTATTAGTTCTGTGATTTTTGCTGCCACCATTTATATACTTGGAGCGGCTTACCAAAAAAAAGCCAAGGCTGACCACGGAATACTCAATAATCAACCTTTCAGGTCATGTTTACTTTCTGAAAAGACCTAAAGATGTCTTTACTCCCGATGGTCTCGTTCGGATCACACAATTAGGCTTATTCTGCATCTTCTCTGAGTAGGCTTAGCTAAACTATTTATAGCCATACTTCACTTGTAATAAAAACATACTTTTTCTGAAGACTGATTTTATTGTGCATTTTAACTTTCCACAGACGGTGGAACTGAACGACCTGTGGATGACAATCATTGCCCATCGCCAAAACCAGCTGTTGCCCAGTCATGTACAATAGAGTGTGGCTGGGATTGCAGTGTGTCCCAGTGGAATGAGTGGAGCATTTGCCATGAGTCTAGATGTGAACGATCAGATTTGAGGAAGCGACAGGTGGATATAAAAACTGGTAGGTACACAAAGAAAAGGTAGAAAACAATAGTGTTTCCCATAATGTGGGTAATAATGTTTCAAGAGTTTCCTTCCAGTAAAGAAAAAAAAACCTTCATTACCGGAGGTCGTGGTAACTAAATTACCTTTGTTACATGGTAAATAGATTATCTTTGTTACGTGATAACTAGATTACCGGATATGGTGGTAACTAGATTACCCCGGCTTCCACTATTTGCGATGGTAAAACCTCTATAGTCAATTTGGAATATTTTCCGCTGACTGAAAGATATGTACTACACCATAAAAGGTACATTTTACTAAACCACAGTGTTTGCTAAATATTGGATCACAAGAAACAACCACAAGCAACTTTAAGAAAGTATGCGGCGATATGTCAGCTAGCACTGAATTACATACTGATCGTCTCTATCACTCTTTCACTACATCCATTCATTATTCTATAATTTTGGTTAAACCCAATTATTGTTCTATCTTTTCTGGTTAAATCCATTTATTGGTATATATTTCTGGTTAAACACATTTTTGTTATATCTTTTTTGGTTAAACACATTTATTGTGTTTTTGTGGGCTAAACATATTCACTGTTCTATCTTTTTGTGGTTAAACCAATTCATTGTTCTATCTTTTTGTGGTTAAACCAATTCATTGTTCTATCTTTTTATGGTTAAACTAAGTCATTGTTCTACCTTTTTATGGTTAAACCAAGTCATTGTTCTATCTTTTTGTGGTTAAACCAAGTCATTGTTTTATCTTTTTGTGATTAAACCAAGTCATTGTTCTATCTTTTTGTGGTTAAACCAAGTCATTGTTCTATCTTTTTAGAAATCAACCCTTGTAGGATATTGCTGTACCTTAAAATCCTTCAATAGCAGTTTACATTATTTCTAGAGTGTTTGTCATTCTTCAACGTGAAAGTTCGATGTGTCGGGTCATTATCGCAAATAAAACTGCGGTACAATTGGTTCCCGTTCTAGAAACTGCATCCTGCCGGAAATTTTGCAGTAGTATTGTTATAACTGAAATCTCGTAGAAATTTGAAGACAAAAAATCCACAAAAACGACCAACTTCAACAATTACATAAAAGTAATTGTTGTATATTTCTGATGGAATCATCTTAACTACTAATTTAGAAATAGTTGTTGTACATGTTTGATAGATGTATCTCATAACTGTACCTGTAATGTAATAACTACACAAAATATACACAATAACTGTACCTGTAATGTAATTACACAAAATATACACAATAACTGTACCTGTAATGTAATTACACAAAATATACACAATAACTGTACCTGCATGATATATAGATATACATGATGCATATATATATATATGAATATATATATATATATATTGTGCTCTTGTTGTTTCGTAGGTAAAAAATTCCGAACTCGTCAGATGTTGACGATTCCTGGGCCCGGTGGAAGCCAATGCCCACATCTTACTGAGACACGAATGTGTGAACCCCAGCCCTGTTACACGTGGAATGTGACATTAGGACCCTGTGAGGCTACAGCTCGAGATGGATGTGGAGAAGGGACACAGTTGAAGAAGGCAACATGTCAGAACCGAGCTGGGGTATTTATACACATTGATAATTGTATTGATAACTGATAATTGATAACTGTAATAATGATGACTATACTTGAGTTTGGTGATGTTTGTAGTAATGATTGTATTAGTATTGGTAATGTTGGTAGTAATGATTGTATTAGTATTGGTAATGTTGGTAGTAATGATTGTATTAGTATTGGTAATGTTGGTAGAAATGATTGTATTAGTATTGGTAATGTTGGTAGAAATGATTGTATTAGTATTGGTAATGTTGGTAGTAATGATTGTATTAGTATTGGTAATGTTGGTAGTAATGATTGTATTAGTATTGGTAATGTTGGTAGTAATGATTGTATTAGTATTGGTAATGTTGATAGTAATGATTGTAATAGTATTGGTAATGTTGGTAGTAATGATTGTATTAGTATTGGTAATGTTGGTAGTAATGATTGTATTAGTATTGGTAATGTTGGTAGTAATGATTGTATTAGTATTGGTAATGTTGGTAGTAATGATTGTATTAGTATTGGTAATGTTGGTAGTAATGATTGTATTGGTAATGTTGGTAGTAATGATTGTATTAGTATTGGTAATGTTGGTAGTAATGATTGTATTAGTATTGGTAATGTTGGTAGTAATGATTGTATTAGTATTGGTAATGTTGGTAGTAATGATTGTATTGGTAATGTTGGTAGTAATGATTGTATTAGTATTGGTAATGTTGGTAGTAATGATTGTATTAGTATTGGTAATGTTGGTAGTAATGATGGTATTAGTATTGGTAATGTTGGTAGTAATGATTGTATTAGTATTGGTAATGTTGGTAGTAATGATTGTATTAGTATTGGTAATGTTGATAGTAATGATTGTAATAGTATTGGTAATGTTGGTAGTAATGATTGTATTAGTATTGGTAATGTTGATAGTAATGATTGTAATAGTATTGGTAATGTTGGTAGTAATGATTGTATTAGTATTGGTAATGTTGGTAGTAATGATTGTATTAGTATTGGTAATGTTGGTAGTAATGATTATATTAGTATTGATAATGTTGGTAGTAATGATTGTATTAGTATTGGTAATGTTGATAGTAATGATTGTATTAGTATTGGTAATGTTGGTAGTAATGATTGTATTAGTATTGGTAATGTTGGTAGTAATGATTGTATTAGTATTGGTAATGTTGGTAGTAATGATTGTATTAGTATTGGTAATGTTGGTAGTAATGAGTGTATTAGTATTCGTGATGGTGGTAGTCATGATTGTATTAGTATTGGTAATGTTGGTAGTAATGATTGTATTAGTATTCGTGATGGTGGTAGTCATGATTGTATTAGTATTGGTAATGTTGATAGTAATGATTGTATTAGTATTCGTGATGGTGGTAGTCATGATTGTATTAGTATTGGTAATGTTTGTATACTAACTAACCTTATGATTTTAACAAAGCTAAAAAGTTACAATAGCGCGTTTCACTAACGTTGCCCTCAAACAAATGTAATTTTCGTAGTAGCCATCTAACTTATTAATGCAATTTTCTTACATACGATGTTATTTTTTGTTAAACCCAACAAATTTATACTTTATATTTGGGAATCATGTCCAATTTGTGTGCACGAATGAAATCCTTTGTCAGGATACTAGTTATTGTGTCTCGAAAAATGAAATTTTACCACTTCAGACAATAAATCTTGTGACAACAATAGCGTGCACAGAATACATAGACGCACAACAAATCAAATAGTTCGGCATCCTAATCAAAATAGAACCAGCGCGCATTCCATCGTTAGCCTTTAATAAAGATCATCTGAACAGAGAAACACAGGAAAAACCCAAATAAAGATGGATAGATGAAATTAGAGAAATACTAGAACACCAAGGATGCACTATGGCAACAGCAGCACAGTTAGCTAGAGAAAGATGATTTCAGATCCCCATGAGCGGCACACATTTATATGATAAGACAAGACATTAAACCGGATACATTTTTAAACACCCGTGTCTGTCTTGTGTTCGAGAGTACAGTGTCACGTTTAATCATGCCAAATGTATGATAAACAATGTGTAAAACGTCATGTGTAAATGTGTAAACATCGTCACATAATTTATTGTAAAAATCCTAATTTTTGTATGTAAGATGTTGTTATGACAGGTATACATTTAATCTATATCGTTTATAAGCAAAAATTGAAAGCAGTGACTGTATTTTAATGGGAAAAAAAATCTATATGGTTCTACACCACTTTTAATTTACGCAAAAAAAGTATATTACATCCGCTATATATATGCTGAGAGACACAATTTCAAAGTTGGGTAACGCCTGTGAAACGTGCTATAGTACAGTAACTGTATGTTAATGGCAACGCTGAGAATTGAATAGTTTAGTAACTTTATGATTTTAACAACACTGATAATTTAGTATATCAGTAAATGTATGATTTTATCACAACTAAGAATTGACTGTATAAATAAATTTATAATTAACAACGCTGAGATTTGACTAGTTCAGTAACTGTATGTTATTGGCAACGCTGATAATTTACAAATTAAAGTAATGTTATACTATGTTAAGCATTTGGTCTAACCCGTGACCTCATACATATATAAGACGTTCTGGTGTGTTTGGAATCATCCTTCTAATTTGGCGCAATTGACTTTTCCCGTGTTATTCATTGGTCTATGTGTGTATATTTTAAGCCAACAGCCAATGAACACTACTTGAAAACTCGAATTCGTCATTTCTAGAAGGACGATTCCCAATAAACCATCATGTTTTATATTTGCAGGTAGTCACAGGTGTAATTATGTTTTGTTTATTGGCAGGAAAAAGTGAGGGACAGATTTTGTCACGAGAGCTTGCACTCGGAGCAAAACTGGGCAAACTGTTATGTGCCTTGTCCAGACGACTGCGTCCTATCCGAATGGGGACAGTGGAGTTCATGTCCTGATCCATGTTTAGTGCAGGATGGCGTCAGGTCCCGGAGGAAAAATATACTTGCCTATCATGGTCCAGGTAAAATAAATCCAGGTAACAATAAAACATACTATCATACCATGGTCCAGGTAAAATAAAACATACTATCGTATCATAGTACAGGTAAAATAAATCCAGGTAAAAATAAAACATAATATCATATAATGGTACAGGTAAAATAAAACATACTATCGTATCATGGTACAGGTAAAATAACACATACTATCGTATCATGGTACAGGTAAAATAACACATACTATCGTATCATGGTACAGGTAAAATAACACATACTATGGTATCATGGTACAGGTAAAATAACACATACTATGGTATCATGGTACAGGTAAAATAACACATACTATGGTATCATGGTACAGGTAAAATAACACATACTATGGTATCATGGTACAGGTAAAATAACACATACTATCGTATCATGGTACAGGTAAAATAACACATACTATCGTATCATGGTACAGGTAAAATAACACATACTATCGTATCATGGTACAGGTAAATAACACATACTATCGTATCATGGTACAGGTAAAATAACACATACTATCGTATCATGGTACAGGTAAAATAACACATACTATCGTATCATGGTACAGGTAAAATAACACATACTATGGTATCATGGTACAGGTAAAATAACACATACTATCGTATCATGGTACAGGTAAAATAACACATACTATCGTATCATGGTACAGGTAAAATAGGGTACATAGGGCAGAAACCAGAGCTCTCTAGTTTAAGCTATATGATACTACTGTTTGTAAATGTGATTGTTGCATTTTGTTGACACCAGTTGCCATACCCTTTATGATTGTTATTCCGTGAAGAGTCTCTCTTGGTCTTATGTTATATTTTCTAATCTGGTGCCCTATAATGCTTGTACCGGCGGTCTGTTTTGTTAATTACAAGTACATGATCGATATAAGTCCATGATTTTCTCCTTGTTGCTGCAGAAACATATTGCTGTTTGGTTTCTTTCTTTACTTGCATGTCTGACAGGTATTCTTCCCAACCAATGTTTAAGAGTTTTCTAAGACATTTATTTTCTAATTGATTTATGAAATGTTGACTATCTTGTTATTTGTAAAACAGGCAGAAGAACTCGACAATGTCCTTCCACAAGTTCTCTGGTACAGACTGAGCCATGTCAAGTTATCTACGACTGCTTGACATATCAATGGGAAGTATCTGCCTGGGGACAATGCTATCTAAATCCGGACAATCCTAACGCACAATGTGGTCCAGGAATACAAAACAGAACCGTGGAATGTGCCACTTCAAGGGGTACAAGGGCTCCAAATAAGTAAGTTTCTGTATGCATATTGATGTGTGTTACTCTATCACCCACTAAATCATAATATTCAAAAGATAAAAGGAAACAGATTAAAAAGCGGGAAATCAGTAAAAAAAAATTTATTTATATATAAATTGTCAAATTAATAACTACCTTGTTGTGAAACTATCCTCGTTCAAACTTGTTTTATTCCCCGCCTGCAATTTATACTGCTATTGTGTGTCTTAATTTGGGTACTTTTTCACATGACAGCTCTATTCACGAAAGGTGGTGGGAATATCCGCTGCGGTTTTACTCGGTTGATTCTAAGAATGAAGTATGTCAATGCTTTTCATTGATTATTGGATGCAGAACGTATTAATCAATTGTTAAGTGCCCAAGAATACTTTTTTACTCTCGTTTTTAAATGTCATTTTTAAATGTTGTTTAAATATTGTTTTTAGTTGTTTTTTAATATTTTCAATAAGTTTGTTTTTTCATGTCATCAGCTGTTTCAAAATCACCTGTTGTCGCGGGTAATATGGGGTTGTGTTTTGACCCACTTCATTCTTAAAGTGATCAGTGTTTAGAAAAAAATAACATACTGAAAAATCTGCATGTAGCAGTGATATTCTGAAGTACAGTTAAATTGAGTTCGAACCAGGATGTAGAAGTGACGTTGCGTTTTACGTCAATTCACATCAGTCCAATGTCAATAAATGGACACACTGTACTGTAGAAATAGATTTCTTGTTATACCATCGCTGCTTGCCCGGGACAGAGAGGTCACTTGATATATATATATATATATATATATGTATGTGCGGGTGCGTGCGTGCGTGCTTGCGTGCGTGCGTGCGCGTTTAGGTGGGTGCGTGCGTGCGTGCGGGTGGGTGGGTTAGTGGGTGCGTGCGTGCTTGCGTGTGTGTGTGTACAATCTTTAAAATTTCACATTAACCAGTTTGACCTCGCCCTCATATCATTATTATATGAAAAAACGTCAGTAAATCCACTCCTCTATACACTCCTCTATACACTCCTCTATACATTCCTCTATACAATCATCTATACACTCCACTATACACTCCTCTATACACTCCTCTATGCAATCCTCTATGCACTCCTCTATATACTCCTCTATACACTCCTCTATACATTCCTCCATGCTCCTCTATACACTCCTCTATACACTCCTCTATACACTCCTCTATGCAATCCTCTATGAACTCCTCTATATACTCCTCTATACACTCCTCTATACACTCCTCTATACACTCCTCTATACACTCCTCTATACACTCCTCGATACACTCCTCTATATACTCCTCTATACACGCATCTATACACGCATCTATATACTCCTCTATACACTCCACTATACACTCCTCTATACACTAATCTATACACGCATCTATACACTCCTCTATACACTCCACTATACACTCCACTATACACTCCACTATTCACTCCACTATACACTCCACTATACACTCCACTATACACTCCTCTATACACTAATCTATACACGCATCTATACACGCATCTATACACTCCACTATACACTCCACTATACACTCCACTATACACTCCACTATACACTCCACTATACACTCCACTATACACTCCTCTATACACTAATCTATACACGCATCTATACACTCCTCTATACACTCCACTATACACTCCACTATACACTCCACTATACACTCCACTATACACTCCTCTATACACTAATCTATACACGCATCTATACACGCATCTATACACTCCACTATACACTCCACTATACACTCCACTATACACTCCACTATACACTCCACTATACACTCCACTATACACTCCACTATGAGTTCGTTACGAAACATACTGTATATTATTCAGATGTGAAGACAGCATAAAGCCAAAGTCACTGCAGTCTTGTAATGTGGAGTGTCCGGTTGACTGTCATGTCACAGAATGGTCCTCGTGGTCAGACTGTGGAATCAAGTGTTTACCTGTGCAAGGTAAGTTTTTTGTCACTCATTTTTCTATTTTTTTCATCTTCTTCTGCATTCGCCCTCTGATAACCAACTTGAAAGTTTGTTGAATTTCGCCGGGAAGTGTGAAATACATTGTGCCGCTAATTTAAAGCAGAGCGGTATTATGTGCACCTAGAAACGCCCAGCTAATCCGTTGTCGTAATGTATGATTTGTTTAATTCTAGATTACAATGTGATGCCAAAATAAATCAAACAAAATGAGTTTTAATGATTACAGGTTATCATCAGGGAACTCCGGATACATTTGTAGGTGTTCCGGTCCCAGACTCTCACAATTCATTAGGGAACTCCGGACAAGTTTCTAGGTGTTCCGGTTCCAGACTCTCACAATTCATCAGCGAACTCCGGACACGTTTCTAGGTGTTCCGGTCCCAGACTCTCACAATTCATCAGCGAACTCCGGACAAGTTTCTAGGTGTTCCGGTCCCAGACTCTCACAATTCATTAGGGAACTCCGGACAAGTTTCTAGGTGTTCCGGTTCCAGACTCTCACAATTCATTAGGGAACTCCGGACAAGTTTCTAGGTGTTCCGGTCCCAGACTCTCACAATTCATCAGCGAACTCCGGACAAGTATCTAGGTGTTCCGGTCCCAGACTCTCACAATTCATCAGCGAACTCCGGACAAGTTTCTAGGTGTTCCGGTCCCAGACTCTCACAATTCATCAGCGAACTCCGGACAAGTTTCTAGGTGTTCCGGTCCCAGACTCTCACAATTCATCAGCGAACTCCGGATAAGTTTGTAGGTGTTCCGGTCCCAGACTCTCACAATTCATCAGCGAACTCCGGATAAGTTTGTAGGTGTTCCGGTCCCAGACTCTCACAATTCATCAGCGAACTTCGGACAAGTTTCTAGGTGTTCCGGTCCCAGACTCTCACAATTCATCAGGGAACTCCGGATAAGTTTGTAGGTGTTCCGGTCCCAGACTCTCACAATTCATCAGCGAACTCCGGATAAGTTTGTAGGTGTACCGGTCCCAGACTCTCACAATTCATCAGGAAAATCCGGATAAGTTTGTAGGTGTTCCGGTTCCAGACTCTCACAATTCATCAGGGAACTCCGGACAAGTGTGTAGGTGTTCCGGTTCCAGACTCTCACAATTCATCAGGAAACTCCGGATAAGTTTGTAGGTGTTCCGGTCATAGACTCTCATAATTCATCAGGGAACTCCGGATACGTTTGTAGGTGTTCCGGTCCCAGACTCTCAAAATTCATTAGGGAACTCCGGATAAGTTTGTAGGTGTTCCGGTGCCAGACTCTCACAATTCATCATAGTATAGCTGCTGACAGCTTCAGTTCAATGCTAATTTAGCAATCTTTACGTATATCTGTTATGTTTCTCTTTACTGGATTTCCGTATATCTGCTATGTTTCTCTTTACGTGATTTCCGTATATCTGCTATGTTTCTCTTTACGTGATTTCCGTATATCTCTTATGTTTCCTATTTACGTGATTTCCGTATATCTGCTATGTTTCTCTTTACGTGATTTCCGTATATCTGATATGTTTCCTATTTACGTGATTTCGGTATATCTGCTATATTTCTCTTTACGGGATTTCCGTATATCTTCTATGTTTCTCTTTACGTGATTTTCGTAAATCTGCTATATTTCTCTTTACGGGATTTCCGTATATCTTCTTTGTTTCTCTTTACGGGATTTCCGTATATCTGCTATGTTTCTCTTTACAAGATTTGTGTATTAAATCCCACTCAGTCTTGTGAGTGACCATGATTCACAATTTTCAAAACTTGAGTGAACGAGGTCACAATGATTTAATGTTGACTTAGCATGGAATTATGAATTGAAGTGACATCTACATGGAGACTTTACTGGAATGAGAGTTAAACAACTGCCCGTAGACATATATTAAGGGAAGAATGATGAAGATAGAAGCTGCTACAACGACATTCAGTTGCTAACTGAAATACCAACTCACACGGTGATACTCTCAAAATACCAAATCATGCTTCATAAAATAGAATGGTACATATTAAGAAAACAATGGGTCACACTACCGATGAACTTTGTTGTCCACAGTATTAAAGTATTACATAGGTATACTGTTTTAGTCATGAGATCTAAGTACCACATAGGTATACTATAGGCCTATTGGTCATGCGGTCCATGCTGACAGCAATTGTGTGAAATAGACTATTGTGAGAATATATCTATTATTTCTTGATCGATTTCACTAAATAATTTGAAACTATAACAATAAGGAAATTGATACCATCATCTACGCAAACAGGTCAGTCATCGACGCTAGACTTGTGCTTTGTGTGTATAGGTCTGTTTGTCAAAGAAACACTTGTTAAGGAATATCTTAGAACGAGTAGAGTAAATAACTGAGGAAACATCTCTGACATTAGCACTGCAATAATTGGTGTTATTCCATCTCTGACATTAGCACTGCAATAATTGGTGTTATAATTGGTGTTATTCCACCTGTAACATTAGCTCTACAATAATTGGTGTTATAGGAAAATTACGTTTATGACATTCATTCACAATTTATTCTAATCCATTTTATACTTACTTTTATACATATGCTTCATTTTATATCCAGCTCGGCAAGTCTATCCTTCGAAGTTCCGTCGTAGAATAATTCTCCAGTATCCTCAGAATGGAGGTTTGAATTGTCCCAGTATTACTAGAGAAGAGCAGCCATGTTCTGATCTTCCTGCCTGTCAGACGTACTACTGGGATACTACAGATTGGAGTGACTGTGTTCTTCCTCCAGTTGTGCCATTATGTGGTCAAGGACTGAAAGGAAGAAGTAAGTATATATTTTACATTTATCTTAGTATCACTATCGAGCTAGTGTGGTAAAGGTAAGTTCCATGGCAGCAACATGCAGTCGGCGATGAGGATAACTCTTCATGTAACTCTGCAGCAACGCGATTAGGTGTGGTTGCCAGTTCCCTTCCGTGCTGTCTTTCACTCCCCTAATTCATGTTTTCGGTACTTATTTATAGCTGGGTTGATTAGATGAGCTGTCGTGACCGGCGAGAAATCACGATTCGAACAATTGTTTTTGCCTGGACGAGGTTTCATGCCTGGCACTCCTTAACCCGGTATTGGTAAGAAAGCTCACTATCAACTAGGCTAGCACACTCCCCCGTAGAGCTAGTAGACAAACCAACATGCAACAACGAACTCTCAGTAAGTGATATGAAGAAGATCTGATAGTCTGACTAATTGTATAACAGAACAACTATTATACAACAGTGAACTCTCAGTAAGTAGCGTGCCAATGTAATGAGACAGGCCTTTTGTGGAAGCTCGAAAGTAGTTCATCTTTACATTTCCCTTTCCGGTGCAACATTTGGATAACCCAGAACTGCACATCACCCTTGGTAAATCAGACGAGTTCCAGTCCTGATCATGTCCTAGCTGCCAGCATGTATGTCCTAGCTGCCAGCATGTATGTCCTAGCTGCCAGCATGTATGTCCTAGCTGCCAGCATGTATGTCCTAGCTGCCAGCATGTATGTCCTAGCTGCCAGCATGTTTGTCCTAGCTGCCAGCATGTATGTCCTAGCTGCTAGCATGTGTGTCCTAGCTACCAGCATGTATGGGGTGTCCTTGATATGAGAAGGTCTCACATTGCACCTGGTGAAAATGAGCTCTCTGCATGACCTTGCAAAAACCTGGGAGAGGCTACAATCTTCCAATCAGACTAACACTTCACAATTGCTCGGACTATTTGTAAGATATAGAATGTGTGGCTGACTACCTTACCTGTTGAAATGTGTATAGGAAAGTCTCTTTGCGTGGTGGGGAATGTATGGCTGACTAGCTTATCACTGTTGAAATATGCATTTCTCACCATACAACGTACCTCATTATTTGAATACTAACATAAGGACCTAAGTCAGTTCACTATCTCATGTAAGTCGATAAATGTAACAATTTTTCTAGTAACATACGAATTTTTATAGTAACATATAATTATAATTTTAAAGAAAACATTCACGAAGATTCACAGAGCAGTATTTCTAGTCTTTTAATCCCACCAACCCCCAATGAATATTTACTATCAATGGTCATTACTGGTCATCAATATACATCACTATGCATTGCTGTACCTAACTGTACATAAGATAATTGAGCATTACTATACATATTATCCATTAACGTTCTCATTACTTACCATACTTTCATAATTGACCGATATACAATAATAACAAAATCAACATGGAAGTAAAGAAACAAATGCTTAAGAACATCTTTATAACGACACTATGCTACCAATACCAGACTTGATAACTGACATCTACACATAAGAGAAAGATGGAGACTTGTAAAATTAAATATCAGAAGAAAGGCTATTGAAGCCATCAGACTCGAAAAATTGCGCAGTGAGAACATCAGAAAGATAATAGGTATCACATCATGCATTGAATATGTAGAGAAACAACAGATAAAATGATTTCGAAATATTATGAGAGTGGGCAACTTCATAAAAGAGCTAATAACAAGATGGAATATGATACACGCCAAGGACAGACCTAGGAAAAGTAGGATAAACAATATCAGGACCAGGCTGAATAAACATGACTACCCCTCAACCAGAGCAACACACCTGACTCTGAAACGCAGACTACATCTCCTTCACATACCCCTACGATAACGACAAGTGTGGAAGCTACGCCATCACCAACTGGGAATAGACAATAGACAATAGAATAATGATATACTTCACACTTGAAACACGTCTTGAATCGTTTTGGTTTTTACAATCTCAAGACATCACCTGCTATCAAAATGATGACAGAGGTGCAAGGCAGGTATCTATCACCATCTGTCTAGAGAAGCTAGGCTCCATGCCTGAGATGACTGAGGTGTGTTATATCCCATGTGAATCTGAATGCCAGTTTACTGCCTGGTCGCAGTGGACATTGTGTGGTCCTCAGTGTCAGAAGACCAGATTCCGAATACGCCGACTGCTGGGTAAGTCATCAATTTAGTTACAATTAGTTGGTACAGATATGATAAGTTATAGTTGGTACAGATATGATACGTTATAGTTGGTACAGATATGATAAGTTATAGTTGGTACAGATATGATAAGTTATAGTTGGTACAGATATGATAAGTTATAGTTGGTACAGATATGATAAGTTATAGTTGGTACAGATATGATAAGTTATAGTTGGTACAGATATGATAAGTTATAGTTGGTACAGATATGATAAGTTATAGTTGGTACAGATATGATAAGTTATGTGTTTTAAAACATTACCATTTTATGTTCAATGTTATTCAAAGGCACATGTTTTCAAAGGTAAAATACGTTGTGGTTGTTCGCCAACCAAGTGAGGATGGCCATCTTTTACATCCACTTCAGACATTCAGTCCGTGATTAGGAATTCGCAGATGGCTAATGAACTATATCCTGGCTTAAAAATGGGTAATAAGCCATATTCTGGCTGCAAATGGATAATAAGCCATATTCTGTTGGCAAATGTCATTGGTTATAGCATGACTACTGAATATGGTTTTATGGTCTGCCCATGACTTCTAGCTATTCTCCGCTCTTGAGCTGCTGCACTTCAATTTTCATAAGATGATGTTGCTTTTTTTTTCTTTCGTGCAAGTTCATCCCGTGTATCTTGTTTATTTTAAATGCTTTCAGTGAGGTCTTTAACGAGTCCTTCGTTGTAGCGCTTCTTTTGACCACCTTTTGGTGAAACATGTAGGCCTATATTCAAAGTGATTAATACAAAGCACATAGTCGTAACCTTCGATTATAGTTACCATGTTGCTCCGGCAGGCCAACGTTGTGCTTGAACTAGTGGACGGAACAACAAAGAAACCTGTCGCAAGGATCAGAGTTGTGCCCTGAATACCATCGAGTCCGATGGCTGCTGGAACAGAGGGTGGAGCATTTATGGGAATGCCCCCACGTGCTATGACCAGTTTCTAATCAAGAATCAAGAATACAAAGCACGGAAATAATCAAAATCATCACCTGTGAATGCTTGTTTTGCGTCTGTTATTAGGCTTTTATACTTGATATACACGCTCATAATCTCCGTACCCCAATCTGTCTATATCGTCTTATTCTTCATTTTAAATCCTAGCACTTAACTATTTCCTAGCGCCATTATTTCATTCTTTCTATAAGTCTTGTCCATAAAGGTATCCAAGTCCTGACGACGTATATACCAGGAATTCTAAACACTCACTTGCCTATTTTAAACTTTTCGGAGACGCATGCTTTTGAAGTTTGCTAACTCTTTCATTATCCTGAACCTCTCATGCCCATGGCACAATATCTACTAGTCTACAGTGAGTTATCCTTGACCATCGGGGTCGATCCGTAACAATAGACAAATAAAGAAATAATCACTTAGATCGCCTCGGATTGTTGAGGTATATATGTTTCCCTTGATTTCCATAGGCTGCTGACGCAGAATATACGCATTCAGGACCATTGAACGTTTGGGTCAATACAGATGAACATATTATTCTTTTTCACCGGCGTTCATTCTCAAAAACCTACAGACCATCAGGTTGTAGTCCATAGAACGCAATTCGCTTTGACATGGTTAACAGGTCTGTGATAACTGCGCCGTTTGATCTGAAAAACCTGACATGCTTGGCTTCTGTGTCACTTTGAGCCTATATGGGATTTTACAGAGAACTCCACATTACAACCTCATTAATCTCCTCTTACAACATACATGGAAGGTTAACAGTGTAGCTGTTCTGTGCTTCTCTTCCAGGAGCTGAGAACACAATCTAATGGTAGAACATAGGAATATCACCGAACCAGAACATTTTACATCGTATTCCGTTGTTTTACATCGTATACAGTTGTACTACATCATTTTTCAATTGTTTTACATCGTATACGTTGTTTTACATCATATACAGTTGTTTTACATAGTATATAGTTGTTTAACATCGCACACAGTTGGTTTACGTCACATACAGTTGTTTTACATCAAACTCAGTTCTTTTACATCGCATACAGTTGTTTTACGTCACATTCAGTTGTTTTACATCGTATACAGTATTCTACATCGCCTTCAGTTATTTTACAACGCATACAGTTGTTTTACATCGCATACACTTGTTTTACATCGCATACAGTTGTTTCATATCATATGCATTAAACAAACTTAATCATTAAAATATTACTATGTTCTGTGAATCTCTCTCTCTTTCTTTCACTCTCTCTCCCTCTCTCTCTCTATCTATTTATCTATCTCTCTCTAACACACACACATATATAATTGTACCATTGTGACTGCAGATGAAAGCAAGAATAACCCAAGATGTCAAGACACAGAACTGTACCCACGTGATGAACATCAAGAGTGTGCTTGTGACAATGCACCCCCTAATCTGATTGGTGGATGGTCAGACTGCATTATACAATCGAAGCGTCAGGTATTGCAAGATTAGTAAACATCTGAATGATTGTTTGCATTATCCTATATACAAGTAAACAACTGAATGATTGTTCGTTTATCCTATAGACAAGTAAGCATCTGAATGATTGTCTGGTTTATACCACAGATAAGTAGTAAACAACTTAATGATTGTCTGGTTTATACCACAGATAAGTAAACAACTGAATGATTGTCTGGTTTATACCACAGATAAGTAAACAACTGAATGATTGTCTGGTTTATACCACAGATAGGTAAACAACTGAATGATTGTCTGGTTTATACCACAGATAAGTAAACAACTGAATGATTGTCTGGTTTATACCACAGATAAGTAAACAACTGAATGATTGTCTGGTTTATACTACAGATAAGTAAACAACTGAATGATTGTCTGGTTTATACCACAGATAGGTAAACAACTGAATGATTGTCTGGTTTATACCACAGATAAGTAAACAACTGAATGATTGTCTGGTTTATACCACAGATAAGTAAACAACTGAATGATTGTCTGGTTTATACCACAGATAAGTAAACAACTGAATGATTGTCTGGTTTATACCACAGATAAGTAAACAACTGAATGATTGTCTGGTTTATACCACAGATAAGTAAACAACTGAATGATTGTCTGGTTTATACCACAGATAAGTAAACAACTGAATGATTATTTGGCCTATTCGACAAATAAGTAGTAAACATCTGAATGACTGGCTGGTTTATATGACAAAAACTAATGTATAGTTTATATTGTAGGTTGGTAGTTACAACCTACAATATAGGTTCTCTGATCTCCGCGTCAGTAAATCTCTCAGGGTATAACGGTTGATGGTTTCGGTTCTATGTTGGTTGACTTTTCTTTGCGAAATCTTTGTCATGTGTTCTCTACGGGCCACGCACATCTTCACTGAGTATGCACGAATGGGAATAGACGTGCGATTCAAGCCGGTTAAGTGCCTGTCTTGCGGCCAATACTTCCATTGTGAGACTGCTTGTTGTTGCGGTAACGGTTCAAATGGTTTCGTGCACTGTTCTTCCGTGTGATCTGGCAGTAAAGCCCCATTTACATCATTGGTGAAGAATGACCGACCGGTTAGTGTTAATCACAACGTCTGTGCCGTCGGCATTTCGCAGGTGAGCGCCTTGATCTCAGCATGCACACTCACAGGGATGTGTTCGCTGCACTCTCTCTTAACTGTAATAACGGAATTGACTGCCTCCTGAAAGACCATAGGAATAGGTATCCATTCCTCGCAAGAGTTATACCCTCTAGAGCGCAAATCTATTTAACTGTATTTTCGGCACGACTCATCCACGATTTGCTTCTTTTGAGCCTGCTTCCCTTCACACGAGGGAGCTTACTGTATATTGGGTGGTCTATGTCAGAAATATCCCTGAGTTATGTACGGGCACCCCACATATCAATTGTGTAAGATATGTTCGAAAAATCAAGGAGATATCTCATAGACACACATTGTCTGTTCATTGTACAACCAAGGATGATACGCATCACTTCTTTATTGTTCTCTCCGGTTTCTCAATCTGTGTGTGACTGGCGGTGATAGTGGCGCCTGCATATTCAATGACAGGGAGGACAAGAGCCTCATATAAGATTACGAGCTGTGGTTGTTTAATGTCAGCCACTGCGATCACTCTCAGAGCTGAAAGTCCTTTGCGATAAAATGATCAATGTGTTTCCGACAGCACAAACTACGATCACAACGCACGCCCGGATATTGAAAAGATGAGGTCTTGATTACATCGTACCCTCACATTTCCACCGTCGGTGTCACAGACTTTACGATGTGATTGTTAAGAGAAAACCATGTCACCTTAGCCTTCTCTCGATAGATCACTGCTCCTGAATCATTACACCAGGAGGCGATACGGTCTAGTTGGTTCTACAGTGAGCATGTTGATGAGGTACTCGAACTATAACTCTGTTATACTCGAACTATAACTCTGCTATACTCGAACTATAACTCTGTTATACTCGAACTATAACTGTTATACTCGAACTATAACTCTGCTATACTCGAACTATAACTCTGCTATACTCGAACTATAACTCTGTTATACTCGAACTATAACTGTTATACTCGAACTATAACTCTGCTATACTCGAACTATAACTCTGCTATACTCGAACTATAACTCTGCTATACTCGAACTATAACTCTGTTATACTCGAACTATAACTCTGTTATACTCGAACTATAACTCTGTTATTCTCGAGCTATAACTCTGTTATACTCGAACTATAACTCTGTTATACTCGAACTATAACTCTGTTATTCTCGAACTATAACTCTGTTATACGAGTTGTCCAAGTAAATCGCAAAACACACTTTCCCTGACCTGCATGGAATCACTGGAATACGTCGCAGGCGAAAATAGCGGCGTTGCGCCATATTTCTTTCAGATGCCTGTAGCCTCAGAGCTTGCCCGGAAAATGCGGTTCTCTTTCAGGTCTCCAGCGAGATTGTGTGCAGCAATCTACTCAATGAGTTTTCCCGTGGTGGTCTGCATCGTTATAATTCGGTATTTGCTGTGCCGATCTGGGCGTGGTTTCTATTGGCCTTCTTAAGTGACAATACGTATCTGTGCAGCCATTCTTCCTTGATTATAACATTCTTGATGATTTCGTTATACTCACGAAACAGGTCGTTTATGTTACTCTCCATAAAGATGATGAAGTCCTCATATCGTATACCATCAATGCCTGGGGAAGTGTTCCGTGACCATTTAAGAGTGGTATGTACAGTCTCTGCATTAATGTGTATGATCTAATTCCGCTCAGTCTCCGTACATAGAACAGACAGCTTCTTTGATAATCCTCCGCCTGACATATATGTTGTTTTGGTTCGTCTGTTGAACATAATGTTCACGGAAGGCATTTCCCTTATCTTCGTCTGATTTCTGCCATGTCAGATCAGTGGATTGAAAATCAGGTATTCCGACTCTTTGGACATTTCTGTTTATGCTCGGGTAGTGATCACTGCCATGATGGCCTAATACATTCCACCTGCATAGAGGTGCCATGGCGATGGAAACCAATGCCAGGTCTATGCTACTATCAGTGTCTCCAGATTAGATGACAGTCCTAGTTACTGTGTCCATATTGAGACACACGCCGAGGGATTATTGAGACACACAATGAGGATAAGTGATGAAAAATCTTGCCCTGCACAGTATATGTTGTTGTCTGCCCAGTATATGATGTTGTCTGCCCAATATATGATGGTGTCTGCCCAATATATGATGTCTGCCCAATATATGTTGTTGTTTGCCCAGTATATGATGCTGTCTGCCCAATATATGATGTTGTCTGCCCAATATATGATTGTGTCTGCCCAGTATATGATGTTGTCTGCCCAGTACATGATGTTGTCTGCCCAGTATATGATGTTGTCTGTCCAGTATAAGATGTTGTCTGCCCAGTATATGATGTTGTCTGCCCATGGCTTTTCTTTATCTTTCTCTGCTTCTTCCATCTTCAAATGTTTCTTGCAGGTTCCTTTTTTAACATTTAACTATTGAAATGTATGATTCTTTTGGACATGTATACATGGCTATTTTACTTCATATGAACGCATATGTAGCAATCCTCTATATAAAAGGTGTGCAGTGTTTACATATAATACTACTTGTCCAACGCTGGATAGCGTCAGGACAATGCCCCGAGGTCAGATAAATGGACAATCTTATATAGAATAACATCTCACAAACACATGCGTATATCACACAATGGCATTAAGTCAAAGGTTAGGAGCCCATGAATCGCTGGATCAGCAACCAAGAAATCAAAAATGTAATACTTTTATTACTGTTGTGAATGTTGGACACTCCATGCAGAAACAGAAAAAAAAACATTCAGGCTTTTGAATGAAAGTGCTGCCGACATTTGTTAAGAGTTAGTTATATGCACAAAACATAAATTAAAACTTGCAATTTACCAAGAACCAGTTTTGGCAGTTCTGAAACGAGATAAACTTGTTTAGTTTGGACATATAATCTGACTTGAATCATTTTCTAAAATTATTTTGCAAGGAATATTAGAGGCTGGAAAGAGAAGAGGCGGACACAAGAGAATATTGGATTGATAACATGATCAAATGGTCTAGGCATGATTTTTCTACACACCTCTGAATGTTTGAGGATTGAAGTGTTTGGAGGGCTCTTTGCGCTGATGTCTCCAGTGTGGTACCCCAATATCCTTGACTTTGTGCTGATGTCTTCAGTGTGGTACACCAATGTCCCTGACTTTGTGCTGATGTCTCCAGTGTGGTACCCCAATTTCCCTGACTTTGTGCTGATGTCTCCAGTGTGGTACCCCAATGTCCCTGACTTTGTGCTGATGTCTCCTGTGTGATACCCTATGACCCTGACGGTTTATAGGTCTGATTGCTATTATATAACGATTGTATTCACAGGTCTGTATCCATCTCTCCGCGCATTCTTCAATATCTACTCTTGAATATGTATGATGGAAGAAATGAGCAAGTGATATATAAGCGAAGTGCATTCTTTCTACATTTGACTTTCTACAGTTTATTTCTACATTCTACAATCTACTTTCAGGAAGAAACGATATTTGCCAGCATGTCTCTAAAAAGTATTAGCGCACGTTACAGGCGTACCAATGCAACTGGGATGACTGCACTTGGACCTCAGATTTATTGCGGAGAAGGAAAGAGATTCAAGTCTCTGCCATGTCAGACGTCTATCCAAAATATGTTTGGCACACCACTATGTGTGGGAGAAGGTAGATATAATGTGCTGCGGGGTAATACGTGCTAGAATAATATGATACTTGTAGGAATACGCAAATGGAAATGTTACAATCGTGTATAGCAGTAATTATTTGTATTATCTGTGCTGCTGGTATAGTAGCTAAACGTGTAGAACATCTGTCAGAATGTGACTATTACACAGTTGTATTATTTCTGTATAGATATTACTGCACAGAGAATGTACAATCATTTCAACTGACCAATCATTAATCGTATCTAAACATTATTCCATCTTACTCGAAATTGATACTACAACATCTTTCTTTATTTTCGCTTTTTGCCCCTTTATGCCTTGCAAAGTCAGTGAAAGAGGAGTTCTGTGGAGATGGCCATAATTTTGTACTTCATATATGTTTGTTTTCATGGACTTTTATTTCTGTAATCCATCTTGGGCGTGGTCTACCCCTGACTTTGTATCCATCTTGTGCGTGGACTACCCCTGACTGTGTATCCACATTGTGCGTGGTCTACCCCTGACTTTGTATCCATCTTGTGCGTGGACTACCCCTGACTGTGTATCCATCTTGTGCGTGGTCTACCCCTGACTGTGTATCCATCTTGTGCGTGGTCTACCCCTGACTTTGTATCCATTTTGTGCGTGGTCTACCCCTGACTTTGTATCCATCTTGTGTGTGGTCTACCCCTGACTTGGTATCCATTATGTTGTAACAAGTGTGTATTGTTTATGTTGTAACAAGTGTGTATTGTTTATGTTGTAACAAGTGTGTATTGTTTATGGTGTAACAAGTGTGTATTGTTTATGTTGTAACAACTGTGTATTGTTTATGTTGTAACAAGTGCGTATTGTTTATGTTGTAACAAGTGCGTATCGTTTATGTTGTAACAAGTGCGTATTGTTTATGTTGTAACAAGTGCGTATTGTTTATGTTGTAACAAGTGCGTATTGTTTATGTTGTAACAAGTGTGTATTGTTTATGTTGTAACAAGTGTGTATTGTTTATGTTGTAACAAGTGTGTATTGTTTATGTTGTAACAAGTGCGTATTGTTTATGTTGTAACAAGTGCGTATTGTTTATGTTGTAACAAGTGCGTATTGATTATGTTGTAACAAGTGCGTATTGTTTATGTTGTAACAAGTGTGTATTGTTTATGTTGTAACAAGTGTGTATTGTTTATGTTGTAACAACTGTGTATTGTTTATGTTGTAACAACTGTGTATTGTTTATGTTGTAACAAGTGCGTATTGTTTATGTTGTAACAAGTGTGTATTGTTTATGTTGTAACAAGTGTGTATTGTTTATGTTGTAACAACTGTGTATTGTTTATGTTGTAACAACTGTGTATTGTTTATGTTGTAACAAGTGTGTATTGTTTATGTTGTAACAAGTGTGTATTGTTTATGTTGTAACAAGTGTGTATTGTTTATGCACAATATTGATTTACTTTATAACATCCTACGCGGCAATGATCTCCTATATTATCAAAACATCATAACATCCTACTCGACATTGATTTTCTATATCATCAAAACATCATAACATCCTACTCGACATTGATTTTCTATAGCATAAAAACATCATAACATCCTACTCGACATTGATTTTCTATATCATCAAAACATCATAACATCCTACTCGACATTGATTTTCTATAGCATCAAAACATCATGACATCCTACTCGACATTGATTTTCTATAGCATCAAAACATCATAACATCCTACTCGACATTGATTTTCTATATCATCAAAACATCATAGCATCCTACTCGACATTGATTTTCTATAGCATCAAAACATCATAACATCCTACTCGATATTAAAGTTATCACACGTTCTTGCTTAGAGTATCAGGAAGAAAACTGCACCGTCCCGTGTCCTATTGACTGTAAGACAACACCATGGAGCACATGGGGACCGTGCAGTTCCAGCTGTGGACCTGGTGTTCAGCAGAGAGACAGACAGATAATGACACTGCCACAAAACGGTGGCAGGAGGTGCCCTTTCATATATGGACAGAAGGTAGTTATATTGCATTAAGATTTTACATATTTCTTGCGGTAACATTTCACAATATGTCAGAATAACATATTTTAAAAATCAAGTGTTATGTGCAATAAGGAAATCGAGTAGGCTTGGGAAACACAGCTTTTCATACAATGAAAAGGATCTTGTTCAACAAGTTTCTATCAATATAATTAATAAGAAAAGTCCTTTATGTACATAGAGTACTTCTATTTTATGGAATCGAATCATGGAACCCGCCGAAAACGGATGTGTTGGGCCATTGGCGCAAATAAAACGGTGGCACAACCCATTTCCATTCCCTGGACTACATCCTGCTAGAAATCTAGTAGGACAATGTCTTGCTACAAGGAAGATCCAGCGGGAGTTTGAGAATGAACGATGAAGAAGAAGAAGAATTATGGAAAATAAATAAATAAGTGGGAAATGTTGTCGTTACGACTGTTATTGTTGTTGATGTAAGTGTTGGTGTTGTTGATATTCGTGTTGTTGTTTTTTATGTTATTTATGTAGTTGTTGATATTTTGTGTAATTGATGTCAAAAATAATGTTTGTTGTTGCTATTGCTGTCGTTATAGTGGTTGCTATTATTTTTGCTGTTATTGTATCTATGTCTTTTGTTACTGGTGTTGTTCCAGTCCTATTTATGTTTGCTATTGTCGCTAATGCTGCTTTTGTTGTTTTGCTGATGATGCTGCTATTGTTTTTACTTCTGCTCTGTGGCTGTTGTTGCTGCTACTTTACCGTTGCTGTTTGTGTTGCTGTGTTGTTGTTGTTATTATTATTATTGTTGCTGTTTCTGTTTGTTGGTTGTTGTTGGTTTTTGGTGTTGGTCGCTGTTGTTATTGCTGTTGTTTCTGTTTGTTGGTTGTAGTTTTATTTGTTGTTGTTGGTTGTTGTTGTTGCTGGATGTTGCTGGTTGTTGTTATTTGTTGTTTTTTGTCGGTTGTTGTTGGCTTTTATTGGATATTTGTGGTTGTTATTTTAATTTGGTTGGTGTTAGTTTTTAGTTTTGGTTGTTATTGATTGTTGCTGTTATTGATGTTATTTGTTGGTGCTGCGCTTGTGCTGTTATTGTTGTTATTGCCTCTTCTAATGCTCCTGCTGTTTCTGCTTATTGGCTGATGTTGTTGTTGACTGTTGGTATTGTTGTTGTTGCGTCGTCGTTGTTGTTGTTGTTGTTATTGCTGCTGTTTCTGTGTGATGCTTGTTGTTGCTGTTGGCTGCTAATTGTTGATTTGCTGGTTGTAATTTGTTGGTTGTAGTTTTGGATGGTGATGTTGCGGCTTCTGATGTTGCCTTTCTGTTGGTGCTGTTATTGCTGATGATGATGTTTTTGTTGCTGTTTTTGTTGTATTTGTTGTTGTTGTTGTTGTTGATTGACAGATACTGCACAGTTATAATAATGAAACTGTATTTTGCTAAAATCAAATATTGCTGATATATTTGTGTTTGTTTAGGAAAGTCAGACCAGAGTTTGCAGTGCAGAATGTAAACATAATATGTGGAAAACAGATGACTGGGATTCTTGCGTGAGCAAAGAATCTAGAAACTGCGGTGAAGGCACACAAAAAAGGGCTGTCAGGTAAAGAAATACGTGTAGGATTAGTTCAAACACGCAGCTACACGCATGATTTCTGTTGTAGGATTAGTTCAAACACACAGTTACACGCATGATTTCTGTTGTAGGATTAGTTCAAACACACAGTTACACGCATGATTTCTGTTGTAGGATTAGTTCAAACACACAGTTACACGCATGATTTCTGTTGTAGGATTAGTTCAAACAAGCAGTTACATGCATGATTTCTGTTGTAGGATTAGTTCAAACAAGCAGTTACATGCATGATTTCTGTTGTAGGATTAGTTCAAACAAGCAGTTACATGCATGATTTCTGTTGTAGGATTAGTTCAAACAAGCAGTTACATGCATGATTTCTGTTGTAGGATTAGTTCAACCACACAGTTACATGCATGATTTCTGTTGTAGGATTAGTTCAAACAAGCAGTTACATGCATGATTTCTGTTGTAGGATTAGTTCAAACAAGCAGTTACATGCATGATTTCTGTTGTAGGATTAGTTCAAACAAGCAGTTACATGCATGATTTCTGTTGTAGGATTAGTTCAAACAAGCAGTTACATGCATGATTTCTGTTGTAGGATTAGTTCAACCACACAGTTACATGCATGATTTCTGTTGTAGGATTAGTTCAAACACACAGTTACATGCATGATTTCTGTTGTAGGATTAGTTCAAACAAGCAGTTACATGCATGATTTCTGTTGTAGGATTAGTTAAAACACACAGTTACATGCATGATTTCTGTTGTAGGATTAGTTCAAACACACAGTTACATGCATGATTTCTGTTGTAGGATTAGTTCAAACAAGCAGTTACATGCATTATTTCTGTTGTAGGATTAGTTCAAACAAGCAGTTACAAGCATGATTTCTGTTGTAGGATTAGTTCAAACAAGCAGTTACAAGCATGATTTCTGTTGTAGGATTAGTTCAAACAAGCAGTTACAAGCATGATTTCTGTTGTAGGATTAGTTCAAACAAGCAGTTACATGCATTATTTCTGTTGTAGGATTAGTTCAAACAAGCAGTTACAAGCATGATTTCTGTTGTAGGATTAGTTCAAACAAGCAGTTACATGCATGATTTCTGTTGTAGGATTAGTTCAAACAAGCAGTTACATGCATTATTTCTGTTGTAGGATTAGTTCAAACAAGCAGTTACAAGCATGATTTCTGTTGTAGGATTAGTTCAAACAAGCAGTTACAAGCATGATTTCTGTTGTAGGATTAGTTCAAACAAGCAGTTACAAGCATGATTTCTGTTGTAGGATTAGTTCAAACAAGCAGTTACATGCATTATTTCTGTTGTAGGATTAGTTCAAACAAGCAGTTACAAGCATGATTTCTGTTGTAGGATTAGTTCAAACAAGCAGTTACATGCATTATTTCTGTTGTAGGATTAGTTCAAACAAGCAGTTACAAGCATGATTTCTGTTGTAGGATTAGTTCAAACAAGCAGTTACAAGCATGATTTCTGTTGTAGGATTAGTTCAAACAAGCAGTTACATGCATGATTTCTGTTGTAGGATTAGTTCAAACAAGCAGTTACATGCATGATTTCTGTTGTAGGATTAGTTCAACCACACAGTTACATGCATGATTTCTGTTGTAGGATTAGTTCAAACAAGCAGTTACATGCATGATTTCTGTTGTAGGATTAGTTCAACCACACAGTTACATGCATGATTTCTGTTGTAGGATTAGTTCAAACAAGCAGTTACATGCATGATTTCTGTTGTAGGATTAGTTAAAACACACAGTTACATGCATGATTTCTGTTGTAGGATTAGTTCAAACACACAGTTACATGCATGATTTCTGTTGTAGGATTAGTTCAAACAAGCAGTTACATGCATTATTTCTGTTGTAGGATTAGTTCAAACAAGCAGTTACATGCATGATTTCTGTTGTAGGATTAGTTCAACCACACAGTTACATGCATGATTTCTGTTGTAGGATTAGTTCAAACAAGCAGTTACATGCATGATTTCTGTTGTAGGATTAGTTAAAACACACAGTTACATGCATGATTTCTGTTGTAGGATTAGTTCAAACACACAGTTACATGCATGATTTCTGTTGTAGGATTAGTTCAAACAAGCAGTTACATGCATTATTTCTGTTGTAGGATTAGTTCAAACAAGCAGTTACAAGCATGATTTCTGTTGTAGGATTAGTTCAAACAAGCAGTTACATGCATGATTTCTGTTGTAGGATTAGTTCAAACAAGCAGTTACATGCATTATTTCTGTTGTAGGATTAGTTCAAACAAGCAGTTACAAGCATGATTTCTGTTGTAGGATTAGTTCAAACAAGCAGTTACATGCATTATTTCTGTTGTAGGATTAGTTCAAACACACAGTTACATGCATGATTTCTGTTGTAGGATTAGTTCAAACAAGCAGTTACAAGCATGATTTCTGTTGTAGGATTAGTTCAAACAAGCAGTTACAAGCATTATTTCTGTTGTAGGATTAGTTCAAACAAGCAGTTACATGCATGATTTCTGTTGTAGGATTAGTTCAAACAAGCAGTTACATGCATTATTTCTGTTGTAGGATTAGTTCAAACAAGCAGTTACAAGCATGATTTCTGTTGTAGGATTAGTTCAAACACACAGTTACATGCATGATTTCTGTTGTAGGATTAGTTCAAACAAGCAGTTACAAGCATGATTTCTGTTGTAGGATTAGTTCAAACAAGCAGTTACAAGCATGATTTCTGTTGTAGGATTAGTTCAAACAAGCAGTTTTTGTGTTGTAGTTGAAGCAAGTTGTTACATGCATGTTTTGTGTTGTGTGCTATTTAAATGGTCGCATATATGACTTTTATAAAATGGAGGGGGTGGGTGGACTTAACTTAAAATACTTTTGTTTCCTTGTTTTCGATGTAATTTTTTTGAGGCATTATAACAGGACCTGAGGGTCGTCTTTCTTCTCCTTATATTGTGTTGTTTTCTAGTACTAGTATCATGTACCAAATTCCATATTATATATAGGGGCTTGTTTGTTTGTTGTTGTTTTAATATGTCGTCATGATGACTACATTATTTTATTGATACAAACCGCGTGTTTGAAATGTCTATTCAGAATGTCTTATTTTGTGAAACATACTTTATCTGTCGCATCTTAATTAACGTTTAAATAGTCCTCATAAGATTGACCACATCATCCCTAACGAGTGGATGCTCAAATTCATGGTTATAATTTCACGGTATATTTACTTCATCAATTGTACAATAGATTCACATATATCGCTGTACTGAAACACTCGGTACAGAAATAGAACCATACAGTACTGTCTGAGAAGATAGATTTCTCTAAGACTGGTTCACAACGTAGTTTGTAACGCCTACATCTACATATTTATGTACACGTACTGTTTGATTATAATTTGTCCCACGTCCTGGTTGTTTTTGTTTCTTCCTGAATCCTCCAGTTTTTTGGGGTTTTTTTTAGTATTGCTTTCTACCGTATACGTCATCATTTTTGTGGTAATTCTGTTATCATATTTCTCGAGTCTAGTCCTGTATGCTACTTAAACACGTGCGATCACCAACATTTGTTTACGTAGAGGACAGGGTGCGTGATGGATTTCGATACAAACAAATAGTTAGTTCTTATTGTGATCAAACAAAACACATAGGGTAGTATTCGTGTTTTTTTTCCACGCTGAGTTCCTTGCTTGACGTGGCTGTAGTGTGTATATTTGTGTATTGCCTTTGTCCGACCTTTATCTGCTGATTGTTTTACGGAGAGTTTCTTTCTGCTACATATTTATATTTCCTCCTGTACGCCACATAAAGCATTGTTTAGGAATTATTTTTTCATACATTCTAAGTACATGACCGATCTACTTCAGTTTTCATACATTCTAAGTACATGACCGATCTAATTATGTTTTCATACATTCTAAGTACATGACCGATCTAATTCTGTTTTCATACATTCTAAGTACACGACCGATCTAATTCTAACGTTTTCGTCTTATAAATCTTGCAACACATTTTTGGGTTCTGTCTTCCATCAATAAATTGTTTGGTTTTTTTGTTTGTTGTTGTTTTAAATATATTAATTTTACGTTTAACTTTATTCGAAGGCATTGGTTTTCACAGGTGATTACTTTAGTGTATTGCTTGTTTGAATTACCATCTTTCGCTTCAATATGTCAATAGATTTAATATCTATGCATTGAACAGTCTATGTATTGTAAATGTATTAAATTGTCATATATTTAAAAGCCTCTGAAAACCACATATTTAAAACCTTGTGAACGCACATATTTATAACCCTGTGAACACCAAATATTTAAACCCTGTGAACGCCACATATTTATAACCCTGTGAACACCACATATTTACAACCATGTGAACGCCACATATTTAAAACCCTGTGAACTCCACATATTTAAAACCCTGTGAACTTCACATATTTAAAACCCTGTGAACTCCACATATTTAAAAGTATATTACCTGTATATTGTATTCAGGTGTACGTCATTGAATTCCGAAGGAAGTGAAAGGTTGATTATTGAGGAGAATTTCTGCAATTCTGATGACAAGCCACCTACAGTACAAATGTGTTCTCTGCCGTGTCCTGGAGAATGTGTTTTGTCCGAGTGGTCAGACTGGACCGCATGTACCCAGGTATCGTGATATCCTCTTGTCATTATTGATAATTTTTAAGTACATGAAAAATGTTCATATACATTCGTACTCAACATGTTGGTAACAAACATACACAACACTCTTACTCAACATGTTAGCAACAAACATAAACAACACTCTTACTCAACATGTTAGCGTTACAAAAAACAAACGTATACAACACGCTTACTCAACATGTTAATGTTACAATAAACAAACGTATACAACACCCTTACTCAACATGTTAGTATTAAAGGAAATAAACATATATAACACTTTTACTCAACAAACCAGCATTACCAGAAATAAGCCTACTCAACCTACTCAAAGCTCTTACTCAACAAGCCCGCATTACCAGAAATAAACCTACTCAATGCTCTTACTCAACATGTCAACATTACCAGAAATAAATCTACTCAACACTCTTACCCAACATGCCAGCATTACCAGAAATAAACATACTCAACACTCTTACTCAAGAAGCCAGCTTTACCAGAAATAAACCCACTCAACACTCTTACTCAAGAAGCCAGCATTACCAGAAATAAACCCACTCAACACTCTTACTCAAGAAGCCAGCATTACCAGAAATAAACCCACTCAACACTGTTACTCTATAGAAAAATGTCTCAACCAGGTTTGTATTAATGACGTAATCTAGAGTTTCCCTTCTGTATCCGGGAGTGTTCTAGATGACGTCACCGCGCTATAAATATCTGTTGTTTTATTTAATATTAAAATTGTTTAATAATTACTTTGACTTAATTAATAACAGGAGTACGTACATTAAAGAAAAGATATATTTAGTACATGATTGGAAGCTAGATGTGCCATGTTTACCATCAACAACACGACATCCGTTCACGGCTAAAACATTATAGGAACATGTGATAACATTAGGAGAATTAAGCAAATCATATTTCAAGAAAATATTGCAAACGTTTGCACACATTTCATTTATCTATCTATCTATATGATGTGTCCCTTGTTTACCTTGCGGCGTCAGGGATGGGAGAGTTCTCTGGAGATGGCCTTCTTGTGTGCTGTTTGTAAGCTTGTTCGTGTGGCTTCTTTGATTTCTGTGATTCATCTTTTACATGGTCTGACGCTGGCTTTATAACCGTTATGTTTATGTGTCATGGCCATTTGTGGCATGCTATGTTGGTAATCTGGAAGCGTGTGAAAACCACTTGATCTGTTGTCTTTTGATGTGTTCCAATACTGGTATTGTTTTGGTTATCTCTGGTGTTATCGTTTCTAATTTTATCTCTTAATGACACTCCGAGTATTCTTCGTAGACATGTCATTTCTGTTGTCACTATATTTCTTTTGTCTTGTTCTGTCATTTCCCAGGTTTGGCACTGGTAGCATAGTGATGGAATAATAATAGTCGTATATAATGCAAGACTATTTCATGAATTAACTTAATTGACCTACGTTTTCTGCTGAACAACGGTTGAAAAATTTTCTATGATTTGTGTGGAAACTGCTAGTGTGTTTCCCGTGCTGAAAGGATGAGTAAAGAATAGCGACACTGTTACCTGCCACGAATGTAATAAGAAGCAACTAAGGAGGTTTTGATGGTTAAGTCGGTTCATCCATAACATAAAGGGTCAAGTGATATGAAGCCATGCTGAAGTCGGATGTGTCAATACAAACGACTTAGATCTCATTGCGGGGTTTCAATCAATCAAGTGCCATGCCGAGTGGCGCAGGCGATCATCCTTCTCAACAACTCTCTGTCGCTTGTGTTGTTAATAATTCCAAGTGGTGACTTCTTTCTGTGCCAATGACAACCTGTCCAGAAATTTCTCTCTTTATCTTCCTTTGTGTCATCTCCCCATGATGTTTCTGGTGGTAACTAAATGTAACTGGAGGCTGAAAACCACTACACAAAACAAGCCGTTCTCCAGACCACATCAAGAAAATATGCAGGATTTCCAGAACAAAAACATGAATAAAGAATATAGAAACACAACAAGTACATTTTAGGTATATTTTGTTGAAAAACATCACATCTGAAGTGTTCTCTATGAAGTGTCCTCTATTAAGTGTTATCTATGAAGTTTTCTCTATGGAGTTTTTATGAAGTGTTATCTATGAGGTGCTTTCTATGAAGTATTTTCTATGAAGTGTTCTTTATGAAGTGTTATATTTGAAGAGCCCACCATGAAATGTTCACTATGGAGTTCTCTCTATGACGTTGTCTCTATGAAATTTTATCTATGACGTTTTCTCTATGACGTGTTCCATAGGAAGTGTTCTCTATGAAGTGTTTTCTCTCAAGTGCTCTTTATAAAGTGTCCTCTATGAAGTGTCCTCTATGAGTTTAATCTATGAAGTTTTCTATGAAACTTTATCTATGGATTTTTTGTGAAGTGTTATCTATGAAGTGCTCTCTATGAAGTTTTCTCTGTGAAGTTCTTTCTATGAAGAATTTTCTTTGAAGTGTTCTCTATGAAGTGTTCGATATGAAGTGTTCTCTGTCAAGTACTCTTTATGAAGTGTTCTCTATGAAGAGTTTCGACCAAATGAATGGTCTGCTCTCCTGTGATTTTTATCTTATGAAAAGTATAGGCTGTCTTCAGCTTGAATTCAATGTTTTGTTGACGCGGTATATCTGACATACACGTTCAGTCAGTCTGTTGTTTTTATTGTTGGTAATATGTTTCGAGATTTTTAGTCTGTTCAGTAAACTGTTAAATAAATATATATATATTATTACGTGCTCTATGTTTCTACACTTTAGTAATCATTCTGATAAGATTTAACATGATAATGAAGTGATTATAATAAACATTTATGCCTTGCAATGCTAGAATGTTGAGTAAAAGTGTTGAATACGTTGTCTCGCATTACTAGCATTTTCAGTAAGAGTATTAAATACGTTTGTGTCTAGCAATGTTAGAATATTAGGTAACAGTGTTAGAATATTAGGTAACAGTGTTAGAATGTTAGATAAAAGTGTTAGAATATTAGGTAACAGTGTTAGAATATTAGATAAAAATGTTAGAATATTAGGTAACAGTGTTAGAATTTTAGGTAACAGTGTTAGAATGTTAGATAAAAGTGTTAGAATGTTAGGTAACAGTGTTAGAATTTTAGGTAACAGTGTTAGAATTTTAGGTAACAGTGTTAGAATGTTAGTTAAAAGTATTAAAATATTAGGTAAAAGTGTTGAATAACTTGATTGCCATTTCCATCTTCAGCCTTGTACTGGAAAACAAACACAATCTAGAAGCAGAAATGTGTTACGAGTTCCTTCAAGTTATTCAGTGTCTCAGACATGCCTTGCACAGAGAGAAGAAAGACTATGTGAGAGATGGAAGAACTGTTTTGAATATTCATGGGAACTGTCTGACTGGACCAGTTGTCTGGTTAATTATGGTGATTCTGAGTGTGGTGCCGGGCATAAAGAACGGTTTGCTTTCTGTAGGAGCGAAACTGGCGGAATTGTGGATTCATACCTTTGTAATGAGGTAAGTTAAATCATGGATTCATACCTTTGTAATGAGGTAAGTTAAATCATGGATTCATACCTTTGTAATGAGGTAAGTTAAATCATGGATTCATACCTTTGTAATGAGGTAAGTTAAATCATGGAATCATACCTTTGTAACGAGGTAAGTTAAATCATGGATTCATACCTTTGTAATGAGGTAAGTTAAATCATGGAATCATACCTTTGTAATGAGGTAAGTTAAATCATGAATTCATACCTTTGTAACGTGGTACACTAAACCATTCCGGTTTCTATTATATTTTCTGTTACCATAATGTGACCGCCTGTGTAGAATCTAGGATCTGGAGTTATAGTTCAGTGTGAAAATATTAGAACCACTGTTTCTTACCAGGTATGTAGTATTATGGGACTAAAGAAAGCCGCGGAATGTACTCTTCAACTGATCAGGTGCCATTTTGACTGGCTTACGCGATCATGGCTTTTCACTCCACGACTCTCTATGTCCAATATTATGTATGACAATCGTTGTTGTTTTCCTGCCATGTCAGGTTGTTAAGCTGTCAAATACATTCTCACGTTATCGCTCTCTGTCTCTGTTGCCTTCAATTTTACCTGTTGTAGAAGAGTTCTCTGGAGATGACCTTTCTGTGCGGTGTTATCTATGAAGTTTTCTCTGTGAAGTGTTATCTATGACGTTTTCTCTGTGAAGTGTTTTCAATAAAGTGTTCTCTATGAAGTGTTTAGACCAAATGAATGTTCTGTGTTCCTGTGATTTTTATATTATGACATCCATATTTGTTGTGATATGGCATTCATATTTTTAATGATGTGACATCCATATTTGTGATGATTTGACATCTGTATTTTTAATGATGTGACATCCATATTTGTAATGATTTGATATCCATAATTGTTATGATTTGACATCCGTATTTTTAATGATGTCACATCCATATTTGTGATCATTTGACATCCATATTTGTGATCATTTAACATCTGTATTTTAATGATGTGACATCCATATTTGTAATGTTTTGAAATCCATATTTGTAATGATTTGATTTCAATCTTTCCGATAAATAGCTCAAACACACTTCACTTTATAGTAAAGTACAACAAAGCAACAATGTAATTGACCTTTCGACAAAAGTGGGTTTTTTAAATCAAATAAAGCCTGCAAGAAACAAACAAAAAATTGTTTGTAAAACATCAGAGGTAAAAGTAAACGTAGAATTCCACTATGAACAAATAATGTTGTTCTTCCACTATGAACAAATAATGTTGTTCTTCCACTATGAACAAATAATGTTGTTCTTCCTTTTGCAAGAAAACTAGATGATGATGTTAAACAAAATGTTTACGTTTAGATGTATTGTTTGTCAGTCGGAAAAAGTAGAGAGTCAGAGATTGAGAGACAGAGTGAGAGAGAGTGAGTGAGAGAGAGACAAAGGGAGTGAGAGACAGATGGAGTGAGAGAGAGACAGAGGGAGTGAGAGACAGAATGAGTGAGAAACAGTGTGAGTGAGAGAGAGTGAGTGAGAGAGAGAGACAAAGGGAGTCAGACACAGATGGAATGAGAAAGATAGAGAGAGACAGAGGGAGTGAGAGACATAGTGAATGAGAGACAGAGTGAGTGAAAGAGAAACAGTGGGAGTTAGAGACAGAGTGACAGACAGAGTGAGTGAAAGAGAAACAGTGGGAGTTAGAGACAGAGTGACAGACAGAGTGAGTGAAAGAGAAACAGTGGGAGTTAGAGACAGAGTGACAGACAGAGTGAGTGAGAAAGTGAGATAAAGAGTGAGTTACTAAATGCTAAGGAATTTTTATATATCAACAATTGAAATATGCCCACTACTGGTGGGGGGGCATAGAGTTATATATCGGTGATCAATGTCCGTCAATGTTCAGCATATGTACAAGATGTTCATGTGTGCACAGTACTTATGATTCACAATGCACAGTACTTATGATTCACAATGCATTGTACTTATGATTCACAATGCACAGTACTTATGATTCACAATGCATTGTACTTATGATTCACAATGCATTGTACTTATGATTCACAATGCATTGTACTTATGATTCATATGTGCACTGTACCTATGATTCACAATGAAGAGTACTTATGATTCGCAATGCATAGTAAAAATGATGCATGTGGCATTGTACTTATGATTCACAATTCCCTGTATCTATGATTAACTATGCACTGTACCTATAATTCACAATGCACTGTACGTATGATTCACAATGCACTGTACGTATGATTCACAATGCACTGTACATATCATTCAGAAGGAACTGTACAAATTATTCACAGGGCAATGTACATATGATTCACAGGGGAAAGTACATATGATTCACAGAGCAGTGTACATATGATTCACAGGGCAATGTACATATGATTCACAGGGGAAAGTACATATGATTCACAGGGCAATGTACATATGGTTCACAGAGCAATGTACATATGGTTCACAGGGCAGTGTACATATGATTCACAGGGCAGTGCACATATGATTTACCAGGCATTAAACACGTACATCACATACACTATAAACATGTAATCAAGTTTTTGTCAATTGTTGACAACTCAGAACAGAAAAATCAATTTCAAACTAATTTGAAATATGAAATTGATGTCATTGTTGTCACACAGAAACACCTGACATACTTCATTATTGTGACTAAGCGATGGAGATAAGTGTTTTCAGTATCTGTGAAGACTCAATGCCGAACAAAAAGTCAAAAAGTAACAGACACAAAAAAATGACACAACAATGACAATAGGTGAGGAATCCACACAGAGGCATCATGTATTTCTATACAGGAAGGTGGGCCGCCTCCATGAATTCAGTCGTCAGCAGGAGGCCCTCATGGTTGCCCCGCAGCTTTACCTTCAGATCTGTCTCTTGGTACCATATTTTAGTTCTCACGTCATCGAAGAGAGTACATGTCTGTAGAATGTGTTCTGAAGTCTGGGGACCCTGTTGACAATGATTTAATACAAGGAAGTTGTTATTGTAAAGTAGCGTTCTGAAATATATAACCAGGATACAGTTATTAATAGAACAACAGTCAATGGTTCTCTAATTTCTACTGTAAACTCTAAATACGTGAACATTTTTTGCAGTTATTTGGGCATGTGACAGAGCCAATGGCAGTGTCTTGTGAAATCCCTTGTGATAACGATTGTCTGATGTCAGACTGGTCAGACTGGACATCGTGTAGCACAACATGTGGATTAGGTCAGTATTTGAAACTCTATTATCTGGTCAGACTTGACATTGTCTAGTATAACATGTGGATCGCCCGTTTGATGCAGGGGCCCGAAAGGGGAGCAAAGAATAGCAACACTTTTTACCTTCCATACATGTCGTAAAAGGCGATAAGGATGTTATGAGATGGAGTTGGCTGTCCCATCCCATATAGGGTCAGTGACCCAAAATCATGCTGAAGTCGGATGTGTCAGGCCGAAAGGCGCAGAAATCGCAGAATGCTGTAAACCATGACACAACGCATTCCGTTCTCCGGACTATATCCTGTTAATCTTTGGAGTTTGAGAACGAACGCAGAGGAAAAGAAGAATAACACGTGGATCATGTCAGAATGTTGACCTTTATTACCACAACATGAAGTATGATACTTTCTTAGAAGATTCTGTTCTCCGGACTTCATCCTGCTAATCTGCAGGAGTTTGAGAACGAACGCATAAGAAGAAGAAGATTAAGAAAAATAAGACTGAGTAGACGTTTCAATAAAAACGCATTTATTTAACAAGAAATTCAATATACGAGTAAATAATAGCAATTTGTCACAGTCTACGATGACAGCAGTCTCAGGTATGTGTTGTTGCCTCTCTCGTGTGTGTGATATAACGACTTGGCATCCTCAAGTGCGGTTCTTGTATCAGTGTGATATAACGACTTGGCATCCTCAAGTGCGGTTCTTGTATCAGTGTGATATAACGACTTGGCATCCTCAAGTGCGGTTCTTGTATCAGTGTGATATAACGACTTGGTATCCTCAAGTGCGGTTCTTGTATCAGTGTGATATAACGACTTGGCATCCTCAAGTGCGGTTCTTGTATCAGTGTGATATAACGACTTGGCATCCTCAAGTGCGGTTCTTGTATCAGTGTGATATAACGACTTGGCATCCTCAAGTGCGGTTCTTGTATCAGTGTGATATAACGACTTGGCATCCTCAAGTGCGGTTCTTGTATCAGTGTGATATAACGACTTGGCATCCTCAAGTGCGGTTCTTGTATCAGTGTGATATAACGACTTGGCATCCTCAAGTGCGGTTCTTGTATCAGTGTGATATAACGACTTGGCATCCTCAAGTGCGGATCTTGTATCAGTGTGATATAACGACTTGGCATCCTCAAGTGCGGATCTTGTATCAGTGTGATATAACGACTTGGCATCCTCAAGTGCGGTTCTTGTATCAGTGTGATATAACGACTTGGCATCCTCAAGTGCGGTTCTTGTATCAGTGTGATATAACGACTTGGCATCCTCAAGTGCGGTTCTTGTATCAGTGTGATATAACGACTTGGCATCCTCAAGTGCGGTTCTTGTATCAGTGTGATATAACGACTTGGCATCCTCAAGTGCGGTTCTTGTATCAGTGTGATATGACGACTTGGCATCCTCAAGTGCGGTTCTTGTATCAGTGTGATATGATGACTTGGCATCCTCAAGTGCGGTTCTTGTATCAGTGTGATATGACGACTTGGCATCCTCAAGTGCGGTTCTTGTATCAGTGTGATATGATGACTTGGCATCCTCAAGTGCGGTTCTTGTATCAGTGTGATATGACGACTTGGCATCCTCAAGTGCGGTTCTTGTATCAGTGTGATATGACGACTTGGCATCCTCAAGTGCGGTTCTTGTATCAGTGTGATATGACGACTTGGCATCCTCAAGTGCGGTTCTTGTATCAGTGTGATATGACGACTTGGCATCCTCAAGTGCGGTTCTTGTATCAGTGTGATATTACGACTTGGCATTCTCAAGTGCGGTTCTTGTATCAGTGTGATATAACGACTTGGCATCCTCAAGTGCGGTTCTTGTATCAGTGTGATATAACGACTTGGCATCCTCAAGTGCGGTTCTTGTATCAGTGTGATATAACGACTTGGCATCCTCAAGTGCGGTTCTTGTATCAGTGTGATATAACGACTTGGCATCCTCAAGTGCGGTTCTTGTATCGAAAATTGACTGCCTCTACAATTCTGAATATATTGCTTTCGTAATGTATTCAGTTAGAATGTTGTAACAAGTCCATTTCAAAATGTTTTTCTCCCATTTCAAGATGTTTCTTCCCATGTCAAGATGTTTCTTCCCATCTCAAGATGTGTTCTTCCCATTTCAAGATGTATCTTCCAAATTCAAGATGTTTTCCTCCAATTTCATTCCTGATGATTTCCTCCCATTCATGGTGTTTCCTCCCATTCCTGGAGTTTTTCTCCCATTCATGGAGTTTTCCTCCTATTCATGGTGTTTACCTCCCATTTCAAGATGTTTACCTCCCATTTCAAGATGTTTTCCTCCCATTTCAAGATGTTTCTTCCCATTTCATGATGTTTTCCTCCAATTTCATTCCTGATGTTTTCCTCCCATTCATGGTGTTCTCCTCCCGTTTCATGGTGTTTTCCTCCAATTTCATTTTGTTTTCCTCCAATGTATATGTATTTCTACTTCTTGCTCTTCTCCTTTCAACTTCAACTTTAGGTAACATCTTCAACAAGCTTCAACTTTAGGTAACATCTTCAACAAGCTTCAACTTTAGGTAACATCTTCAACAAGCTTCAACTTTAGGTAACATCTTCAACAAGCTTCAACTTTAGGTAACATCTTCAACAAGCTTCAACTTTAGGTAACATCTTCAACAAGCTTCAACTTTAGGTAACATCTTCAACAAGCTTCAACTTTAGGTAACATCTTCAACAAGCTTCAACTTTAGGTAACATCTTCAACAAGCTTCAACTTTAGGTAACATCTTCAACAAGCTTCAACTTTAGGTAACATCTTCAACAAGCTTCAACTTTAGGTAACATCTTCAACAAGCTTCAACTTTAGGTAACATCTTCAACAAGCTTCAACTTTAGGTAACATCTTCAACAAGCTTCAACTTTAGGTAACATCTTCAACAAGCTTCAACTTTAGGTAACATCTTCAACAAGCTTCAACTTTAGGTAACATCTTCAACAAGATATTACTTGTCTTTTAGCAATCTTACGTGATTATTTATATAGTCTTTTATTATTCCGGAATAATAGAAGTTTGATTTTTTGTTTCACCGAAAACTGACGTGTCGAGCCATTGGCGCAAATTAAAGGAAACATTGATGCAACAAATTTGTATTCTCTGGACTACATCCTGCTGAAAATCTAGTGCATTGTGTCACGCTTTATTTGAGCCAATGTCCTGACATATCCTGTTTCCGCAGTCTTCATAATGACAATTATGATTTTACAAGATTCATGGTAACACGTCACAAGTGATAGATATTACTTCATCAGACATGACCTTGACCGAGCTACAGTGATATACCATTCCACCATAACCCGCTTAGGGCAAAGAAGATACGTCATCGTCATCGAGTCAGCTCTGACTAGCCTGTGCGTCCATGGTTCTTCACAACTCTCTTCATTTATTCTTGTTCTCCACACTGGTCAGCTTTATACTACATTACGTGTTTGTGATTTTTCTGAGGCATCTATTCTCGAAGGCAACTAACTTCTTATCCATTATTGTGGTAGATCTCCAACTTTCACATCCATATGTCAATAATGGAATCACACTTGCATTGAATAGTCGCAGTTTGATGTGTTTACTTGCGATCTTCGTTCTCCACATGTTTGAGAGTTTGTTAAAGGCGTTGGAGGTGAGAGCGATTCGAGTATTGATTTCTGAGTTGGTATCACCGTCTGATGTTATCTTGCTTCCCAAATATACGAAATTTGAAACGTTGTCTAGTATATTATCATCTAATTTAATTGATTCTCTCAGGCCGGTACAGTTCATAATTTTTATTTTCATAATTTTACAACCACAAAATTTCAATATTCATTTAATATACAGTTCACACATTTATCGCAGTCTGTCAATCAGGACTCCAGTCGCTCGATCAGTGCCGCAGTCGCTCGATGGTTGGTTGGTTGCTGATCCAGCGGTCCATGGGCTCATGCCCTTTGACCCAATGCCATTAAATGGCATTATATTACTGAGAAGTCTGTGGATTTTCGGTCCACACGGGACAGAGCCAGAGAATAACTATCACACCTCCAGGAAGGTAGGTTTCAACCTATGCACTGCTCCCAGCCACTGCAGCCAAGATATGGTTCACTGTGCTCATTTCCCGCCACCAATTGACTACTGGTTATGCCGAGCTTCTCTATTGCTCTAGGCATGCAACCAAATGTTCAAGTCAAAAGGATTGTCACGTCCTGAGTCACTGTGCCTCTATGATGGGTCTAAGCCATAGGAAAAAAACAGTGCTGTCAGTTTCCTCCTCCCCAGTGCTGCACAGTAAATCTCTGGCTCCCTCCCAACCACAGAGGGTGCATACATATATATTAATGTAAACATGAAACACATTTCAACAACAAAATAAAAGCACAATTGTATAGATGACGTTCCACTAAGCTTCTCTCAGAAGATAACCTCAATATAACGGCATGTCATCCACTAAGGTTTTCTGTTGCATGGGTGGTTTATCTATTGGGCCATTGGTGAAACCCACAGACACAACCACATGCGTCAGTCGCTCGATCAGTGACGCAGTCTCTCGATCAGTGTCTCAGTCGCTCGATCAAGAGCACAGCCTCCTTTCAACTCCGCAAATACAGTTTTAGTAAGGGGGGGGGGGGATTGACCTCGTGTTCAATACCTTTGTTTTCACAAGATTGTTGATAACATTTGTTTTTGTAACACACAAGGCAACACACAAAAATCATCACAGATAATTTTATATGGGTTTTGTAGTATTTGGTTTGCTGATTTCAAATCTGTCTTTAGTTTTTTTCTACCACGTAACATTTTTTTGTAATAGCTAATTATAATATCTTTCAACAGTGGTTATGACCACAAATCGAGTACAATGTTTTATTTAGATTGGTATCGATACTTTATTACTGGCTGTTACAATTTTGTTCAGTTTCGGGTCACGTGATTTAGTATCGATGCTACCATTTTTGTGTATTCGATAGGATAGTAAATCCATTTATGCACGTGTGGTGTTTGCTTAAAGTAATTACGACAAGTATATTATGAGATTTCGTTGTTTTGTACTTTCTTTTATTTTAAAGGTTGCAAAAACCTTGCATTTGTGTACTTGATAACTTATTTTGTGTACTTATTAACTTATTATCATGCCTAGAAGATGCATCAATCATCCAAACTGTTTCTGTTTTGTGTGTGGTTCATTTGTGACGAAATCACAGCGGCGCACAATTTCAGATGATCTAAAGAAGATATACATATTGTATTTTGGCTGTCCACTGGGTGATCAGGATAAATCTTGTGCTCCACATATCATATGTACCAGTTGTTCAAGCGGACTACGTGACTGGCTAAATGGCCGCAAGGCAGCTATGTCATTTGCAATTCCAATGTTATGGAGGGAACCGCGAGACCATGTCAATGATTGCTACTTTTGTCTGGTGAACACAAATGGATTCTCTGCTAAAAATAAACAGAACATTGTATATCCTAGCTTAGATTCTGCCATCAGGCCTGTTCCACATGACGATTCATTGCCTATTCCTTTACCTCCTTCTGGTGGACTCGTATCTATGCAAGATGGGGAGGAATGCAGTCAAAACACAGCTGTTCACAATGCAGACTCAACTGATCCAGATTATACTGTTGATGAATGTTTAGAACCTAAGACTTTTACACAGGCAGAGCTGAATGATAAGTCCCCTACGTACAGGGAAGGAGTTCAGCGTCTAATAGATTCTTACCAGAACCTTGGCTGTCGCATGTCATTAAAAGTGCACTTCTTGCACTCCCATGTAGATTTCTTCCCAGAAAATCTTGGTATGGTGAGTGAAGAGCAAGGAGAACGTTTTCACCAGGACATTCAGTTAATGGAGCGCCGTTATCAAGGTTTGTGGAATGAGAGTATGATGGCCGACTTCTGCTGGATGCTATTTCGTGATAATCCAGGCGAAGAATATAACAGAAAATCAAATTCCAAGCATTTTTGAAGAAACATTCTACATATCTATGCTGTGATGTGAGTATATTTGATTTAGTCTGGAAGATGTGAATCATTTGCTTAATTGATGTTTGCGATTCTCGAAAAAAATACAGCCAAGTTCAGTGAAAACTAACATCACTCATAACTTTAAAACTTGACGTGATAGAAAAAAAACTGATACCAGATCTGAAATCAGCGCCAAAAAGTCCTTTAGAAAAGTGTATTTTGGTTTCAGATGATTAAAAAAAGTTTTATTTTGTTGCCTTGTGACATCTTTAGAGATTGAGAGATGGAAGTGGGGCTGTTGATTGCATGTTGATTGTTTCCAAGTTGATAGAGTATTAACTGTGTATTCCATACAGGATTTACCAATAGAAGAAGAACGGTTTTACAATCCCCAATTGCAAATGGCAGAAAGTGTCCAGAATATCTACACCAGTCCAAGCCATGTTTTCACAGAGGATGTTACAAATGGCTGGTCTCTGAATGGAGTCAGTGTATCGTTCAAGTGAGTTCTCATTTAGTATGTACCTCTTGTGATGAAGTATGCAAATTTTAATCATGGACGTTAGTCCAATTTGGCTATATCAGGGCTGTTAAACATCAAAAATACTCGAGGTCGCTGTTCCAATTCTCCTCTTACCACGACCTCCGAGATATTCTTTCTGTAAATGTTGTAGTGGAGATACTGATGTTGTTCGAGTACTGTGTGTTAGAGATATTGATGTAATTCTCTACTGCTTGTGAAGTGTGTGGTAGAGATATTGATGTAATTCTCTACTGCTTGTGAAGTGTGTGGTAGAGATATTGATGTAAATTCTCTACTGCTTGTGAAGTGTGTGGTAGAGATATTGATGTTGTTCGACTGCTGTAAATTGTGTAGTGGAGATATTGATGTAGTTCTATTAGTATAAACTGTTTGGTAGAGATATTGATGTAATTCTCTACTGCTTGTGAAGTGTGTGATGGAGATATTGATGTAATTCTCTACTGCTTGTGAAGTGTGTGATGGAGATATTGATGTAATTCTCTACTGCTTGTGAAGTGTGTGGTAGAGATATTGATGTAATTCTCTACTGCTTGTGAAGTGTGTGGTAGAGATATTGATGTAATTCTCTACTGCTTGTGAAGTGTGTGATGGAGATATTGATGTAATTCTCTACTGCTTGTGAAGTGTGTGATGGAGATATTGATGTAATTCTCTACTGCTTGTGAAGTGTGTGGTAGAGATATTGATGTAATTCTCTACAGCTTGTGAAGTGTGTGATGGAGATATTGATGTAATTCTCTACTGCTTGTGAAGTGTGTGATGGAGATATTGATGTAGTTCTACAACTGTAAATTAAATGTAAAGATTTAAATGTATGTACATCGACTGTATAGACACCATTCAGTTAATAAACTTTTTCTATTTGTATACAGAAAGGTGTTTGTGGAAGCGGTGTGCAAGAAAGAAATATTTCCTGTATAAATGATCAAGGAATGTCGGTTGTGACGTCAAATTGTGATATTGATCCAGACATGCTAGTCAAACAGGTAAACAAAACTTATAAGAATTTGAGGGTTCGTTTATAATGGAGTGTGGATAATCTTAGAAAAGTGAAGTCCTCAGTCTTAGATGGTATGATTCAATAATAGATGTAGGCCTTCATTAGTGCAACATTATGACATTTTGGCGAGGAAAAATGTAGGCGATCATTTGTGCAACATTATGGCGACAATGTAGGCGATCGTTAGTGCAACATTATGGCGAAGAAGATGTAAGCGATCATTAGTGCAACATTATGGTGAGGAAAATGATGATGATGATGATGATAGTAAAAGAATACCCTTAGTTTTGAGCAGGTAGCTCTTGACAGCTCATAGCTTTTGAGCAGGTAGCTCTTGACAGCTCATAGCTTTTGAGCAGGTAGCTCTTGCAAGCTCATAGCTTTTGAGCAGGTAGCTCTTGACAGCTCATAGCTTTTGAGCAGGTAGCTCTTGACAGCTCATAGCTTTTGAGCAGGTAGCTCTTGACAGCTCATAGCTTTTGAGCAGGTAGCTCTTGACAGCTCATAGCTTTTGAGCAGGTAGCTCTTGACAGCTCATAGCTTTTGAGCAGGTAGCTCTTGACAGCTCATAGCTTTTGAGCAGGTAGCTATTGACAGCTCATAGCTTTTGAGCAGGTAGCTCTTGACAGCTCATAGCTTTTGAGCAGGTAGCTCTTGACAGCTCATAGCTTTTGAGCAGGTAGCTCTTGACAGCTCATAGCTTTTGAGCAGGTAGCTCTTGACAGCTCATAGCTTTTGAGCAGGTAGCTCTTGACAGCTCATAGCTTTTGAGCAGGTAGCTCTTGACAGCTCATAGCTTTTGAGCAGGTAGCTCTTGACAGCTCATAGCTTTTGAGCAGGTAGCTCTTGACAGCTCATAGCTTTTGAGCAGGTAGCTCTTGACAGCTCATAGCTTTTGAGCTGGTAGCTCTTGACATCTCATAGCTTTTGAGCAGGTAGCTCTTGACAATTCATAGCTTTTGAGCAGGTAGCTCTTGACAGCTCATAGCATTTGAGCAGGTAGCTCTTGACAGCTCATAGCTTTTGAGCAGGTAGCTGTTGACAGCTCATAGCTTTTGAGCAGGTAGCTCTTGACAGCTCATAGCTTTTCTAACAAAAAAACAGCATTGTGACAACATGTAATCATATAAATATACCTGAAAGCTATTGTTGTGTAAGCGGCAGTTCATGGGTGCATGTTTAGCTTCTGAAAAGAGAGATCCTAGTGTGACAGTATCCCACGATTGCCACGTCCTGTTAGGAGCACAACGCACACAACTGAGACAACTATCTCATTATTCTTCTGTCACATGTGTTGTCACATACGCATCAGTGTTGTCACATCTAGCATTTCCTGTCATTCAAGTATGCCACAAAAGGGCAAAGGTTCATTGTCCGATGTCCAGCATTATTCGTCCATCTATGGGATTTATTTTAAAGTAAATGAAAGTAAAAGATACGACAATATGAGACAGTGAGGATATTTTCACAGGGGGAGGGGCAGATTGCTAGCCTATTCCCCAACTTGATACAATTGTTGTGTCGGGGGTTGGGAGGCGGTTATTCCTTTCCTCGTATAGTCTTTCCAAATCTGAAATTTCTGTTGATGTTATACGTACTTCTTCTGATGTTCGTTTTGTGACTGCGAACTAGGAGAGACTGGTCCCATCTGAAACCTTAACTAATTCTTAGCTTCTAAAAGAAAAGAAACTGTATTACACATAGATATATATCTTTAATAACAACTTTCTTTCATGGACATAAATTACGTGAGGACAATCTATGTTATGACATATAACACATTCTTTCAGTCTTTATACTCACAGGAAAGGAGACAGCTGATCCCATGGTTATAGGCTGACCGCCTATTGTTTCTAATATAAAATCATGAGGTTGCTTCAACTATCTGACCAAACTAATTATCCCTAAAAAAAATAGTTGAAAAATTGAATGAAAGTCACTATAAACCTATCCTTCAAGTCCACAGTTGTCGAGGTTAATTGTATGATTGGTCCGGCTATCCAAATAAGATAGAAAAAAAGTTGGTGGTGATATTTATAACGTAGTGTTCACTGTTTATAAACATAGAACATCCATTGGCTAGTGAATGTACACAATTTAACAAGATGTGTGACTTTGATAACGTAGTGTTCACAGTTTATTCACTAGCCATCACATTGGCTTGAAAATGGACACCTCGAACTCCCGAGGAGAATATCTCCCAAGGTAACGTTGACTGGCTGGATCGTCAAGAAAAGACAACAGGTTAATTCACGGTCTCCGATTCATCATCATCATTAAGTGCCGTCTCCGCAACGAAGGGAAGCGGGAAGATATTTTTCCTTCTCTCGAATTTCATCACTTTGTTTAACCTTCTTTCAGTTCTTTTAGTATCTATTTATTTGTTTTCTTTCCATGATATTTCTTTTCTTTTCTCCCTATTCTTCTAATACCCACATCTCAAATGCATCAATTTTGTGAACAAAGGCATCAACTGTGACTCCGACTGGCTGTATCCTAAAACAGACTAGAAAATTGAGTAACTCTTCACACAGCTTCACTCTTTAAAAAAACCTTCACAAACGCAGGAACTCTGGAACTCCTGTAAGACTTCACAAACGCAGGAACTCTGGAACTCCTGTAAGACTTCACAAACGCAGGAACTCTGGAACTCCTGTAAGACTTCACAAAAATACATGGAAATTTCAATCGACAAAACTTCCAATAACTCCGCTGTAGATGTAGCTCTCATTTTGGTTATGTCAAAGATACCAAATAAACCATTCTATAAAACTTGATCATCAATCACATTGGAGAGATCTACAGCCTCTCTGTAACCTAACTAACGACTAAACCAACTCTTGGATGGTGAGTAATACACACTGAAAATATTTCCAATGCTCTGCTACATTGAGCATATGACGATAATATAGCTTCTCACTTTCCCTTCCTCTATTCTAATGCTACATTGAGCATATGACGATAATATAGCTTCTCACTTTCCCTTCCTCTATTCTAATGCTACATTGAGCATATGAAGATAATATAGCTTCTCACTTTCCCTTCCTCTATTCTAATGCTACATTGAGCATATGACGATAATATAGCTTCTCACTTTCCCTTCCTCTATTCTAATGCTACATTGAGCATATGACGATAATATAGCTTCTCACTTTCCCTTCCTCTATTCTAAGGCTAAAGATTTTCGTAGGAGAGATTTTTCCTTCTCTCGAATTTCATCTCTTTGTTTAACCTTCTTTCAGTCTGGCCAAACCATATTTCATATTTGAATTTCATTCTTTCGGAAGAAATTTCATTATATTTGATCCGTGCATGGTGTCACGTTCTCGACGACCTACACAAATACCTGACTAATTTATTCAGTTTCTATAAACAGATTAATAAACCTTTCTATTGCTATTTTACTTCTAACATATAAGCTTTTATCACAACCTACGCCTACTCACATCTAATTCTAATATACTATCTATAACACAAGAATTCAGAATATTCACTCTAACACTTTACAATAACATAGAAGCTCCTAACAAATCCAACATGCGACAAGTTCCTCCGACATTACGTTGTACAGCTTGCACTCCAACAATCTTCTTTCCGACATTACGTTGTACAGCTTGCACTCCAACAATCTTCTTTCCGATATTACGTTGTACAGCTTGCACTCCAACAATCTTCTTTCCGACATTACGTTGTACAGCTTGCACTCCAACAATCTTCTTTCCGATATTACGTTGTACAGCTTGCACTCCAACAATCTTCTTTCCGACATTACGTTGTACAGCTTGCACTCCAACAATCTTCTTTCCGACATTACGTTGTACAGCTTGCACTCCAACAATCTTCTTTCCGACATTACGTTGTACAGCTTGCACTCCAACAATCTTCTTTCCGACATTACGTTGTACAGCTTGCACTCCAACAATCTTCTTTCCGACATTACGTTGTACAGCTTGCACTCCATCAATCTTCTTTACAAAACTATAAAGTTCCAGGGACCATGTCCTGCCGATTAATCCTTCGCTTCATGGCGGAGCTGTTACTTAGTTGCTGGTGAATGAACAACTGATTACTCAAGATTGATTACAATCTTTTATGTTCACCTTTTTGGGACGTATTTTTTGGATCTCAATCTTGCTGAATACTCATATGTACTCACGCTTTTGTCCGCAAATGTTTTCCTACTAATCTATTTTTACTCTAGTTTGCGACACTCAGGACTTTGTACAATATTTTGCAGAATATTCTAATCTATACGCATCCATTCTTAAACTAACAGCTTTGGCAATATTTTATTCTCCCCTACCATTCTCCTACTTCGGTCATGGCTGGTTGAATATTCGTGATAACTAACTTCGCCAATAACCCTGTCACGTCAACACTTATTAATAGTTATTATCTTCAATTTTCGCATATTTTTTACTTTACTTTTTAAAAGTAGTATATGAGCAAAACAAAGGACAGCTGATTTTTGTATTATCTTTCGTCTATTTTCCTTGTCCGACTCCCGGTAAGCCCGACAGTCTGTCACATATTGTGATATTTTCACAGGTGACAGGATGCCAGCCTATTTCCCATTTTCCTTAGTCGACTACTGCGACATACCTGAATAGGAAAACATTAATCATATTCTTTGCACCATAAACTAGAACTTCTTGCCCAGATTGTCACATGAGAGTAATGAAAAATAGAAAACGGTTCACGGGCAAGAAAATGAGAGTGCTGGTTTGGTGCAACATAGAAATGGTGCATGCACCAGAAAGGATCAGCGTTCTATCATTTTTTTCTTTTTTTAATATGTGACAAAGTGAAGCCTATACACTTTCACTGACAAATGAAAGTCCAGTATTGCGATGCGTGCTTTTCAAACCAGCATATGGATGAGTGGGGTAGAAAGTTCAAAACCGACGGGAATTCTATTTAGAATTGTTGACGATTGGCTCAGGCACATCGAATAGTGACTCCAGAACCGATTGAGCCACCTTGCCCAGGAAAACCGCGTATTGACTGTTAGTGACATTTCCAAACATCGTGTCTAACCACTCATGCAATACCCGCTGTACCTCTTCACAGTTTCTGAAAGTCAATCTATCCTAGCGTCTGTCTTGAAAGCCAAACTGCCGCAGCGGTAATCATGAAAGCCAAGCTACTGTACGTTAATCCTGAAATCCAAACTGCAGTAGTGTCAATCCTGAAAGCCAAACTGCCGTAGCTTCAATCCTGAACGCCAAACTGCTGTAGCGTCAATCCTGACATATGATATGTACAGAATTATTCAGTGATAAGGCAATTGTAGACACATAATCTCGTAAACAGTTGCTTAGAAGCACATAATCATTGCGTATAATTATTTTGGTCTTCAGATTATACGAGTGCGTATATCCTGTACAGCTTCAGATTATATATCCTGTACAGCTTCAAATTATATATCCTGTACAGCTTCAAATTATATACCCTGTACAGCTTCAAATTATATATCATGTACAGCTTCAGATTATGTATCCTCTACGGTTAAGTGATGCTTAACTAACTGTACCGTTACAACGAGAATTTCTCACTTGTTCTAAATATTTATCCGAAATACTTATCATTTCTAACTTACTGAGACGGTGGACAAATGCCCCCATATTCTACGCGAGAAGATGTTAGCTTGATATATGTCCCCATATTCTACGTTAGACAATGATAATTGAAAAATGTCCCCATAGTATAAGTGAAGAGGTCTTACTTGGACAAATGTCCCCATAAAATAAGTGAAGAGGTGTTACTTGGACAAATGTCCCCATAGTATAAGTGAAGAGGTGTTACTTGGACAAATGCCCCCATAAAATAAGTGAAGAGGTGTTACTTGGACAAATGTCCCCATAGTATAAGTGAAGAGGTGTTACTTGGACAAATGTCCCCAAAATATAAATGAAGAAATGTTACTTGGACAAATGTCCCCATAGTTATAAGTGAAGAGGTGTTACTTGGACAAATGTCCCCATAGTTATAAGTGAAGAGGTGTTACTTGGACAAATGTCCCCAAAATATAAATGAAGAAATGTTACTTAGACAAATATCTACATTTTCTAAGAGAACATGTTAGGTGGACATATTTCGACAGATTTTATGTGAGACAGTGTTAGTTCAACGAATGTTCAGTTATACTTCGACAATATTAATTGGACACATGTACACATTTTGTATGTGAGGAAGTTCGTTGGATAAATGTACACATTTTGTATGTGAGGAAGTTCGTTGGATAAATGTACACATTTTGTATGTGAGGAAGTTCGTTGGATAAATGTACACATTTTGTATGTGAGGAAGTTCGTTGGATAAATGTACACATTTTGTATGTGAGGAAGTTCGTTGGATAAATGTACACATTTTGTATGTGAGGAAGTTCGTTGGATAAATGTACACATTTTGTATGTGAGGAAGTTCGTTGGATAAATGTACACATTTTGTATGTGAGGAAGTTCGTTGGATAAATGTACACATTTTGTATGTGAGGAAGTTCGTTGGATAAATGTACACATTTTGTATGCGAGGTGGTGTTAGTTTGACAACTCTATAAAGATGATATTGGCATGTCTGGTGTAATTGTGAGTCCATTTCTAAAGTATGTGTTTCCTTTCGCAGACATCTCATCCTTGCCGTGTGCCCTGTCCAGGTGAATGTAAACTCTCAGAGTGGTCAACCTGGTCATCCTGCTTTATCAGTTGTGAAGATTTTGAACAAGGTAGGTAATCTCTGCTGTTATTCAAATTTACTCGTTCTTCTTATTCTTTCCCTTTGGAAAATTTGATATATTTTAATATTTGTTCCATAAAATGTTATATATTTGTTACATTAATTGCGACATATTTATAGATTTCTTACATTAAATTTGATATATTTCTAGACGTATTACATTAAAATTATTTATAAATATATATACAAAATGTTACATTGATTGGAAGTAATTTTTCCGTGCACGTGCAACATTCATAAATAGTTTACCAGAATTTGACGAAATCTAACGCCCACCTCTCATCCTTTCACTTCACGGGCATCACCTCACTTCACAATATATATCACCATGCTTATGTTATGCTGGAAGATGATAAATAAAATTTATTAAAAAAGAAGTTATTAACAATATCTGAATATTTTTGTGTGTGTTCCAATTCGTTCATCAAAAAAAAAAAAACTTAATCAGATAAAAACATTTATTACATAAAGTTGTTGTTTTTTTCCCATCAAAAATTGACAACAGACAATCTCTCTCTCTGTTTGTTCTAGCTCTGAATACGTATTACATACAGAACCCATTTTACAAGACAATGTCTATTACATTCAGAGCCCGTTTTACATAAGAATACTATTACATGCAGAGCCCGTTTTACATAAGAATACTATTACATGCAGAGCCCGTTTTACATAAGAATACTATTACATGCAGAGCACGTTTTACATAAGAATACTATTACATGCAGAGCCCGTTTTACAGTGCAATGCGTATTAAGTTCAGAGCCAGTTTTACAAAACAATACACATTGAATTCTTGAAATCAAAAATGTATTATCCCATTTCATACGTGTCACTGTTTAGCTACACATTTACAGCTTTGTTGAGACAGTTTGGTATTTATTATCTTGTGAATTCAGGGGCTAATGCATGCATAAATTTGTATCGGTTCCTTTTCAAACTCCCTTTGAATGTTTCTGGTAATAGGACACCGGTTCTGCTAGATTTCCAGTAGTATGTACTTCAAGAACTGGAAATGCATGTTGTCGCTAATATCATTTGCACTAATTACCAGAAACATCCGACTTCGGCGTGGTTGCTAATACGTTCATTGTTTTATTTCTTCCACTGCAAAGTGGACATACATATCCATATCATTGGTTGGCGGCCGTTATTGGCTCCCGTACCACACAAAAAACTATAATTGGCTCCCGTACTATGACTATGAAAACCATAATTAGCTTCCGTACTATGACACTGAAAACCCTAATTGGATCCCGTACTATGACACTCTTCTTCTTCTTTCTGTCCTCGTGTACCTTTCGATGTTGAGGGGAGAGTGAGTGTACGGTCTTTTGCCCTTCTATTTGTCTCTTCTGCTGTTATATTTCAGAGTGTCTCTAATACACTATCTATTCACCTTTTACGAGGGCGTCCAATAGGTCGACGGTTTTCGTATCGTTTGTTAAGTGTTTTTTTGATAACACTTTGCTCTTTCTTTCTGATTATGTGGCCGTACCATTTAACTTGTTGTTTCTGGATGTATTCTATTGGTGACTTGATCCCTAATTGTTTCCTTAGTGCTTCATTCCTGATAGTTTACTGTGACACTGAAAACCATAATTGGCTCCCGTACTGTGACATTGAAAACTATAATTGGCCCCCGTACTGTGACACTGAAAACCATTCTGAAAGCGAATCACAGTCAATCATATTTACAAACGCCCACGCATATATTTTACATTAACTAGGAGGGACTATTTGTCTTTACAGGTCGTATTTGGCTTGCGGACTGTATTGTGCCCACCATTTGTCTATACACATCGCTGTACTACAAAAATATGTACATCTTTCACTGTGATAGTTCACAATCACTTCCTGCAATCCATGCAGAAAGCAGTCATCTTTTCCTGGAATATAGCAACATTGAAATAGTTTCATGCACCCTATAAAGCAACCAGTTTGCTGGTTTGAACTTAGCACTTATAGAATAATAGAATTATCAAGTTTTTGACAACCAGTTCTCTAGTTTTTGTATGAGTGTTTAAGTGATTTGTCTGAGAGTATTTGTAAGTTGTCCAGCAACTCCTGGGTACTGGGTTCAAACCTGACGAAGGCAATTGTACATCCAGACAGTTTAGAAAGCACGAGAAACCTACTGAACTTTATGAGAATTGTTTTACTTAGATGATACAATAGCTAACAAATTCAGGATTGGTCTGAAACCATTGACCATATAATGTCTCTTTATTAATGGGAAAACAGTCTTCTAAAATTACTCATTAGACTTATCACGTGATTTCATTGGTCGCTATATGAATAAACTTTGTCTCTACAGCCAGTATTCTACGAGCTTCGTATTTGTAAATTAAAGCACACTATATCCACAGGTTTTACAATAGGTGTGCAAGCTAGATCTCGAGCTATCTTAGCATATCCCACGTCTGGTAACACGCCCTGTGACGGCAGTTTATGGGAGGACCAATCATGTCAAGCCAAGGAATGCTCTAGATTCAACTGGATAACTACAGACTGGGACAAGATGGCATTAACCAGACATGTCTTCTGTGCTCTAAATGATGATATACAGGTGATAGGTACGTACAGAGTGCAAGTGATGTTTGTATGTCACGTGATTGAAGTCTGTACAATAACGTGTCCAACATTGATCAATGTATAAATGATTCTTGATTAGGAACAAGCGTCACAGCATTGGGGCATTCCTATACATGTTCCGCTCTCCGTTCCGTCAGCCAAAAGGAAATATAAGTTCAGTGTCACATTAAGTATTATAATTCGATGAAAACCTGAGCCTATAGCTGACGGACCAGGTGTTGACCGCAGAGCACGTACTCCGTCGCTCCGGTACTGTTTCTTTTATCTTGATGCCGTCAATGGTGCTGTCAGCCAACGGTTCATTTAAACTACACATTTGTTTTATGTAGTCTAACCACGATTTAATATCATTTGTAATGAGTTGTTATTCTGTTAACGGGTCGTTGTTGCTGAAAGTAGTAACTTTTTTTAATGCCGTCCTAATTAAAATTTGAGAGATCTAGGTTTTATGATTGCTGAGTATTGCGGCTAATTGTCCTCAGCTCCTGACTCTCTTAGTTACAAATAGGTCACACATAATAACAATTATTTCCATCAACGATGACCGATCGTGTCTGTAACAGTTCATAGCTTCTTTCCCAACAACAATTAACTCACCATTTTGTGCTAAGACCGTTCTATAACTATTTACATTAATTTTATCACTTTTCACAGAACATTTAAGAAATAATTGTATCACTTTTCTCAGCACTTTTAAGATATAATTTTATCACTTTTCACAGCACTTTTAAGCTAGAATTGTATCACTTTTCACAGCACTTAAGATATAATTGTATCACTTTTTCACAGCACTTTTAAGATAGAATTTTATCACTTTTCACAGCACTTTTAAGCTAGAATTTTAGCTTAAACACGACATACGCACATCGAGACATAGTAGCTTATACGATGACCATCACAACTGGTTTTGATCCAAGAAAGGAAAGCACAATTGTCACGAATCCACAGAGATGTGAAACACGACTTGTCAAAACACCATCTTCAACCGGAAACCCAATTATAAATACGTATTGTTAGGTCATATGTACCAGTTTTGTCGAAGGTTCGCTGCTTTAAACCGGGAACGTTAATCCAATGTGTATGTATCAGAAGTTTTAACAATACAAATATAATGGAGATAATGGTTCGGGTAATACTGTAACAACGAAATGAGAAATTATGCAACATATCCGCAGAATATAAATACACAAAAGACGGAAACAATGAAATTATGCAGAACACAGAGCCCACTAAACATACAGATAGACAATATAGTAGTAAAACAAGTAACAGAGTTCGAGCCCACTAAACATACAGATAGACAATATAGTAGTAAAACAAGTAACAGAGTTCGAGCCCACTAAACATACAGATAGACAATATAGTAGTAAAACAAGTAACAGAGTTCGAGCCCACTAAACATACAGATAGACAATATAGTAGTAAAACAAGTAACAGAGTTCGAGCCCTATAAACGTACAGATAGACAACATAGTAGTAAAACAAGCGAAATTGTCCATGTCACGCTAGCATCAGAGGCAGCGAAAGAGTCCATGTCACGCTAGCATCAGAGGCAGCGAAAGAGTCCATGTCACGCTAGCATCAGAGGCAGCGAAAGAGTCCATGTCACGCTAGCATCAGAGGCAGCGAAAGAGTACATGTCACGCTAGCATCAGAGGCAGCGAGAGTCCATGTCACGCTAGCATCAGAGGGAGCGAAAGAGTCCATGTCACGCTAGCATCAGAGGCAGCGAAAGAGTCCATGTCACGCTAGCATCAGTGGCAGCGAAAGAGTCCATGTCACGCTAGCATCAGAGGCAGCGAAAGAGTCCATGTCGCTCTGGCATCAGAGGCAGCGAAAGAGTCCATGTCACGCTAGCATCAGAGGCAGCGAAAGAGTCCATGTCACGCTAGCATCAGAGGCAGCGAAAGAGTCCATGTCACGCTAGCATGGAAGAGAGAAGGACGCGTGTCTTCTCTGGAAAGATCAGAAGTAACAACCTGCTGGGAGACCTGAGAGAACGATATATAGTGCAAGTAGGGTTTCATCTTATGGGGAGACGAGTAATCAAGAATCGAGAACCTACGATCATTATTTCATGATTGTAGTTGTTGCTGTCGTTGTTGTTGTTTCTGTTACTTTTCTTATAGGTGTTGTAGCTACTATTGGTGTTCTTTCTGTTTTTGTTTTTGTTTGTTGTGTTGCTTCTCTGTATGTGTCTGCTGTTTTCGTTTTCTGTTTTTGTGTGTTTTTTGTTGATGTTGTTGTTCTTGTCTGTAGTGTTGTTGCAGCCGTTGTTATTCACCTATAACAAGATATAATGACAATTTGTTGTTCGCATTTCTTAGAATTTAGATAGCAGTATGCTCTTGTCTAATATTTTGAGAATTCCAAAAGGTGCCCTTAGTCACTTTTTGTAGGGATTGACTACAATTCACAAGCAATATGTCTGTTTATGTCTAACCAGCCTCTATCCCTATGCTGAAATTATCATTAAGAAGCACTGAGGAGTTATAGAAACAAATTCATAAGACAGATGACGGAATTTAAAATATATGTTTAGCAGGCACCTATTTCCCTTGCATGTTAGATCAACACATTTTCGATATTCGACCAATGAAGTGGATTCATCGAATATGGAAGACTTGTTGACACATGTTGCGAGGCGATTATGTGCCAGCCGAACGTACCTCTTTTATCTTTTTTGCCTGCAGTCTTTTGAACTGAAATGGAAGATAAAAATATATCTTATATAGAGAAATGTTATTTCCCACAGCTAATATTATTCCAGTATTGTTAATGAAGTCGTGTTAATCCAGTTATATTAATCCAGTTATGAAATGGTTATGTTAGTTTTATGAAATTACAAAAAATTGATATTGTGGTAGAACCATAACATTTATGTTTGACCCATGGATGAGTTGCTTCGCATCTCCTTGTTTTACAACACTCTGCACTTTTTAAAAATTACAGTTCAATGTAGTTCTGTATCGCAGAGCATCGTACTTTCATCAGTGTTATGAAACAGAAATGTTATTCGTGAGCATGTGCATAGTACTTCTGTTAGAACATATAACAAACACGTCTACGGTATGCTAGTTAGAACATATAACAAACATGTCTAGTGTATCCTAGTTAGAACATATAACAAACATGTCTGGGGTATCCTAGTTAGAATATATAACAAACATGACTAGGGTATCCTACTTAGAACATATAACAAACATGTCTAGGATATCCTAGTTAGAACATATAACAAATATGTCTAGGATATCCTAGTTAGAACATATAACAAATATGTCTAGGATATCCTAGTTAGAACATATAACATAATATTTAGTGCATCCTAGTTAGAACACTAAGACTGATCAGGTCCTTCTAAAATCGAGCAAGACCACAGTCTGCCCTAGCAAGTACAAGTGCTGAAGACGGAGGAAACCATCAATACACGCGACCACTACAGCAATAAAGATGTCACGCAGGAACTCACTCATTGAGATTATGTTTATATCTGACAAAAACAGGTATAAGTACGTTCCAGGCAAACGAAGGAAGAAAAAAACAACAAAAGAGAATGCCTAGAGTAGCCAAATGAAAATAATTAAATAAACATATCTGGATTAACTGGTTAAAATAATTAATGAAAAATATATGGAGAAAACTGGTTAAAATAAATAATGAAACATATCTGGAGTAAACTGGTTAAAATAATTAATGAAAAAAAACCTGGAGTAAACTGGTTAAAATAATAAATGAAAAATATCTGAAGTAAACTGGTTAAATTAATTAATGAAAAATATCTGGAGTAAACTGGTTAAAACAATTAATGAAAAATATCTGGAGTAAACTGGTTAAAATAATTAATGAAAAATATCTGGAGTAAACTTGGTAAATATAATTAATAAAAAATATCTGGAGTAAACTGGTTAAAATAATTAATGAACAATATCTGAAGTAAACAATTTAAAATAATTAACAAAAAATATCTGGAGTAAACAAGTTAAAATAATGAATGAAAAATATCTGGAGTAAACTGGTTAAAATAATTAATGAAAAATATCTGGAGTAAACTTGGTTAAAATGATTAATGAAAAATATCTGGAGTAAACAGGTTAAAATAATTAATGAAAAATATCTGGAGAAAACAGGTTAAAATAATTAATGAAAAATATCTGGAGTAAACTGGTTAAAATAATTAATGAAAAATATCTGGAGAAAACAGTTTAAATTAATTAATGAAAAATATCTGGAGTAAACAGGATAAAATAATTAATGAAAAATATCTGGAGTAAACAAGTTAAAATAATTAATGACAAATATCAGAGTAGCCTAGTTAGAACTCATAAAGAATCATTTCTGCAATATTAAAGATATAAAAAATATTGGGGCAGTATAGAAATTAGCTAAGATATAAGGCAATGGAAACAGCACCAGACACACACACACAAATCAGCGAAAAACAGAATGAAACATTCAGACAAACAAATTACTAAACATAACAGTCCTACAACTAGTAAAATCGACAGACTGGGCAGAAAGAAGTTCGGAATGAAAGAATAAAACACTGAACAATAGAACACGTTGAAAAATACTCATCTTCATATTCACAAATTACTGCTGTTAAGAGAAGCCACTGACAACTTCTAACTATTCCGTGGGTATTACTCTGTTCAGAGACACTTGTATGTCTGCGCCAGTGTGTCTAGCAGACGATGACGTTGCTCATCATCTGGTCGTATGTTCCACAGAAGAAGTGCATTTATCGTGCCTGATATAACCTCTACATCCAAAAAAGTGCATGCGGAAATTACCTTTTTTGATAAATAGTAAAATTTAGACACTTGGACGACTTGATGAGATTTGTAGCAATGAAAAGAAAATAGCTTCGTTGCTGGTTTGTCTTCATACGGCAAGAAATGAATCACAATAAATCTGGTTTAGTATTGATCGGATGTAAAACCTTGCTTGATTTCATACAGTTAGAATACGCGGAATAATTTATTCACTGGATGCCAGAGAAATAGTTCTTGAAGAGATTATACTTTTTGACAGCGTGTCTTGAACAGTTGTCTTGAGTGGCAGTAACATTGAGGCTATAATTTTCAAAAAGAAATTCAATTTTACATTTGTAAGAAACTTGGTCATTTGAGAGCAAACGCATGAATATCACACTTGGTCAGTGGGTCATAGAAAACCTGGGCAATAATATCATGGCAATGTTCAGACTTGGTCATTTGAGAGCAAATTCATGAATATCACACTTGGTCAGTGGGTCATAGAAAACCTGGGCAATAATATCATGGCAATGTTCAGACTTGGTCATTTGAGAGCAAATGCATGAATATCACACTTGGTCAGTGGGTCATAGAAAACCTGGGCAATAATATCATGGCAATGTTCAGATATTTAGCGAACTATTGTCTGTTCTGTCACTTTGATGTAAGACGTCGTATGATTCAACGATGGTTGGTTTTCGAGCTATACCACATTTGTCCTTTTGATATACAGTAATATTTTGATTTCTCATAACGTTAGTAACTCCTCCAATCCACATTCTTCTTGGTCTTCCTATGCCCTTGTTTTTATTCTCATGTATGCTCTTGCCGCTGGCCATGCAGTAAGGGTTCATTCTCATTAAGTGGCCGAACAATTTAAGCGTCTGTTTTCAAGATATTTTACCGCAGCAATTGTTCCAACATTTCTTATAATATCTTCATTCATCAAATGTCTTCTTTATTCTATTTGCTGCTTTTCTTAGAAATCTTATTACGTACGTAGTAACCTTTTGTGTTTTTTGTTCTTTGATTAGTGTCCATGTCTGATATAGATAACGGAATAGTGGTGTGAAGATTGAAGTTATGATTTGCCGTTTCCATTCGGATAATTTTACTTCAAGATTCATATAAGTTCATAATTTATGTAGTTCGTTTTTCAAACTCTTTTCTCGATTTCTGATAAATCCTCCCTTCGTCTGTAACAGTACTTCTAAGAGTCGTCTGTAAAAGTACTTCCAAGCGTCGTCTGTAAATTACTTCCAAGCGTCGTCTGTAACAGTACTTCCAAGCGTCGTCTGTAAAAGTACTTCCAAGCGTCGTCTGTAAAAGTACTTCCAAGCGCCGTCTGTAAATGTACTTCCAAGCGTCGTCTGTAACATTACTTCCAAGCTTCGTCTGTAAAAGTACTTCCAAACGTCGTTTATGAATGAACTAAAATCAACAGGCATAAATATACAAGACCTGCAATCCCTAGCAACTGACCGACAGGCATGGAGTACTATGACATTCGCCCTATGTGTCAAACTTGGCAAAAGAGGAACTGACTGACTGAACATTTGACAGAAATGAATGCCTACAATTATCTGTGGAGTACTATGACATCCGCCTTATGTGCCAAACATGGCAAAAGAGGAACTGACTGACTGAACATTTGACAGAAATGAATGCCTAAAATTATCTGTAAGACTAGCTTGGGTTGTACGTTCTTCCGACGATACATTTTCCTGAATTATTTTATCTCATTCCAACATTTGCTTTTCTTGAATTCTAATCATTTTTTGTTGTATTTACTGCCTCGTTGAGTTCAGAATTAGCCGTTAGTTTCTACAAAAGAAAATCGATGCAGCCAGAGTTTACAATCCATTTCACATGATTGCTGTAGATATATGACGGACATAGGCTATCATTGATTGATAAGACGACGTCGAAGATCACATGGTCGGTAAAGCCTGCTTTTAAAATGTTATCGTGTGACACATAACGAAAAGAAGTGTCGAAAACCTTTGTGACAACCCGACACATTAAATGTAAGCAATCGTTACTGGGTTGTTATTGTGTGTGTTTGAACACGCTTCCCGTTGTCGTTTCCTTCTGTCTGTGAAGGGCAAGGTGAAGAAGCTCACGTCTGCATCTTTAGTGATTCGATTAGTATGATCAGGAAGGTACACATGGGCTGAATTTGAGAACAGTGACTTAAGGCAGTCGAGAGGTCAAAGTTTGAATGTATCATATTCATGTTCGTTCCTGGTCATACGTGACAATAAGAGAGATAATCAACTGGATTCCTTTGCTGTTGTGTCTAGCGGTAGAAAAAAACAACTAAATTACTTTGCTGTTGTGTCTAGCGGTAGAAAAAACAACAGAATTACTTTGCTGTTGTGTCTAGCGGTAGAAAAAACAACAGAATTACTTTGCTGTTGTCGCTAGCGGTAGAAAAAAACAACTGAATTACTTTGCTGTTGTGTCTAGCGGTAGAAAAAAAACAACTAAATTACTTTGCTGTTGTGTCTAGCGGTAGAAAAAACAACTAAATTACTTTGTTGTTGTGTCTAGCGGTAGAAAAAAAACAACTAAATTACTTTGCTGTTGTGTCTAGCGGTAGAAAAAAACAACTAAATTACTTTGCTGTTGTGTCTAGCGGTAGAAAAAAACAACTAAATTACTTTGCTGTTGTGTCTAGCGGTAGAAAAAAACAACTAAATTACTTTGCTGTTGTGTCTAGCGGTAGAAAAAAAACAACTAAATTACTTTGCTGTTGTGTCTAGCGGTAGAAAATAACAACTAAATTACTTTGCTGTTGTGTCTAGCGGTAGAAAAAAACAACTAAATTACTTTGCTGTTGTGTCTAGCGGTAGAAAAAAACAACTAAATTACTTTGCTGTTGTGTCTAGCGGTAGAAAAAAACAACTAAATTACTTTGCTGTTGTGTCTAGCGGTAGAAAAAACAACTAAATTACTTTGCTGTTGTGTCTAGCGGTAGAAAAAAAACAACTAAATTACTTTGCTGTTGTGTCTAGCGGTAGAAAAAAAACAACTAAATTACTTTGCTGTTGTGTCTAGCGGTAGAAAAAAACAACTAAATTACTTTGCTGTTGTGTCTAGCGGTAGAAAAAAACAACTAAATTACTTTGCTGTTGTGTCTAGCGGTAGAAAAAAACAACTAAATTACTTTGCTGTTGTGTCTAGCGGTAGAAAAAAAACAACTAAATTACTTTGCTGTTGTGTCTAGCGGTAGAAAAAAACAAATGAATTACTTTGCTGTTGTGTCTAGCGGTAGAAAAAAACAACTAAATTACTTTGCTGTTGTGTCTAGCGGTAGAAAAAAACAACTAAATTACTTTGCTGTTGTGTCTAGCGGTAGAAAAAACAACTAAATTACTTTGCTGTTGTGTCTAGCGGTAGAAAAAAAACAACTAAATTACTTTGCTGTTGTGTCTAGCGGTAGAAAAAAAACAACTAAATTACTTTGCTGTTGTGTCTAGCGGTAGAAAAAAACAACTAAATTACTTTGCTGTTGTGTCTAGCGGTAGAAAAAAACAAATGAATTACTTTGCTGTTGTGTCTAGCGGTAGAAAAAAACAACTAAATTACTTTGCTGTTGTGTCTAACGGTAGAAAAAACAACTAAATTACTTTGTTGTTGTGTCTAGCGGTAGAAAAAAACAACTAAATTACGTTGCTGTTGTGTCTAGCGGTAGAAAAAACAAATGAATTACTTTGCTGTTGTGTCTAGCGGTAGAAAAAAACAACTAAATTACTTTGTTGTTGTGTCTAGCGGTAGAAAAAACAACAGAATTACTTTGCTGTTGTCGCTAGCGGTAGAAAAAAACAACTGAATTACTTTGCTGTTGTGTCTTACTTTGCTGTTGTGTCTTACTTTGCTGTTGTGTCTTACTTTGCTGTTGTGTCTTACTTTGCTGTTGTGCCTTACTTTGCTGTTGTGTCTTACTTTGCTGTTGTGTCTTACTTTGCTGTTGTGTCTAACTTTGCTGTTGTGTCTTACTTTGCTGTTGTGCCTTACTTTGCTGTTGTGTCTTACTTTGCTGTTGTGTCTAGCGGTAGAAAAAACAACTGAATTACTTTGCTGTTGTGTCTTACTTTGCTGTTGTGTCTTACTTTGCTGTTGTGTCTTACTTTACTGTTGTGTCTTACTTTGCTGTTGTGCCTTACTTTGCTGTTGTGTCTTACTTTGCTGTTGTGTCTTACTTTGCTGTTGTGCCTTTATGTAATCAATAAAACATGCGTGTAAGTCTATATTTCATTCTCTACATTTCTCTACTATAATTCTCATGTTGAGTATATTATCCCTGGTACCTCTGTCTGATCTGAAACCAGCATGTGCCTCATAAACCTCTGTTTCTGTTTTGCTTTGCATTCACTTCATTATGATATAAAGTAATATTTTACTTGCTTGGCTTATTATAGTGGTAGTTCTATAGTTGATGCACAATTGTAAGTTGCCATTCTTTGATAGAGAGATTATATTGATCTCTTCCAGTCCTTTGGCCATGTGCCAGCCTCCCAGATATTGCAACATAGACTATGGCATGTATAAACGCTTCTCACCAAATAATTGGATCATTTCCTTGTTAATTAATCGCAGCCTGGGGCTTTGCCTTTCTTTAAATTTTATTGCTTTTCTGATTTCCTCCTGTGTTGGCTATGTTTCTCGAACTTCGTTTCCAGATATGATACTATCTTCTGTGTTAGATTGACTTGTTTCTGTGTTAAATTGACCTGTTTCTGTGTTAGATTTACTTGTTTCTGTGTTAGATTGACTTGTTTCTGTGTTAGATTGACTTGTTTCTGTGTTAGATTGAGTTGTTTCTGTGTACATCTCTTGACTGTACTCTTTCTTTCTGTGTATGATGTCCTTCTGCTCAGTCACTGTGTTAACCTTCTTGTCCGTTATGATCTGTAAAAATGTTTTGTACAATTTGTTCTACATTGCTCTTACGGCAGAAACTATACTATTGCTTGTCTCTTGTGTATGCAGATCTTATATTTCCTTACGTGAGTTGATTATGTATTGTTTATCATGTCTGATTTGTTTATTAATTTCCCTTGCGAGGTCTCTATACGTGTTCTGGCATTGAGGGTTTTTTCGTCTTAAGATTTCTTATAACCTCCACCACATTCATGTTTTGTCTATGAAATATATGCTTGTCTTTTGATCAGTTTCTTAGGGATGTGTTTGTGTGTTTTTGTGATGTATATATCTCTCGTTTTACTTGCGAGCTCTTCTGGCTACATGTTTTCTTGTTCTTCCATTAAAGCAGCAAATATGTTCTTAATGTACATGTTGTAGTCGAATGGTATTTCGTTCTAAGAACAGCATGGACAAAAAAAGGCGAACGAACTCCAGAAAATATAAAAACTGAAGAATTCTGGCTCTACAGAACTATCAAAATACCCAACCTAAGATAGCTTAGATATAAAAAGGCAATTGGTTGTGAATATTAATCATGGAGGAGAAAGTTCCAGGAAAGAAAACAAGAGAAAGATATCGGCTACGATGGGCACACAATATCGAAGATCTTGACACTGGAAAATACTTGAACCTGACACAGAACAGATAAGAAGATGCATAGTGACAGTAAGGACAAAATTATGCGCAGGGTACCTCGCATGGATAACCAATCTCCATAGCATCTTGTGCAGGAGAACTGGGACTACTGTGTTTGTATACTTCATTCAGTTTCGTCTATCTATCCTCATCCCACGGACTTGTGTATAACTGTGGACTATTGGTCTCGTAGTATATCGGCACTGTCCCAGGGACTTGTGTATGACTGTGGACTATTGGTCTTGAAGTATATTGGCACTGTCCTTATGTACATCCTACAGACGTGTGTATGACTGTGGACTATTGGTCTCGAAGTATATCGGCACTGTCCTTATGTACATCCCAGGGACTTGTGTATGACTGTGGACTATTGGTCTTGAAGTATATCGGCACTGTCCTTATGTACATCCCAGGGACGTGTGTATGACTGTGGACTATTGGTCTGGAAGTATATCGGCACTGTCCTTATGTACATCCCAGGGACGTGTGTATGACTGTGGACTATTGGTCTGGAAGTATATCGGCACTGTCCTTATGTACATCCCAGGGACGTGTGTATGACTGTGGACTATTGGTCTGGAAGTATATCGGCACTGTCCTTATGTACATCCCAGGGACGTGTGTATGACTGTGGACTATTGGTCTGGAAGTATATCGGCACTGTCCTTATGTACATCCCAGGGACTTGTGTATGACTGTGGACTATTGGTCTCGAAGTATATCGGCACTGTCTTTATGTACATCCCAGGGACGTGTGTATGACTGTGGACTATTGGTCTGGAAGTATATCGGCACTGTCCTTATGTACATCCCAGAGACTTGTGTATGACTGTGGACTATTGGTCTGGAAGTATATCGGCACTGTCCTTATGTAGATTGCAATATCCTACGTCTTCATCTGTACAACAAAGATAGAAAACTAATTCTCCAGCATGGGCGGTACAGCTCTGGATTTTTGTACAAGTGTCCTACTTCATCCAGTTTCATATTCCCAAGCTGCTGCATGTCCTGTATCCATTGATCTTTTGGTCGTTCTCTATTTCTCACCCCTGAACATTTCCGTTCATTCCTGTTATTTTTAACTCATTATGTCTTGTTATATTATATACCAAAAATATACAAACTTGCTACTTTATGTCTTGTTATATTATTAAACAAAAATATACAATCTTGATACTTCATGAGTATAAAGACTGAATTTTCCTTTAATTTACAATTCTTCGTGAAATTCTTTTTTAGGATATTTTTGAATATGATATTCTGAGAACCTAACTCTATTATTTCATTTCAAAACCTACAATTTTATTTTCAATTAAAGATGTCATAGATATGTCTTATAAACCCCATGTTTTCACGAGGAAAACTTTATTAATAATTGTCACTGATTAAATGTTTGCCGACTGTAATTAACTTTTCATCAGTGATGTATTTTGTAGAGCTATTATATATATATATATATCTTTCTCTCTCTCTCTCCTTGATCTCTTCTGAGCTACTCATTTCTCTTCGTGAGTCAGCAAGATTATAGGATTTTAGATGAATGAGTATGAGTCAATATCGAAAACGCGCGAATGAGAGTGAAGATGGGCGTGGCCCGTAGAGAACACCTGACAAATATTTCAAAAAGAGCACTGAACCAACATAGAATCGGAACCATCAGCCGTTATACCCTAAGAGATTTACTGAAGCGGAAATCTGAGAACCTATGGACGTGTCCGGTGTCGGAGATGATAATCAACATACCTAATACCTAATCTCTTCTGGACAATCTCCTGTGTTCTATGGTTCTATTTCTTCCATTTGTCTCTTCTCTGTTTCTGCTAAAGGTGTCGCTGGATTGAACAATGATCGTGTACTCCCGCTGTGACACGTTTGGTTGTTTGATATACAGTAACATTGTGATATCTCATAACGCTGACAATTACATAAATCCATATTTTTCTTGGTCTTCCTCTGCTTCTTTTTTTCACTCTCATATTGTATGCTCTTGTCGTTAGCCAGTAAGTGTTCATTCTCATTAGGTAGAAGAACCATTTCAGTATATTTGATCAAAGATGTTCCAACATCTCTAGTGAGAACATAGATGTTCCAACATCTCTTGTGAGAACATAGATGTTCCAACATCTCCTGTGAGATCATAGATGTTCCAACATCTCTTGTGAGAACATAGATGTTCCAACATCTCTTGTGAGAACATAGATGTTCCAACATCTCTTGTGAGAACATAGATGTTCCAACATCTCTTGTGAGAACATAGATGTTCCAACATCTCTTGTGAGAACATAGATGTTCCAACATCTCTTGTGAGAACATAGATGTTCCAACATCTCTTGTGAGAACATAGATGTTCCAACATCTCTTGTGAGAACATAGATGTTTCAACATCTCTTGTGAGATCAGATGTTCCAACATCTCTTGTGAGATCAGATGTTCCAACATCTCTTGTGAGACCATAGATGTTTCAACATCTCTTCTTGTGAGATCATAGATGTTCCAACATCTCTTGTGAGAACATAGATGTTCCAACATCTCTAGTGAGAACATAGATATTCCAACATCTCTAGTGAGAACATAGATGTTCCAACATCTCTTGTGAGAACATAGATGTTCCAACATCTCTTGTGAGAACATAGATGTTCCAACATCTCTTGTGAGAACATAGATGTTCCAACAACTCTTGTGAGAACATAGATGTTCCAACATCTCTTGTGAGAACATAGATGTTCCAACAACTCTTGTGAGAACATAGATGTTCCAACATCTCTTGTGAGAACATAGATGTTCCAACATCTCTTGTGAGAACATAGATGTTCCAACATCTCTAGTGAGAACATAGATGTTCCAACATCTCTTGTGAGATCAGATGTTCCAACATCTCTTGTGAGATCAGATGTTCCAACATCTCTTGTGAGACCATAGATGTTCCAACATCTCTTGTAATCTCTTTATTCCTCACATGATCTCTTCTTGTTCTGTTTGCTGAATTTACTAGACATCTCATTCTCACAGGTAGCAATGTCTGCATATAAGATACGTAACAATGTATTATAATGCTAATTATTTTCTGTCTTTCGTGACCTGGATAGCCCGGCAGGTTGGGCGTCAGACACAAATGCCAACGTTTGCCAATGTTTCGTTTTCCACAGGCATAATGTATTTTTTAAATATTTTTTATATTTATTTAGGCTGCCTTTAGTTACGGAATGTTTTTTGTTAGTCTTATTAATTATAAATATATATATATAAATATATATATATATATATATATATATATATATATATATATATATATATATATATATATATATATATATATATATATATATATATATATATATATATATAAATATATATATATATATATATATATATATATATATATATATATATATATATATATATATATATATATATATATATATATATATATATATATATATATATATATATATATATATATATATATATATATATTGTTTGATCTCATTTGCAAGACAAAAAATGTTGTTTTATATTGTATACTGAAATTTATCTATTATATTAATCTTCCTTTTTTTATTAAATGTATATAATTATTTATAATAATACTCACGTGGAAGACAGGTAATGAAGTTCTACTGGATGACGACTAACACACTATCACTGACATCTAACATCCGTCAATGATAGTGTATTAGTCGTCATCAAGTAGGACTTCATTACTTGTCTTTCACGTGAGTATTATTTTCAATTATGTTCTACTAGCAGTACCACCTTCTATTGATTATAATTATTTATAGTCATTCATTCATTTTTCTTTAGCGCAGTAGTTAACGGATAAGGCAGAGTTCAGATCTCTCCGTCTGTCTGTTCAAAGCTATTCTGTGCAGTTCTTGAATAGTAAATATTATTTGTTTTCATTTCTCTAAGTATTCCTTTTCTTGGCTTTTCCTTTGTTCTACCCCTGACTCTCCTGTCTGTAGGTATGCATGCAAGAGATTGAATGGTGTATTCTGTTGTTATCTGAGCGTAGGACATGTATGTATATACCCATGTGTGTGGTGCATATGTGTATGTGAGAGTGTGTGTGTGTGGCGGTATGGTATAGAACACGCTTTTGTCGGCAAAAGTACCGGGTTCGAATCCCGCCACAGACAATTGTGGATTTGTTCAGGAAGCAATCTACAGAACGTATTTATATTTACAAGAACATTACAACGGCCCAAAAAATACTTGTTTAATGGCTACGTCCTGAATAGGATACATTAACAAGACGT